>JARFJB010002098.1:2435000-2527500 GCA_036346205.1 Vesta saturnalis | reverse complement strand
AGTTTTCACAAATGTGTATCGAAAATGGAAAGCATCATCACTTTTAGGTAACGGACCGCTGAAACTTTACTATTGTAATAAACGTTTGTCAAATCGCCATTGTTACCGCGATAGAAAAGATAATTAGTGGATTTTTAATATCTTTATAATACGTCTTAATTTGCTAATGTTTCCAAATTTTTTATTTATATATTTTTATGTAAGAAATGTGAGAATGTATGAAACTGATATTGGGCTAGAGTTGAAAAACCCATATTGGGGTGTGTGTAGCAGGTTTACGCTTAAAACTGCTTTACTTAAGGGGCGTAAAGACTCATTGGAATTTCTTATGAGCCGACTCTTAATGTCAAAATGTCACTAGCTTAGTAAGTTATTGTGTCGGTACATACTGGGATCAAAATGTATCGTTGTTTGTTACGGGCCACTACATATTTTGAAAATTGAGATGTCGTGCAATAATTAATACGAAACTGTTCCAACGTAAATTAATGTTTCTTGTTTTTACATTACTATTGAGAAATGGGGGTTGATTGCGAGAGAAAAGTTAGTTTTGAAATTTGGAGTTAATTAAGTCCCTTCAATGTAAACCGTTTTGTCGTTAAAATATTTCGTGCGTTTATATTTTCTTTTGAATTCGCCAACACTAAGTTGTCTTTTCTTTCGGGGGTTAGTTGTAATGTATTTTTCAAATATTAGTCTATAAATAAGTCACCCTTTTTGAATATATATATATATATATATATATATATATATATATATATATATATATATATATATATATATATATATATATATATATATATATATATATATATATATATATATATATATATATATATATATATATATATATATATATATATATATATATTTCATTGTAATTTTTCGTATGCATTTTGTGCTTTAGTGATCACTAAACCATTTGGTACGTGTAAATTCCTTGTCTATCTGCTTTTGTCCTTGCCTTTACCTTATTATCACCTGTGCAATTTTACTGCTGTTGTATTTTATGTGTACCGTAATTTGCTTTACTGTTTTATGTGCTTATTTATTTAAAGACCGGCATGATTGGTTTTAAATGGCCACATGTTTGATATCACGATTTTAATTATGCTTTTTATTTTGATTATTTATGATCCAATTTTGGGTGTGACTACATTTGTTTTTTGCTACTGTGTTTCTGTGTAACTAAACTGCTTTTATTCGCTTTCTCTTAATGTTATAATTTTGTACGTACTTTAACCGGATTTAATGGTGTTTTGTTATATATTTAACCCTTTCTTTGTTTTTTTTTGTATTTTTTTGGTGATTCTTTCTCACAATAGTATATTAACGGACCATACCACCGTTACGCAAAGCTCGCTGAGTTTAATTTGAGTAGTTCCATTTTTTCACCTGCCCCTCATGATGCAACAATTACCTCATTCCGCCTATATAATTCAGATAGCACAACGTACCGACCACTAGACGGCCACTTCGTTTGATCAGATTTGAGGTTTTCGAGTAATTAAATATCAGACTTGTAAATAAATTCTAATGTTTTAATTATTTCCAGGAAAGTCAAGGTAAGGCAGGCAACTAATTTGTGTAATAGTAATATTATTGTCAGTCAAGTCAAGATAAATCACTTAACGATTGGATTGTTGCTGAATTTGCGTTATTTCAAATATGCTCAAATTACGCTTTTCAAGGTAAGGTACCTGGGGGACGCTACACACTCAATAGACATCTGTCGAATTCTTAGTTAGACCCATACGTGGTTTCATTTTGATTGTCGATTGAAGCAGTAAACTCGTGTTTTCTATATTTTTTTAAGAACGCCACTGGATTCAACGTAAAAACTCATAAAACTTTCGTATCCATTTATTTAGAAAAAAGGCTTAACATCGAAAGTGATCAAAACTGAGACGAATGAAGTTCATGGCATATCTGCTCCTGTATTTTTAACTGCTTACAATGGACTAAATGGGTATGAAGGTGGCCGTACATCCCCAAAAAATGAACATTCTTAATCAATTAATTTTTCATACACAAAAAAATGCTACAAGATTGTGTGTAGAACTTGCACAATATTTAACGATAGCTGATGATCCAACTTTCCCTCTTCAGCAATAACTACAGTATTTGGTCGATTTAACACTTGACCAATTTGATTAAAGAGCAGAAAATTTGCTTCTATTCTTCTAAATTTACCTTTTTTCAACGTAGGTAAATGAGGATAGTTTTCGTTAAATATTGTGCAATTTCTACTAAGAACATAGAAAAAATAAATTTGTATAAACATTATTTTCGTTATCGTTATCCATTTTCACTGTTTTTAGCAGTAATGTTTAGGAACTTAAGGGATAAGTACTAAACCACAAACATTAAAAACCAGACATTGAAAATATTATTTCTCGTATTCATAGCAACCATTCACGGCATTCTCGGGATAATGGCTAAGGAATTACAATTTTACTTTTTTTGGAAATAACTGTAAAACAGTTTGATTTAGGTCATATCACTTTGTAGCAAATCTTATCGACAATTTGATTACGCAACAAAAAATAGGGTAACTCTAGTTGAAAAGTATAAATTTAGACATCACTCTCAGGCAAAGATTTTTATTTTAAAAATGCATACGATAAAGCTATCTTTAAACAACAAACATAATTGGATTTTAACTTTGTATCTCAATCCAAACAGGGCTTATAGTCCATTTTCTAAACGTCAACCAACTGTCAAGATGTCGGAAAATAATTTTTATCTCAGAAACCGTATACCGCAAGGTATAGTTTGAATAGAAAGATTCAAAATTATGGTTCCCATCCAAAAATGCAAAAATATATTAGGTGTTCCATTGAAAATAACAATATGGATGGCGACTTCCGCTATAACCGGAAGCACCAGTAGCCTGAAAACACTTTAGTTGAAGAGAACTCAACCAATTATACCTGATTCTAAATCACAACCCCATAAAATTCTAATGAACGGTCTAGCTGAGACACCGTATATAAGTTACTCGTTTAGAAGATTTAGAAATGACGGGTACTTAATGAAATGCTAGAAATAACTTAGGTTGGAATAATATTCAATGAAACGTGCCACAGTAGAATTTTCTCTCATGATTAAAGGTTCTAGATATAGGTAGTGCTGGTTATGAATAGTCTTGACAATCTATTGTCTTGGCCCAGATCATCTTGGGCAGGAATTTTCTCGGTATTCTAGGTACGAGACATCCGCGTATGAAGCATTCGGATATGAACCGTATGGTTATGAGACATCTGTGACCTTGGAGTTCATATAACAAAATAATTTCATTTTAGGGTTGTGCCTTTGCACCTGATAGGAACATAAGTGGATCTCTTTTACTGTTACGTGATATTTTTACTTAGTGTGCAAAAATGTATTTTATTCGAATTGATTCATAAGGTGTCAGACAATCAGCAATGTGTGAACATTTTATTTTAGTTTTAATCGAGATTGTACGTGCATGACGAAAATTGTTCCACAATAATGTGTAGTATTGTTGTTTGGTCGGCTGAAATGCAGCAATACTTATTCTTTATGCTTAAGCGTGATGATTTCCAGTTCTGTGACCATCTGATTTGAAGATAAACACCGATTTGTTCGATATTCGTGGCCAAACTTGTTACGTGATCAAACCGAAATAGGCGTCGTGCACGTATACCAAAGCAAGCGGGTTTCCAAGCTCACTGCAGTAGAAATGGGCGGGTTCGATGTAAGACGTAGAATGGTTGACATTTAGTTTTAAACACATTACATTTACCATAAAACAACAAATAATAACATTCAATCCGGAAAAAGTTGTCTCTAGGCACCACTATAATTTTAAATTTCTCTAAAATGAATAGTCTTAGTTTAGGTGTTAAGTTAATTCTATCTCTCCGTGGAAGATAAAATTGTAGCCTACTCGACAAAATCATACGCAATTCAAGTTGAATCATTCTATTTCTACAACACCCTTTCACTTTAAAATAGTGCGTTACATTTCGTCTCAGTAAGCTTAACACACGTCAATTTAATTTTGGAAATCTTTAAGTTCAATTTCTCCTAAAAAAATTTTTTCGAAATTTTAATAAAATTTTGAAGCATTCACGTTGCCATAAACTTATTTATCACACTCTGTATATTCAACAAACCAGAGTAATAAGGCGTTATCTGGATACTTTCTTACTTACTCTCGTATAACGCATAGACTAATATTTATAACTGCCATAAAAATTCTGAAATAAATATTTGGAAAAAATAATAATTCTGTCTAGTAATTTTTAATCAATATATTCATTCCTTCTCGAAAATTGAAAAATGTAACGATCAGTGCCTCGTTTATTTATATTTCTATCAAACACTATTTGAATTGTTATCATTAAACTGTATTAAGATATTTACAAGCACGAATGAATCGCTGTGATTCAAATCTGAAGTTTCTGCTCAATAAATACGTTATGATTAGTATTGTGAATTCACTGACTTAATGGATACAAACTAATTACATTTTGTAAAAGATCTTACTCCAAACAAACAAATTTCATATCAATGGTTTAGCCAAATGTTAAAAGATTGACTAACGGTCTAATCCTTTAAAAAGCTTCACTCGCAGAAAACAATGGAATCTTTCAAAGTTTTAGACTGCAAGGAATCAGAATTTAAACGAACAAAAAAAATTAAGTAATCGACACATCCAGAAAAAGAACTTCTTATAGATTACAGTTTCTAAATCGTATAATCTAAACATACAATAACAGGTAATGGAGATTGATTATCCTTAATGCCTGAATGAAATTGACAATATACACAATGACATCTCTAAAGGTAATAAAACTTCTGGCATTCAAAAACCTAAAATTATTCTTACATATGTAATTTCCGTAGTCCTTTATCAGGTGTAATATTTCAATGCATCGATTTTTTGTAGTTAATCATTAGCAGGTATGCACAGTCGTTACTAATAAGCGGCAATCAACGGGAATTTACGCAGGCAGTCGCACTATTCGCTAACTAAAATGTCCGTTTTCGTTCACATCTATAAACGCGTATAAAAATTGGGCAATTTGATTTACTAGACGCCTTTCTAAAAAAATTTTTTGTCACAGAATACTTTAATTACACTTACACGCTAAATTCTTAACTGTCTATAAACAGTGTGCTGTTAATATAATCGCATATATATTTAAATCAGTAATATTAATGTCCAATACTGTCTAACTTGATTCCTAAAGGCTTAACATGCCCATATATAGTTACATGAAGGATCACTTCAGGTTCTTTTTTGGATCGTGCGAGTTCTTTATGCACAATGCTTATCAACAGGAAGAATGATGTTTATTAAAAATCTGTTGAAACACTTCTTAAATTTTGAAAAAAATCAATAGTAATTTTTCAGTCACTTTGTAAATGTTTCAATACGTCATCCCGAAAATGTTTTTTGCAGTAATGCACTGCGACACATTATTTACAACTAAAAACCAGCACAGATCGTTACAAAATATAAGCACCCGACCACTCTCTTAAGTATATCTCTGAGCCCGAGTGTCTCTTGCTTTCTCTTGTCACTCTTTCTCTTATATACCGGCGGTCACCCATTTTGCCCAACGTCATCATATTTATCCCGCTCAAACCCAATACAACCTATCTCAAAGGAGTGTATTGCGCATCTTTGCCGAGTTCAAATTTTGAAACGCAATCGAAACTATAAAATCGCTGCCATATTGAAATTTTTACAAAAATCCTCATAATTCTTGGGAACAATCCAATTTCACATTAAAATTTATTGCACATACTGTCCAAATCAGGATTCAACTTTCTATGAATGTGCGCAACCCTTTTCCTGCAGAATTTAGCAAACTTAACACCATTTGTCTTTGAACAAGCATTAAATTTTCCATTATGTCATATTATGCCATTTATACGAGCAAAATATACATAAATATTGTTATTATACATTTTAATACAATATCAACATACCATAAACTCATACGCTATCCATTTACAACAATTTGAAACTCACATTCTTCAAAATACAGTAGCTAAATACTGTAGCATTTAAACATTATCGTCTCAATAGCGGTGTTTATTTCTTTATTTCTCAGTCAAATTTAATACTTTCAACTTATAAATCATTATACAGCATTTAAATCCTCGTTTACTAAAATTGCAGTGGCGTAGCATTACACTAATTTTTATTATGTATACACAAAGATTTTATCTTGCTCATGTTCATATACCCTCCAAAATACATTATACGCACAACACACGACTGCATATACCCAGTGTCTCACAATAATCTCACAAACTCCATCCAACACAACATAAATAAAAGCAATATTATGGCCTCAAATTTTCTAGTCAATATCTTTTCTCTTTTCCATTAATTCCAAAACAGTATTGTGAATTTTGTACTTGAGATCGTCTTCAATGCTTTTATATACCTTTTGTGGCTTTCTTGACTTATTCACCATGAATAGTTGAAAAATTTACGTTGGTTTCTAGTATATTAGCATTTTTCTTAGATACGTTATGTGCAATTATTATCACATTAACTTGGAAAATAACCTTTTTTATTTATTGCGATAGTAACGTTATTTCCAGTCTAACTAAGTAATCTGTGATGTGGTAAATTCAAAAATGCCCCATTAAAATAGCTAATGTCTTGTAATATACTGCATGGATTATTCGCTAATTATGTAGGTAGTACATCCAAACTTTGTATATTTTGTAAACGATTCAAGGCTTCTCTTTTATCCAGTCGATTATCCATAGAGTTTAGCAGTTCTTCTTAAATATACTATTTATATTTAATTTTATTTAGTTATGACAACAAATTAAGCTTCACTTCGAAGCTTTTTTTAGGCCTAACATGTGTTTCAACACTAAGAATCATTCTCAGTGTTAAATATATTATTAACCCTCCGTTAGGCGCGTGGATTACAATGGTAATCCACCTGTATTATAAACGCTGTACTTTAAAAGAATTTTAGAGTACGCATGCGTCGCCTTTAATAGCTATGCTTGTGTCTTCCATCTACAAATTGTAAACGTCAGTTGGGTGAAAAGTGCATTGCAGAGTGGTTTAACTCGTAATTTCTCAAGTGGAGTACGATTGTAATCCACGCGCCTACTAGTGTAATGCAAATTTTCCGTGTTATAAGTTTGAAAATTCGCTGCGCTTTTGTGTGATTTTGAGGTAAATATGAAAAAAGAATGTATATACTGTATATATTTATAATTTTCATGTTGATAGTTTCTTTAAACTAAAGGATGTCCATTCCCAAGCGGCTTCGTTTAGAAACAAGTCGTGATCCAAACATGTGGGTGAAGTGGTATAATGAACTGAATGGTGATGAAGAAAGCCCGGAAGAGGACGAAGATCTTGATTGGTCAGAAGAAGATCACATCGATGTTAGTGATCATAACAGTGATACTGAACAAAGTGCTACTGAAGAAAGCGAAGACGAACAGGAAAGCGCGGAAAATACTTATATTGGTAAAGATAAGAAAACCAAATGGAGAAAGGAAATTTCTAGGGTACAAGGGTACAACTCGTAAGCATAATATTATTACACATTTACCTGGAGCAAAATCTGTTTCGCGCAATGCTAAGTCAGAAATAGATTGTTCGGAATTATTTTTAGATGATAAAATTATACAACGTGTACTAATATATATATATATATATATATATATATATATATATATATATATATATATATATATATATATATATTCAAACTGTTCAAGAGAGATTTCAAAGAGAAAGAGACGCCAGGGTCACAGACATAAGAGAAATAAAGGTATTTATTGGTCTCCTTTTTTTAATTGGTGTATTACGTAGCTCACGAAATAATACCAAACAATTATGAGATAATACTAAAGGTAGTGGTGTAGAAGCATGTTATTTGACAATGAGCGAAGAAAGATTTCGATTTATATTGAGGTGTATTAGATTTGACGATGTTAGAGACAGGGAACAAAGGAGAGAAATTGATAAACTGTCCCCTATAAGGGAGATTTGCAAAAGAATTTTATACCTAGTGAATATTTGACTGTCGACGAGCAGCTTTTGTCTTTTCGAGGTCGATGTTCCTTTAGACAATTTATCCCTTCAAAACCGGCGAAGTACGGTATCAAACCATTTGCACTGGTGGATGCTAAAACTTTTTACACCTTTAATTTAGAAACGTATGTAGGTACCCAGCCTGAAGGACCATATAAGCTCAGCAACACCCCTGAAAGTATCGTACTAAGATTGGTAGAACCAATAGCCAATTCTAACCGGAATAACACAGGCGACAATTGGTTCACTAGTATGCCGTTAGTGAAAACACTTTTAGACAAAAAACTAACCTATCTTGGGACAATGAGGAAGAATAAAGCAGAAATACCCCAAGAGTTTCTACCAAACAAGAATAAACAAGAGTGTTCATCAGTATTTGGCTTTCAAGATGATTGCACTTTGGTGTCCTACTTTCCAAAGAAAAACAAAGCCGTGATTTTACTATCAAGTATGCATTACGATGCTGCTATTGACGACGACACCGGAGATCAGCGAAAACCTGAGATGATTACGTGTTATAATCATACGAAAATTGGCGTGGACATGTTGGATCAGTTGTCACAAAACTATAATGTAGCCCGAAATACGCGTAGGTGGCCAATGGTCTGTTTTTTTAACCTACTAAACATTTCTGCTATAAATGCGTATTGTTTATTTAAAACAAATAACCAGAATGTGAAATTAGACCGAAAGGGCTTTATTGATAATATAGCATGGGATCTTATTCGACCACAAATTGAACACGGATGATCGATCAAAGCAGTACCAGCAGAAATGAAACGAAGAGCAAGGGTACTTTTGAAATTGCCTGATCTTGAAGTATTACAAGATACCGTACAAACCAGACCTTCTATTAGACGTTGCTATATTTGTCCCAGAAGTAAAAACAGGAGTACTAGAAATATCTGCTTCAAGTGCAACAAGTTCGCGTGTAAAGAGCATATGAACTTTGTTTGTGGAAAATGTTCATCTATGGAATAGACCTACTGTTAGTATTTACTTTTTCTTCATACAAATAGATGTAAATAACCTTTCTTTGACTGCCTATTCAAAACTCGATTATAAGTTTTGGGGGTTAAAATTAGTGTGAAATGTTAAGTTAAAATAGTTAATTCATTTTAAATAGATTTAATTCTAATGACTAGTTCCTATATTTTATTTTTATCGTTCGTTAGTTAATTTTAGTGAATAAATCTTTTACACTAACATTGTTAATGACCACTCCTAACTATTTATAGCATAATTCAAGTTTTATAAAAAAAAACAAAGTGGATTACGATCGTAATCCACGCGCCTATATACGTTACGAAATACTGCGCGCCCAACGCAGGGTTAAGCAATTAAATAAAAAGTATGTAAGCCTTTAAGAATGACCCATAGTGCCGAAACAGTGTGGGGTATAATAATAACACACTTGAGTGCGATAAAAAGCCAAATTAAGTTTTTTGTTTACGTTTTTATTATTGAAATAAAGAAAAAACTTTTGACATACCACTGGTGTGAAATTGAATCATACTCGAACATTTTTTTTGTGCATAACCGTCACCACTTTGATGGTGTTTTAAAATAGTGTATATAATTTGGATATTTTTAAGAACACTCCAAGGATGGAGATAAAATATCTTATATAATACAAGTATAATTGGAGCTATTTTTGGAAATGAGTAATTTAACATCAATACATTTAGAAAGAATATTGAATTTTTAATATTAAAAAAAATGTGTATAAAACGTATCAACTATACAATAAAGACTAAGATAAATGAACTACTAAGATACTTACATTCGATTAAGTGACTTTTGCTCTTCCGCCGTTGATGTAAACGATGTTTATTGTAACCTACTTTCAAAGCAGTTATTTTTCACACCCTAAAATGAAACTGCGCACAAATAGATGATATAATAGGCGCGTACCTCATAAGCTTGAGAAATTTGTAATTGTTTCGTATCAATCCACCCCAAATTATCTTAATCTAAATGACCCGCTTCATCATTGAAGGGATCAACATTTTGTAGACAGAAACTTGTCATTAATGACTTAACTGTCAATCCTAATTGGTTGTTAAATGAATTATGTAAAGTTGTAAAACTGAGTACTAATAACCTAGTAGTGACCTAAAATTAATGATTATGTATTCGACTGATTATAACTATCACTAACATTGTAAAGCAAGGTTGAATTCTTGTTAATATACGAAATATGTTTGTCCATTTTCAACGCAATTAGTGTATACAATTTTTGAGCATCTCTGATCCCAAGGTAATACCATCACCTTAGAGTCATCACATATAGTTAAAAATTATTATTCATTTTATTAAATACATAAATAAAAAGTTTACCCATGACTTGTGCTTTGCTTGAGTACCGCACTAACCAATTGTGCTATCGAGATACATGCCCCAATCGATGTAAATTTTGTCTTTAAGTATGTACAACTGATGTAAGTTCTAAATATAATGAGATTACAATTCATAACAAAACTTATAATAATCACATATAGTTTGTCTATCGAAGCAAAGCGAAATTGGAAAATAAATAGTTTGTGAGGTTATTTGCCCTAAATGATGACCAACGGCGTAAAACCATAAAACTTAGTGTTTACAGATCCAGATTATACGTTTGTTTGTTTTTTGATCAATTTTTGTTCGTGCTATGCGACTGTTAGAAAACCGTTTTAACGTATCCATAAGGTTATGGGCAGTTCTCTTGTGAATTTGTTATGTATGTGAAGTACCACTTACTACATCCTATTTACTATTTAATCTATCAATAACACAACTGAACATACAGCTGTTCGGTAAACAGAAAAGGAACAAATAAGTAAATAGAATAACAAAATTTAATAAAGTCAAAACTCAATGAATAAGTATTCTATGAGCGCCATCAATATTTAAACATAATTCTTAACGTTTTCGCAGTTCATAGATCGCTACTTTTATTAAAATATTGCCACTTATTTCAGTGATCTTGTGTTTCAAATCCACTTATTTTCAAAATAAAAATTTTGAACAACTTCAGAGTTATGATGATGCGCTCCGTCTAGTTGAAACCATAGGTGTTTCGTAATATGAAGAGTCACATTTTCCATAATAGGAATCTAATTCAAAAGTAATATGTTTGTCATAAAAATATGGACCTATTAAGTCCACACGACACGTTGATACTTTGAACTTCTCCGTGGAGTTTCGTCCGACCAACGATTAGTATGGTTCCGAGTTGGAATAATGTCATGACTAATAAAATTACTTTTGTCTGTCTACAAAATGTGATTATGCATCGTTTAATACAACTGAAGTTATGTTCTATTGCAATTTTTTGATACGATGCGTCATTTAGCGGCAAAAAATTCCTAAGGTAGAATTTAAGGGATAGTTCAAATTTTTTTCATTTTATGAATAACGATTAATTTTATAAGAAAAAGTGTTGGCGCATTTTTAAAGAAAGTGTTTTAATGTAAAGCGAAATAAATGTAAAAATTAAATAAATAAACCCTGAAGCTGTATTATCGATATTTTTATAAAGGCAGGCGGCTTTGGAATTTTTTATACGTTAATATGTCCATGCATCATTATCTGACATGAAGTTTTAAATGTCATTTTGACATAGATTATTGTTTTTATTTTTACAATGTTGCCTGTTTTCGTATGAACGTATAAAAAGTTATCTAAAAAATTATTTTGTTTCTTTTAATTTAAGTTAGATTTCTATTAACCTGTCTGGTACGACAAGTGGAGATTTGTACTGCACACTGATGATGTCAATGAGCGAACCGAGTGTTTCTCGCAAAGATAGCCCGAGATGGTATCAAAGAATATAATTCAGCAGCACAATAGCCGTTGTAATAACGATAATACAAAGAAAGAACTGAAACCATCCTTCTATGTTTAAGGGACTGTATGTGAGAAGTTAAGGACGGGTCATTTATAAGCCTAATCGCTCTCTTTTGAATACGATCAACAATATCGAGAGCGTATTGGGGAGCACTAACCCAGATGTGAGAATTATATTCCAGATGAGGCCGAATTTGGGCCTTATACAACAGAAGGAGTTGTCGAGAGGTAAAGTACTGCTTAGATCTGAACAAAAAGCCTATTTTACGAGCAGCTGTTTTGGTAGCTGACAGAAGATGGTCAACCCATGAGAGATTTGAAGATACAGTCATACCCAATAGAGTCCGAAAGCTTAAGAACTGAGCCATTCATACTTACAACAGGAAATGATAGATGTTTTTTGGCGGACATAAGGCAACACTGAGTTTTGTTAGCATTAAATTTAACTAGATTATTGCTTCCCCATTCGAGAATACGTTGAATGTCTTTGTTGATTGAATTTGCCATTTCATCTTTAATTTCTTGATTTGACATAGAAGGTGGATTATCACTATGAGTAGACTGATATGAACTACAGTGAAGAGTGCTATCGTCAGCAAAGCAATGGATGGGGTTAGTTGTTGAAGAAATAAGGTCATTTATGTACAGCAGGAAAAGTGTAGGCACTATAACGGATCCCTGTGATACGCCCGCGTTAATGCTAAAAAAAAGCCATCAACTACGACACGTATTCGTCTTTTATCAAGGAAACTAGAAACCCATTTGGTGAGCGTATCATTTAACCCGAACGACGTGAGTTTGGTAAGTATTATACTAAACTTGGTCAAATGCCTTTAAGATATCTAAAGCGACTACAACTGTTTCACCGGACTGCTCTACTGTATTGTTCCAAACTTGGGTCACATATGAAAGAAGATCGCCTCTTTCCCTAAACCCATATTGGTGGTCACTAAGGAGTTTATTAGTTTTAAAGAACATAAGCAGTTGCTGACTGATGGCTTTTTCCAGGATTTTAGACAAAATAGAGGTGATGGCAATTGGTCGGTAGTTTGAGGGGTTGGTATTATCGCCTTTTTTGGCAATAGGTTGAACATTTGCTAACTTCCATGATGAATGGAATTCCCCAGAATACATAGAGATCGTATAGAGCTTAGATAAGACTGATACTAGTTCGGAAGAACACCTCTTTAAGACAATAGCTGGGATACCGTCGCCTTGTTGAGCTCAAGCCTATTGATGATCGATTCCAAGAGCTTGCACCGAAAATAAATTGGTTTCATAGCGTATGAAGAAGAGTTGACTAGTGGCACATCTTTTCCAGAATCATTGAGACACGAGTTTGATGCAAACAAATCCACAAAAACATTGGCTTTGTATACAGAGTCAGCAACTACCGATCCATCAATAGACGTCAGGGGAGGAAATGAAGAAGTTCCAAAGTTTTTACTAATGGCTTTAGCTAAAGACCAAAATTTACGACTGCCTAAAGGAGATTTAGCTAGTTCATTGCATTTTCGTTAATTGGATCTTTACAGAGACAGGGGGCGGACTTACAAAGCACCGGTATTATGTTTTTGTTAAATACGTTAGAAATGAAATATTGAATGTGCAACAGATGTTAAATACCAATTCTGTCCACTAGTTTTAGTTAAATTACAAATTACTCCGCAACACCAAATCGTTTTTATTTTGTTACTGGTGAAAATGGCAGTAGAGTTAGGTATAACAGATAAGTTGGTGAGTTCCGATAGCTAAGTGGTCGGTGGTGGGTATGGTGTTGTATTGCGTATGGGGCGAATAAAATAACATAAATCAGGGGAAGTCATTAATCACAGGGCACCAGTTTGTTTAAAATCAAGAATAGGAGTTTAATTAATACACCAATAAATGCTAGAAATCCCACTAACTGGACCGGTGCTTTCTGTAAAAGCTTCAAAATATTCGCACACAGTCAAAACAAAACATCGTGCTGCAAGACCAAAGGTCATTAATCTTATTTGCTTCAATTTTAATTTACGCAATTTTATCAATCAAATTCTATTTCCAAAAATCTTAATCTTAATTTAAAAAATAGTAAAAACAAACAGCGAAATTTTTCAACGTTAAAAGCTTTCGCCAAAATCATAAACAAATAATAATTAAATCGTCGTCACTGCTAGGCCGTATCATTTTGAAAATTACTATTGTAATTTATTATTGTTGCCTATTGATTTATGTGAACCGTAAATAATGAAAGTGCTGTTAGAATCACATATAATGTTACATACACTAATCAATAATACACTTGTAGTTTATTAACGCTGTATTATAATAATAAAGAAAAATAATATATTATATGAGCAAAATGTACAATCATTTTAAGGTCAAAATAATTAAATTCGCTTTTGAAAGAAAGCGATACATTATCTTGCTTCCTTTAATTTCAATAATAAAAGTAATTAATAGTATGAAACTTGCAAGTTCAAAATTCAAAAATCAATAATCTTAAACCTTAATTTTAATTATCCCATTTATCATCACATTGGATACGTGCAAAACATTAATTCGAGAAATTTTAAGTAGGTAAGATTGGAGACTTTTGGAACACACCACAATTCCAAGGTCCCAAATTTCCAAGGTTACCACAATTTCACGGTCCCACCCGCCCATACTTATGCAATAAGTAGGTCATTTTTACACACAACTTTCCCAAGGTCGCACATTTCTAAGAATACCACACTGTAAGGTGTAAAAAATACGAAGGTCACTAACACTCAACATATTCACAAGGCTATTTGCACACCCTACCTACTCAGATAGACATCTAACTTTTTCAAGGCTTGCTCATGTCATTTTTTTCACTTAGAACCAAATTAAAAAAAGATATATATGCTAATATATTTATTTGTTGTATGTACAAATGTAATCAGTGTATTATTCAGATATATGATTTTCTCTAGGAATAAAACGTTATGATTCAGTACAAGTGCAAAAGGTCCTTTCCACTTCTGAGAAGACGTGGTGCAAGTAATTGAGCGTACGTGCAGCGTGGTGCCCATCGTAGATGCTCTTGTAGCGGAGTGTCAGATGACCGCCATTGGATTATTCTAACTCCACACATGAAGCATTCAACCGTGTCGTCTGAATATGCTCCTCTAGAGGACTAGCATATGTTCATCAGCGGTACATGATGGTATACCATCACAGTATGATTGATATATTTGATATACTATGATATATTAGTGTGTATCTGTCTGTGTAGCAGTCGCCGCGCTCAGTCAGTTAATGTCGGTCTGTATGGTCTGGGGCGCACTATTGGGTTCGGCGTTTTTCTGGAAATAAATCATAAATAGAAGGAGAGCTCTATCAGTTCTACTTACTATGCCTGTCGCGATCACTTGCACAGGCCACTTGCTGAAGAGCTGCATTACGAACTCAGATAAGTTCGTAAAGTCTACCAATCACTTCGAAAGTTTCCAGTATCGTGACCTAATGTACAATGGTGTGATCATACAAGCCTAGTGTAGACTCCGCCGAGCTGCTCCTCTAGAGAGCTCTCCGTAATCACGACATTATAATTCCGGATGAATAGCACAGTGTGTAACATTAAAAGTGGCTGCATAAGTATAAACACTAAAACTGGGCCAACTTATAACATTAACACAAAAGCGATGATGTAATAAACAATTTGTAATTGATCGAATAATTTTAATTAATATAAAAAATTACCAAATAACAATCGCTACTGCCGTCGGCTCATCGGTAAATTGAGATAGGGAGAGTTCTAATTTAGAGTTTAATTAACATAGCTGAAATACTGCCTGCTTCTCATAAGCTTCATTATTTTCACTTATACTTAATTCATAAAAAAAATGTTATCTAAAAATTATGAAAAAATGATAATATCTCGAGCGCCATGTTGTCTTTTATATATATATATATATATATATATATATATATATATATATATAGGAACAACAAAACCTAGTTAAGGAATAATAATAAACAATTTATCAAAATGAAAATAAAATAACATGAAATACTTAAGTTTATTTAATATCTGATTGAAAAGGTTAAAAATCAGAAGTCTTATACTATTCTAAAATTATATAAAAACATTACCTTTGAACGTTCGGTACATAAACTATAACTGGTAACTATGAAGCAGAATGGTGAACTTGGTGAGGTCAATGTCTTGCTTATTTCCCTTTATATATTGTGTCCATGACTTTATTGAATTTCCTTGAAGTTTAATTCGCCAATTTTATTTATAAAAGTATGTAGAACTTGCGTTGTAAAATGTAATTCAAGTAAAAATTGCCATTTAAATTAATAGAATAGTAAATTATGGACTTATAAGTGCCATTAAAGATAATTATTATAAAAATGCCATATAAAAGTATGCATTAAAAAAATATGAGTAAAATAATTGCAAAGTAAGTGCAAAGTAATTAAAAGTAAAAAAAATAAAAGTAAGTACTTAAAAGGTGCCTAAAAAAAAGCAAAGGCTTTAGTTTTAAATATAATGAATTAATAAAATAACTTACCACCAAAATCTGATGGTACCAAATATAAAAAATTAGGTAAAAATCATGCTTACTGCTGTAACATTCAGCATTAAGCGAATTAAAAAGAAAGCTTTCAGAATAACTCAAGTGTATTCCCCCTAAAAGTCTTCACGCGTTGCGCGGATACCATAATATAAATACATTTTTTTAAGAAAGGGAACTATAACTATTTATGTAATATTACACCCAAAAGATTTGTTCTAGGAAATGCCAATTAAATTGCCATTCTCAATTCTACATATTAATAATTAAAAACTTTTCTAATAATACGCCAAATAAATGAACGATTCTTAAATTAATGTACTTTTTAATACAACCACAAAAAGGTTGTTACAAGTGATTGTCAGCTGTAATGAAATAAAAAATTATAGATATAAATAAAGTAGTATCGAGACAATAAATACCGTGAACGTGAGACGGTCCCATGTTATGATGCGATGTGCGTAGAATAGCCAGTACCATCCCCCAATAATTAGAAACGCAGAATTGCGTTGAGTGGTACTGTCTCCCGACGATATCGCACACATAACGTTGTAGAGGCGTGGAAGCATAGTTCGACCAATGTTCATAGGGATATGTGCAGCCCAAAACCAGTCATCGTCAAGTTCTTCGTCGTCATTGTCTTGCACGTCGTCAGCGTTTTCGTTATTTCTGTGACCCTGGACCTGTGGCACGACATCTGGAGCAATGCCATTATCATTCTTCTCGTCCTATATGCTGTTATGTAACTGTTTCTGTGCACTTAGTTGTTGTACTACGTCTGACAGTTTGTTAGCGCTACGTTCCAGTCGTTGCATGTTGTTCGTGAGAGTGTTCATAAAGTTCTCCTCATCGCTATCCTCTTCAAGGATGATTTCGTTACAAAAGTCAGTACGTGTTTCGCGAAGTAGTCGCTGTTGTCGTAATGCGTCATTGTCATAGTCGTCAGAATCATAGATTTAGGCAGGGTCCATGTCTACGTCGGAGTCGTAATCACCAGTGTTGAGGTAATCGTTCCCAGCACACGAAGAACATATTCTTTTAACACTGGATGATATGCTGACGAAGTCATTACTATCATCCTTATGTTCGTCTTGTCAATAGGTAGTGGTGTGTCCTCGCCACTGATAGTAATGATATCGGCATTGGTCATGTCAAGTAGTACTTTATCCGCATCAGTATTGTAATCTTGTAAAGTCCCAGACTACGGTCGTCAGTTCATAAATTTAGTCGTCGTTGGATTGGGCGTCCACGATAATAGGAGAGGATGCAGAGCGCGGGATATACAGCACATCAGGGGCAGACGGGGAGGAATCCTGAGGTGTGGGCGCTGAAAGGAGGTCAACGTCAATTGGATAGGAAACCTGAGGAGTAGGATTAGGCGGGACATCGGGGAGAGAAGTTGAAGACGCTTGAAGACGAATAAAGTTGAAGGGATGCAGCAGTTCCCCAAGCGATGAAGAACGGGGGGGGGGGTAACAGAAACCTGTAAGAAATAAATAAAGCGTTGCAAATGTAACAACCATGAAAAAAAATTAAAAACATAAAATTTGGTAGTTTTTGCCTGGGGAGATGATGAGGAGCTTGCTCTTGAAGTCATTGTATGTTCAGTAGTGTCAACTATAGAATCAGTTACGAATAATTTGTACTGCTTTCGTTTCGCTAAATATAGGTGTTTCCCCCAATAAAAATAACGTCTTACTTGCATTTTTAGAGGACATTTTTCAAGTTCCAAGTGTTATAAGGTGGTGTTACATCATGTCTTCTTGTAATGGCAAGTGCTTATTTTATTATTGAATTATTTTTGTAGAATAATTTTCAATAAATCTGTAGCGACTTGTAAAATGTATAATGGCTATTTTTGCTGGCTTTCATCTTTTTTATATTAATAATAGTAATCACTTTTAGATGCTGTAAACCTAGGTGTAGTCGTCACCGTAGTGGAGAATACTACGTCAACCGTAAACAGAGATAAGGAAGCGCTTTCATGTATTACTGCCACAGATAAGTCATTTAAATTGTTTTGCTTTTAGGTCGGCTACGAGCATGCGTGGCTTATGTCGGAGGATGGACGAGTTAACATCATAAGCCACATTGTGATACTACTCTCATCCTGAGGAGGTTGCTGGGAGAACGACCTCATGCGAATTACGCACAGAATGTGATGGAGTAGGTCCAGGAAGGAGGTGCTGCCGGTGACCGGGTGAAGAGCGAGCAGTATTTCAACCAGAAAGACTGTAAAATAGCATTGCGGTTTATGGATACACCACCTCCAGCGAACGATTTGTATGTGTTATTATCACGCACATACGAGCAAGCAGGCGTGGACGAAATACTGCTCACCCTACAACCTGTACGTGAGCCGTTAGGGAGGATGCGGTCACCCGTGAGTGGAGATCAGGTAGTATTGCATCATGTCTTGCAGTGCAGAGTTTGGGGATGAATGGTCTCCACTTGTGGAAGAGCGTTCATCGTCAAGCTCTGTGGCGCAGCCGGTGCTGGGAAAGAGGAATCACCGATTACTCTGACACCTGCATGCATTGTAGATGAGCAATCGTCCACATATGCAATATATGCAGAGGGTAGAATAGTAGGGAAGGTTTTCTGAACCCTGTTTCTACCGTAGAATTTATGGAGGAGTGGTCGTACAGTAGTTCTACGGTAAGAGGAGTGGTCAGGGAACCCATTTCGGATAGTATCCTGAGCCCTACTCGTATTACAGAGTTCGCTGAAAAGTGGATCCCTATAAACTCTTCTATACAAGTGGAGCGAATGGAAAACAGGTGGGGGTAATATTGTGCTTCCATCCCAAAGCACATGACAGGGTGAGATACAATGATGGGTAGAATATGTGTGCTCAGCAACACTCTATGCAGACTATCATTGTTATTGTTTCCTTATCCGTACACTACTTTACCCTTCAACCTGATATATCTATCATGCATGTTATCCTATTCCTGGCGATATGTTGCGTTGCGCATCGCATCGCTGGATATAACTTCTTTTCTTAACAGTTGTAGTACATGATAGTAATATTACAAGCTAACAAAGAGCAACAAATAGTTAAAAAAAGGAATTATAACAAAAACACATTATGCATTGTTTATGCATTCTCTCTGTTACAGATTGCGATAAAACGTTTCAATGTGAATGTCTGAAGAAATTTTCATGAAAAGACTCTATTGCGACATCAAAAAACTGCGTATTGGATAAATATTCCAACTACCCCACCTTCAGAGATGCCGCAGACTGTAACCGCAAAATCGTACCGCACTTAGGTATGTGGTGCAACCAAGTACTTCCGATGCGAACAGAACGGAACATACCCATATTGCTGAACGTGTTGCACAACCTGGACCATCAGGGTTAAACAACTTAAAGAATAATGTGCAACAAAGGCATACTCATGATTCCTTTGTTGAACCAGGACCATCGGGTATGAACAACTCACGGAAGCGTAAGTCAGACCAAAGCAGCAAACCAGTACAAAATAAAAGTAGCAAAAGTGTTTAAATTGTGCACTGCACTGGTTGCTCAATTGATGTTCCTCGATGTGTTTATCAAGGACACCTTAGAAGCAATAGGTACAAATCAAATGTGTGTCTACTCGTTGATACTGGGGTTGAAGTGATGCGCAATGCTCTTAAACAACGCATTGTTTCGTATAGACTATCACCATACAATACCAATACGGATGTGCAGATGCTTATGCGTGACGTTAAAGTGAATGTTTTGAAAGTAATACAAATTCAGTTGCAGAAATACTTCTCGTTGAAATGTAATGTTGAGTTGTTTGAGTTGCACTTTCTGAACAGTAGAGAAAGTACCGAATTAAAGTCCTTTCAAACGAAACATGGTTTATTGGGTGTTAGGATGGTGTAAGAAGGGTATTTTCAAAGAGTAGTTGAAACAGTGGATGCTAAGCTATCAGAATATCAGCATAAAGGTTCTGATAAGTGCGAGTTATGAGTAGTAGAGTGGTATATTATTAATATATGTTGTTTCGTAGTGTGGTCGTTGGTGAATTTCGTATATTTAGAGGTAAACATGTTGAAATTTCCTCCCACTACAGGTTCATCCTATATGAATGTCCCGCCTGAAATTTTTCATAAACATGCCATAGTGAATGTTAAGAATAGTGATAATTACTACTCTGCGTGGGCTATTGTCTCAGCATTAGTGACACCGACGGGGAACGGTGTATAATTTCCTGTTAAGCTGACTAACATCTCAACGTTTGAGTCCAACAATAATATCTCCATCCATGTTTATAGACTGGAGTTATATTGCGATGATCATCGTATTCCTGAGGTAGAGGGTCCTCTCTACTATACAAGAGCTAAACAACCTATCCATGTTAATTTGTTGCTATTAGTCAGTAACCAAACGGATATTCAGCATTATGTGTCTCTCGACTGTAATTTCGCATACACTAAATTCCCTGGCGTAATGCAAAGAAAGGACAGAACCGGGGAGTTCTATGCGGAAAATATACTTGCGTTTCGAAACTATCAAAAACAGATGTTTCTACCGTTCGTAATATATCGAAGCGCTATTAGTACCAGTAAATACGGTTGAACCTGATCCCGAGCAACAGTTCACGATAAAAACGTGTAAACATGAACCATACTCATCCAGTTATTATATTAAGTGCGGTGTAAACGATGCTTGTTCCAAATTAGAAGGGGGGTTAATGCCGCGGAGGTATTTATTACACGACTAGAGATTGATGTGAAACAGATATATAATGAGCATTTGAAAACTGTTGTTCCAATGTTACCACTAACTGATGAACAACTGGTGATACATGAGCAAAGTCGTAATTGTTACATATGCGACAAGCTTTTTACGGATGATCTTACAAATTCCAAAGTACTGGTATATATCGTGGTAGGGCACATTTACATTGCAATTTAAACTATCAACTACCTACATTTATCCCAGTTTTTTTTCCATAATCTCAGTGGTTATGATGTCCACCTGTTCATCAAACAGTTAGCGAGTTAAACTGATGAAATTACCGTACTCCCTGCTAATAGTGAGAAATATATAGCGTTCAGTAAGTATATTTATGTAGACGAATTCATTAATGGTCGCGGCCATAGGGAAAAGAAGTACATAAATTTGCGATTCGTCGATAGCTATAGGTTCATGGCGGCATCCTTAGATACCCTATCTCATAATTTATCAGATGATCAATAGAGAGGTAAGGAAATATTTTGTTGATGGTAATGACTTTAACTTAGTTAGAAAGAAAGGTAATTTCCCCTAGGCGTACGTGGACAATTCTAATAAACTAGACGATGTCACAGTACCTTCCTATGACAAATTCTACGATAAAATGCGTGATGAAGATATATCCGATGAAGAATACTGTCGCGTCCTACTGGTGTGGGATCACTTTAAGTGTAATACACTCGGGGATTATGCTGACATATATTTAAAATCAGACGTGTTGCTGTTGGCTGACGTATTCGAAAATCTTAGGCGGCTATGTATAGACATGTATGGATTAAAACCAGCGCAGTATGTTACAATACCTGAATTGGCGTGGGATGCCATGTTGAAATGTACTAAAGTAGTTAGGATTATTGACTGATATCGATATGTACCACTCTTTTAAGAAAGGTATTCGTGATGGAGTGAGTTAAGCCGAGAAGTATTGCTAACAACTAGTTTGCTCCAAATTATGATCCCAATCGTCCAAAAGTATTTGTACTGTTTAGATGCCACTAATTTATACGGATGGAGTATGCGGCAACACCTACCTTATAATGGGTTTATGTGGTTAACTGAAGAGGAAATTCAAAGCTTTGATGTACTGAAAATGAATGATGATGCTGATATTGGGTATGTGCTAGGGATAGATATACAATATGCGCACTACCTGCATGATGAACACAATGATTATCCTTTTTGTCCCGATATGATCTATGCACCACATTCCAAGGAGGAAAAATTAATTCATAACTTATGTGATAAGACCAACTATGCCATACATTACCGATATTTAAAACAATGTATACAGCATGGGTAATTATTACTCATATTCATGGAGTTTTACGGTTTTGTTAAAGTCCTTGGCTAGTACCATACAATAGACCTTAATACAACTCTTCGAAATCAAGCCAATAACAAATTCGAAAATTATTTCTTTATATGTATGAACTATGGTGTATTTGGTAAAACAATGGAGAATGTCGACAAAAGAGGAGTAATAAAGTTATTAACACATTGGGAAAATAACGGACGTCGCTTGGGTGTAGCACGGCACGTTGCAAAAACGTAATTTAAAAATTTTATTCAATTTACTGATAAATTATTTGCACTGGAATTATCCAAACAGATCGTTACTTATCACAAACCCGTATATGTTGGATTGAGTATTTTAGATCTTTCCAAAATTATAATGTATCGATTTTTTTACGATACCTTGTGGGTAAAAATATAACGTTGCTCTATACAGACACAGATTCTTTAATTGTCGAGATGACAACTGATCATGTTGGAATAATGTAGATGAATATGACACATCCAACCATCAAAACGGTCTGCATGGTATTACAACGAATACATCTGCCGTCGGAAGAATGAAAGATGAGTATGCATGGAGAGCTATTCAATGTTTTTATGGAGCAGGATCAAAATATTATTGTCTAAATCTTGCTGATGATCAAGTGGTTAAGAAAGTGAAAGTAGTTAAGAAAATCGTTATTCAAAAAGTGCCGGCAGAGGTAGACTAAAAATCTGTCGGGGAGGCGTCTGATGAAACAGTAATGTCTAAAATGTGCGTGTTTAGATCAACTTTGCGTGATATATACACTGAGATGTTAAACAAAATCGCCTTTCGGCACCAGGATGACAAACGGTATCGATTGCGTGGCACGTGTACAGCATGGGCGTGGGGGCATTGGCGAATTCCGGAATTGGAGAACGTCGATCCTTTGAGTTGTCTACTAGAGGTTGCTAGACAAATGAATTTGTGTAATCCAGTTAGTAACTAATAGTTTGGGTACTGATGCTTGTTAGTTTTAGTTTTACTCATATTGTGTGATATATAAAAGAAATAAAGAAAATATACATTTACAATTTTTATTTAAAAAAAAACGCGTACAAGTTTTAATGCACTACATAAGTATCTCACAGATGGTCTACATTAGACAGAGCGCAGTGAAATAGTGATTTACAATGATAATAACAGACGGGTTGTAAAGCAGGTAGAGTAGAATGTTCCTCAAGTTCTATAACGGGTTGTGTAACAAATTTTCTGATGTAATCCGCTTTCTCTCTACCTTTGACGTAGACAGTATCTGTAGGTTGCATCAATCGACTAAGAATTCTGTGAAATTGGTGTGGTGGTGTATGTCCCTCTTGCCATTTTACATAGTGTTGATTAAGAATTAACCATGTAGCTTGACGGCGACTCTCCGCATCTAACGTATGCCATGGATACGGTGATTGAAACATGTAGTGAACTACTTGTGTTCCATTAAAAATAGCGAGTTCTTTCGGTATAAAAACTTTTGAAGGTTCAAAGCCTTGTACGTCGACTATGACGGGCATAGTACTACAGCTGTCTTACTGCTTTGGTTAACGCGTTATACGTAATTAAGCGATCGTGAAGTCTAACACAGTATGTTGTTGTATTTGCGGGTATGTTGACTGCTGTTTCGAATTCTACACGAAGCACTACTGCTTTAGAGTGTAATGACTCTTTTTGATTCGAACAGTCTACCATTATCAATGGTGCGACTATCGCAAATTGATTGGGTGTGAGTAATAGTTGGCCATTTCTTTGATAACACGACATTTGAATTTAGCAAACATTTCATACAATGTAGCAAAGCAATTATTATCGTAATATACGTTTAGATTATCATACGGATAACGATCCGTGTTAAGGAATACCCTAATATTCTTTAGTGCACATTTATCGAATCTGCTCGTATCTTGAGAAACATTATTTTCTCGCTCCGTTTGAAATCCGATAATAATGTATCTAGGTGTTTCTACACCAGTCAATGTTTTGATTGCCCATGTATGTTTATCTGTGTGCTTCCCAACTTCTAAATGCTACTGGAGTATTCACACTTTTATCAATGTACTTCGTTAAAGCCAATTCCTCCGCTAATGCCGGAATTATGTGCTGAACTTTCCAATATATTTTATCTATGTTAACTTTTAGTACTTCACCTGCAACAGTTGAAATTACCGCATCGGTATCAATGTTCCTGCGAATTAAAATCAGTTTTTGTCTGATGTTCAGAATCACTCTATTGTAGTCTTCCGCAAAGCCAAGTAGTGTGGAGTTCGGAATTTACTATGGCATTATCAACAACTTTTTCGTTTACTTTTGATATACTCATTGAATTACTGTGAAACCAAGACTGCAAGTATGCTCTATTCTGCGCTGTCAATGCTTTGAGGGTTGACCGCTTACTGACTTAGATCTTTTATAGTTCACCTTGTTGTGGTTACACGCGCATGTGTTATTCCGCGTCACTATGTTTTCTTCAAATGTAATCCCATCTTTATAGCTTCACCGCTGAAATTGACGAGGTCTCCGTCTTGGTCTACTATTTTAAGTGTTATGGTTGAAATGTTGGATGTATTTATAGGTAAATAGATGACATGCTGAAGGGATTCAATTATTTTGTATCACGCTGGTACACTGAGAAAAAATAGCCTCCCCATTTTTAAAACTTTCACTTGTTATACTGCATTTGATAATTAACGAATTAATCTTAATAATGTTAATAGGCATTTAAGAGGTATGTAATTCGTGACCTTTTTTGTTGAATTCTAGTTCCTTCAAATATCAGTTGGTTGTTCTTGGAAGTAACGTTTTGTACAGTCTTGAAAGATTCAAGACCAGTTAACCCCATTACATATTCCGACTCATTATCAAGATAAATCGGTGGGCTAGAGTTGTCTTGCGAAATACTGCTTGCATCGGTAAATGTAAATGTGTACGACATTACGATCAAGCAACGACTGCTGATAATCAAAACGAACCGTCATATAAAAATCGTAAGACTAAGTGACCGCAATTGTGTGTATTGAAGTTTTGAACCTTGGTATAGTTATAGTCAATCGTGTGTCTGCTACCATCACTTTTAAAATAGGAAATTAATTCTAATGGTGGTTTAATATGTCCTATGCTATCAAAAGATGTAATATGTCCATGACGTTTTATGTAAGCCGCCCAGTGTGTTGCCTTGTTATTTTGATCATCCATCCTCAACGTACCACATTCATTGGTATGCATTCGTGTAGGTAATTTATCTCCTCCTCTCTAAAATAGGGGACTTTTAAGTTCTCATCAAATTTTGATAGCTCAACGTTGCTTAAGGCGTGACTTGGTAGCTTTAGTGAGAGTTTGCTTAATACGGTTGTAGATGTAGGCCTAAACCCCGTTTATGCGGTTTTATATGTAAGCCTTTCCCGAAGGTAGCTGCTTCCATTGCTTGATTGTGTCGTTTGGTTTCTTCTAACGTTTTCGACGCAGTTTCTGCGTCAGTGACCGCTTTTGCAATAGCAGCTGCTCCTCCACCCAAAGAATCTAAAGCTCCTAATGCTGCAAAGAGGGGAATAAGAGGTATGAATGCCGCACGTTTTGGTATTGGTGATATTCTTCTCTTGGGTGTCAAGATTTTTTTATGTTTTTAAACGTTTAAGGCTTGTTGTACTGTAGATTTTAACGATGACCGAACCTTACCACCAACACGTCTCGCTAGAAGTACTGCTTTGTTGAATGAAATAGGTCTGTTTCTGTGAGAACGCTTCCTACGTCGTGATTTGCTTCCCATTCCCATTGTTCTTTTTGCTTTCATTATACCGGCTATGGTTAATGTACCTGCTCTTTCTCCAAAGGTGGCGTTTGAGGAACGAAATGTATTCCAAGCTTTTTTGTTGAAAAGCCTTATCAGCTATGTGGCGATGCCTTAGACGTTTGACTGCGAGTGTGCAATGTAGTGTTCTTTACACGCTTCGTCCAGTTCGTTAATACCTCTGTCACCGCTAGCCAATCGTTCTCGTAAACGGGTACTCGGACCGCAATATCTGTACCCAGGTATATGCAACTCCACGGGTAATTTATTTATTAAGGTGTTAATTAATCCAGAACCTGTTTTATAGCTATTACACGGAGAACTATGCTTCATACCACACTTATTGATAATTCACTACTAAACTATTTAATGCGTATGACGCATATATATAAATATATATATATATATATATATATATATATATATATATATATATATATATATATATATAATTACAAAATTAAAAAAAGTGTACAATTTTAATGATAAAATCTTATTTATAAAATCGGTATCAATGAATATTCTAGTAAACTGTCATTAACTAAAGATGTACCCCAAGGTAGCATCCTCGGACCACTATTGTTTCTGATATACATTAATGATATGCCCTGTTTCGTATCAGAAGGGAATAATTGTCTATTGTACGCAAGCGATGCTACATTGTTGGTTGGTGCAAAGAGCATTGATGAAGCTATGAAACAATCTGAACAGTTGTTTGGAAGAGCTAATAACTGGTGTCATATTAATCAACTGAATACTAATTTGAATAAAACAGAAAAAATTATTGTATCGCTCAGATATCATAACTCACCAAACATTCCTTTTGTAAATTTTTAGGTGTTTGCATAGACACAAAATTAAATTTTTCGGATAATGCTGACTATATAACTGCCAAGATTTGTAGTAATGTATACGTTCTAAGACGATTATGAAACAGTATATCACCTACTGTTTTAAGATCAGCTTATTTTGCTCTAATTCATTGCCATGTATCTTGCTCAATAATTGTATTGGGCCATTCTGCTGCTTGGAAAACAATATTTAGGTATCAAAGAAAGGTCGTAAGAATTGTAGCAAATCTTGGTTATAGGGCTGATTGTAAAGAGGCGTACGCTCATTTTCAAATTCTAACTGTACCTTCTATATTTATACTTACCTGTCTCTGTCAGGCTAAGCGTAATATCTGCAATTATACTTTACCGTCGAATATTCATTTATACAATACTCGTTTTAAAACTAGCATCTGTGTTTCATACTGCCGTATTTCGAATACAGTGATAACAGTGACGTTATATTCCCTAGTGATTCACGTAAAAATTCAATAATAATTTTTGATGATGTAGCATGCCATAGACAGAATGAAATAAGGGATTATTTCTGTGTTGGCAGACACCAAAACAATGTTTGTTTCTATCTGTGCGAAGCGTATTCTTCTATTACAAAACAGCTTGTACGTGATAATGCGAGTCTACTAGTTCTGTTTCAACAAGATAGCACCAATCTTTAGCATATGTATGATGATCACGTTAATGTAGATGTGACATTTGATAGATTTAAGGACTTGTGTTTCTGTTACTGGCGTGAAAAATTTGGATTTCTTGTGATTGATAAAGAGAGTGATGTTAATGCAGGTCGTTTCCGTAAGGGATTTGACTGTTACATTGCATTATAGAGACTACACTTGTTATGTATACATGTAGCAGTAAAGGAGGAGCGCTTAATACAACACATTTTGCGCGCTCGCAACAGTGTGCAACAAAAATACGCTAGTTTAAAGAAAGATACTGCACTTACAGAGCGTGCAATGAAGGCACACTTTAAACCTATAACGCAACCATTGAAACAATTGATTACTAAACAAGATGGTTCTCTCGTCAAAGCTAAACCATTTACATCAGAATTCGGAAAAACTGAGCCTGTTGCAATCGAAAAGGATGTTTTTTCACATCATACGTCTAAAACATCTGGAACTTGGAAGGCACCACGCGATTCCACAAGGAAGCTGTGATTGCTGATATCGCACATGATGACGAGACGGAAATTTCTACTTTGCAACATTTTAAATCAGAACTGTTAGCTGCTGGATCTCAACCAGCCTTCGAAGAGTGCCTTAGTCAGTATGAAGGATTAGCGAAATATTTTGTTGAAGGCATATTTAGAGATCCCGTACACGAGTATGGCATAACATAAGGTGTACACTTTCCTCCCGAAAAAGAGAAATTTTTTATTGGTGATGCTGAACTAGACTTTGTTGGAGAGAATTTTCGTATCGCTCTTCCTGATGGATCATCATTAGGCTATGATGGAAATCCGGGATTATATGAGCTACTATTTAAAAAAACTAGGGGATGCAAAAAGAGTGATCTGCAGCAATACAATGACATTTTGCGCCGCACAAATGCTGCTCGACGTAATTATAACCCAGATGACCAAATCCAAGGAACTAATAGTAGGAAATACGTTGAGGTCATTAAACTATTACTTCACCCTAAAAAAACGACCCGCTACATCAGCTGTTGCACCTCCTGCCACAGGATATCACACAACTTCTATCTCCAAAAGATGGGGTGGAATGCAACTATACGATATAATAACAGAGCGATTGAGTTTCTACCTTAGAATGATCCGAATAAATTAGTGGATTGGTTGCGGGAGTTATTGGGATCAATATCGGCAAGAAATACTAGCAATCACAACGAAATAATATATACTTGACGAATTACGTAAAGCGAAAGTAATAACGTAGGATCTCCGGTTATAAACCTATTACTATATTCATTTCATTTCACTGTTACAACGACCATCACTATAGATACTACTTCATATCCAGCACTGATGTCAACAGATAAATTTGGTGGACACCTTCATCATCAAATGACAATAGATAAATTTGGTAAACATATTACTTATCATCATAGTGATGCCACGAAACAAGGTGACATATATTACGAAACTTATTTTACCTTACAAGGTTTATTGCATAAGAAGACAGTAGATATTCCATTGGGTACAGATGGCAAATATTTGTTTCCTTATACAGAGTGTACAATAGCACATTGTATGTGGTCACCTCGAGTTCTTCATCTTCAAGTGGATGAAACGACTCGGTTTTTCTAATTAGTCAAACTATACGTAAGGAAGCTGTGATTCAACCTATAATACCAGACGGTGTCAAATCTACGAAAGAATAACCATCATAAAGATTCTACTAAAAGCGAAAGCGATAAAATGAGTAAAGCTGATATTGTTGAAGAACTGCACAAACCAGCAAGGAGAAATTTTCCGCTGTGTTGTGTAGTACTGAAAGATTTAAATGATCTCTTTCAAGCTGATTTAGTGGAAATGACACTTTAGGCTCAGGTAAATAAAGGATTTCGATACATTTTAGTGATACTAAATGCTTTCTCTAAATATGCCTGGACTTTTCTCATGAAACGCAAGAATGGAAAACTAGTCGCAGATGTAATGAATAAACTTTTGAAAAAACTTAATATTAATCATTACAGCAGTTATTCCAACTTGAAGAGTTGTATAGTTGAACGTGTAAATCGCACTCTTAAGGCAATAATGTGGAAAACATTCAGTATACAAGGTTCCTATAAATGGTTATCAATATTACCTCAAACTGTTGTGGATTATAATTCAGGAAAGCATAGAACCACCGGATAAAAACCGATAGAAGTTACGGAAAAGAATGCTGCCTCTATTTTGAAACATTTAAAATGTCATAAAGCTCTTGACCGTAAGACACCTAGATTTAAAGTGGGGGATTATGTACGTATTAGAAAATACAAAAGCATACTCTCTAAGGGTTACACACCTAATTGTAGTTACGAGGTCTTTCGAATATCCGCAGTGAAACGTTCCTGTCCAATTACCTACACATTACGTGATAGCCGAGATGAAGAGATACAAGGACGTTTCTATGAGCCAGAACTTCAAAATGGTAGACATCCTGACATTCACCTAGTTGAACGTGTAATACGACGTCGAGGAAATATGTCTCTCGTTAAATGGTTAGGGTTTTATAATTCTCACAATTCTTGGATTTCTAACAAAGACATTATATAATACGCTGTGTACTATTCCTTTTACATATTGTAATATTATGATGTAATAAATAACTATTCTTCTTATTTTTTTATTTATTATTAATGCATACAATGCTATACACTATTAAAGCGTTTCATAAGTACGTAATCAAGATGTTGCTTTCCCAGGACAGCTGAAAGTATTTGACTACACTCTTCTATTCTTTCCTTATAGCGTGCACAGTCTCTTGCTAACTGTTCCCATTATCCTTTTCGCCCCCATTCTACTACATCGTGAACTACGTTTTTGAGCTCATTAATTCAAACCTTCACATGTCGTGTTGTCATCTGTTGAAATATAATTCGGTAAATGACATTCTATTCCATGTACAAATTGTTCCAGAGATATTTCTTTAAGGTCTTCTATTAACCACTTAGTACAACAACGGCACTCTACACCATCGTCATGCGATAGAAAATATACCTCACACAGACGTATTCCACTACCATACTTATAAACTGGATTATCTAAATAGTCATCACCAAACGTACCACGGCCATACATTTTTTCATGTTCAGCATCAAATTCTAATGACTGAAATTGGCATATTAGTATTTGCACTGCAATAATACAATCTACAGCCTTAGGCGACAACTCTGCACCATAACACATCCACATATTGACTAAACTTTATTATTATACCTATTCTCGCTTTGGTCGTTAACCCCACTTATTACTTAAAGGCTTTCGCAACTTCTACGTCAATATCAATTTTCTCCTTGGCAAATTCTACAATTTCCATAACACATGCCACATTGAGATCAAATATATCTTGTAACTATTGACCAGTGTATGTCGACATCAGGCATTTCCGCTGCCGCATGTATTATTTTACTATGATATTCAGGCAATTCCATAGTAAGGACTAAATCCAATCGGTAGCTGACTATACTGTTCTATAGACTCCCATCCTAAATAGATTTTTGATTCTTCACAATCAGAGATGCGTATAATGTTCGTCTTGTTAATAGTTTCATGCGATATCGTATTCGAACCCATCTTAGTAGGTAGCCATGTCCTTTCAGGTGTGTATAAATAATTTGTAATTGTCCATAAGTATGTGCCATTCCTGCCTATCAAACACTACTCCATTACTCTTAGATCCACCAAGTTTCACGACTGGTTTCAAATTGAATTGGGGTGACAGACCGACACTAGAGTACTTCGATTTACTTTTATTTAAAAAATACTGCACATTGTTAATTAAAATATCACGATATCCACTTGAATTCATAACACTCACAATCTTCGCCTTTTCTACTGCTTGACGTAATACGTTCTCCATTACATACAATACTGGTTTCACATGTACTCCCTCTGCATTTATATCCTAATTTCCCCTCTAGTTCTACCGTCAAGGTTACCTGCTTCACCGTAATCGCCACACTGCACGCTACTTCAGTAATCCTACCGTTTCAAGACGTTTATTCACGGGTTTCCGCAAGGTTGGCGGGATCACACCAATCATTCCACCTTTCACCGCTCCTTTACCTTTTCGGCCCCCCACATTTTCAAGGTCTCCCATTATCCTGGTTCACTCCATGACAGTGTTCTCCATTCTCACGTTTACCCCTATTCCAACGTTAGCATTTTCAAGGTTCACACGCCCTCAAGGTCGTGACAACCTGTAGGTTCCCACACTTACAATGTCCTCCACCGCTCACGTTTGCCACTTTGCCAAGGATACACAATGCCGATATCAATCATGTCATTCTTCAAGGTTAACTATACATATGTTTTCACATGGTCTTTCCTTTCTTTAAAAGTAGGGATAACTACACATATAGTATCGTGTTATTTCCACCAGTCTCAGTATGTCTGCTAGCCCAGTACAGAACAATTGGGATGATAGGGAGTGCTACCAACCATTATGACTTTTTAATCTACGTGTGCGGCGAGCATGTGAACTAATTCCCAACTGGGTGCAATTTGAAAAAAAGGGGCTACTGTATTCTACAACATTAGAAGCATTAAAGAGTACATATGAAGATGTGCTATGGAATACTGAATGGTTTGCCAACCTAGATAAAGGAATTAGCTACTTCCACCATCACGCCTTCATGGGTAATTTGGGGTATTATTCACACACATTTGCTCCTTATACTCGTTATCATCTTGCTGGACATATGCATTTATGCTATGACTGCTCAAAGCATTGCAACCAAGTGAATTCCGAGTTATTGACCATCATACACATGTGGATAAATGGGTCGCAATTTACCACGTCACACGAAGAATACTGGTGATCGTCGTGTAGAGCGCCCCTAACAATGCTACACGAGGTATACGAAGATGATTCATGCATACTCCGCGGAGAAGTGTATTATTTGGACAATTAGCTTTTTTGTATAATTCATATATTGTATATAATAAAATATTCCCTGTTAGTATCCTACTGTGTTCTACGGTAAGAAGATGTGCAACGTGACACCAACCTTTTATTATCCTCAGTATTACAATTGTATCGACAAACGTTTACTTAAGGATCGAACATGGTCTCCAGTTCACTCACCTACATCGCTTTCAGCAGCTGGGTTCATTTCCATATCTTCAGACGATACGGTCGAATGCTTCATCTGTGTAGTTCGAATAAACCAATGGCGGTCATCTGACTCTCCGCTACAGGAGCATCTCCGATGGACACCACACTGCATGTACGTTCAATTACTTGCACTACGTCCTCGCAGGTGTAATGATACAGAAGTGGAAAGGACCTTTTGCACATGTACTATATCAAAATGTTTTATTCCTAAAGAAAATCATATATTAGAATAATACACTGATTACATTTATACATACAACAAATAAATATATTAGCATGTGATTACCTTTTTTTAATTTGATTCTAAGTGTGGTATCAAAAAAGTGTAAAAAATTACATGAGCAAGCCTTGAATAAGTGAGATGTCTATCTGAGTAAGTAGAGCGCGCAAATAGCCTCGTGAATGTGTTGAGTGTTAGTGACCTTTGTAGTTTCTACACCTTACAGTGTGGTATTCTTAGAAATGTGCGACCTTGGGCAAGTTGTGTGAAAACATGACCTAATTATTGCGTTACCTTGGGCGGGTGGGACCTTGAAATTGTGGTAACCTTGTAAATGTGGGACCTTGGAATTGTGATGTGTTCCAAAAGTCTCCAATCTTACCTACTATTTTAAAATGTAAATATAAGCGCACGTTGAAAAACAATAATATAAACACAAAACGTACAGATTAGAAAGGACAGGGTGAATACGCTTTGACAATCGATCCTCTACCCTTAAGGTCATCTATACGGTACATACAACAGAAAAAAGCCTATTTATCTGCGTATTTAAATACTATTTGACAATTTTTAGTAAAATACATAGGAAAGTAATTACATTAAATTTTCACAGATCTTCAGTCTAACTTTTCCTTTCCCAATTCACAGCGACAGGCTGCAATTCTCGTACGATTGACCTCTCTTACTTGATCGGAAAATACTAAATGAATCTTCATCTTTTTCTTCAAACTCGAACCTACCCATTAAATGGAAACTCTTAGTAACATCATGTAAAGTAACCACTTCTTTTAATAATACACGTGTATCCTCCAAGACCCGATAACTAGAATCGAGATAAATAAACATCACTTTACACAAATAATACACTTATAATGGTTCAACTAAATCTTCGATAACCCTGATGCTAATAGCACGATCTAAAAACGAATTTATATACTATTATATACGTGGAATCTCTTAACCGCTTTGCGGGACACGAACTTAAATCGAAAAGCACTTACTACAATATACAATTAACAATTTTGTTCTCGAAACGCTTCCATTTCCTTTTAATGAAATTACTATAGCAACATTTTACACGGAAAGCTAACATTCACTTAAAATTCTACCTATGATATCCAAATATATTAATATAAAAAAATAATAATAATAATAATATACGTTAAATTGAACCACAAGCGAGAATTTCTGGCCCCGCTCAAACTTCTGATAGTTTTATTCATATTTTTAGTCTGTCACTGTCAAGTACGTTCATTTACATCAAATTCCACCAAAAATATACATTTGTTTTTGATAACTTGATGCGGGTACGACACCTAAAATTTTACTAATCTTATTTATTGGATAGTTTGTTTTTAACCATAAGAAGCGCTTATTTGCAATCTCGCTTACTAACATCGATTAACTTTTTTAGGGAAGCTTCTAAACGATACGAGTGTATATTTTATAGTTAGTTCAATATTCAGTCAAATCATTCTAAAGTTTACGTTGTCGGCATCGTTATACAGTCGATGTAGTATCCGTCGACGATGAGGACTTGGTAGGCGATCTGTCCATTGCTAGTATTCGGGTTTTGTCCGCAGTCTGAGTAATATTCGTAGGCAATATGCGCATTCTCGATGTTCTGTCCTTTGAAAAATATTCGGCGTAGTGGGCACAGTCGGTGCAATGTCACTGTTCAATACTGTTTCGCAGTGGGCATGGTGGTCTTACTTAAGGTGGAAGTAACATTTATTTGGCGTTGTGTCCGTAGTCGGCGTAGTGTCCAGTGCAGATTCAGTGATCTGGGTGTAGTCAAAGTTCCATCCACACCGGAATAATCGTCGTAGTGGTCACAGTCATACCGTCCCTACTCAACTAATCCAGATTAATGTCCCCCTACACCTTTTGGGCGTAGAATCCGTCGGTGTAGTGGGCATAATCCGAGATGTGAATCATACAAAAATAGTATCGGGGTTGTGGGTAAATGCGTAGTGATATAAAGTTAATTAAATTCCGTAACTAAACAGAATGCAATAAGATTATAATAGAAAAGTAATAAAAATAACGAAACCATTCGGAAAATGTTGAATGAAATAGGTTGTTACAGAAATCATAAATCATTCTTGAATACGCGCCAAAAATCTTATTTCGTGTAATGGTCGGTTTGATATTTTGCATAACCGTTTTTAATAATTTATTGTTTAAGCTTTCCGATAACAGCAGCTAGTAACCGTAACGATCCACATGTAAAAGAGTTTTTGTATAACGTTTTCTCTGGTGCAATGTGGTAAGTACTGTTTTCACAGTAATAATTTAGACCTTTTTTATACTTATGTACATTATTCTCACATTAAATCTTAGGAATGCCTCAATGCCTCTAGCAATGACGAAGTAAACATGACTAGTGACCATTGCTTTGGTAAGAATACAGATGTACATTTCTTTTATTACAGCCTTTAGACTAATAAACAGTGAACGTTTCTAAATATTTTTTTCTGTGGATAATAATATAAACAATATCATACACCTTATAAAGCTATACGCTGTTCTAACCTTTTCAAACCCATGGCCATCCGTAACAAAATGACTGTTTATATTACAATTCGGCATAATACACACTTTTACATTAACATGTGTATGATATCGTTGCGCTGTTGCAAATTTATTTTATTGATTCGTCACTTATATAGATCAAAGGTAGCGCTCGAGAATGGTTATTCTGTTTATTTTTTTATTGTATGCGTTAATACAAATGTTTAACATGGTTTAAAAGTGGCGACAGGCACGAACACTTTTTAAATCAATTTCGCAGTTGTCCACCGTGAAAATCCATGTTACGGATAACTAGAACACCCAGAAATGGTTAGCATAGATAATATATTGAAATACAGTACAATTCTTAACTCCCTCTCCTCTCCCCCAAAAAAAGATCATTGGAATCTAAAAAACTCTAAATTGGGCTGACACCCGAAATATCAGTTTTGACGTCTACTGCGTTCAATAAAGTGTTTTTTTTTCGTCAAAAATACAAACGCCCGCTAGTGTGCTTCGTTAGAACCTTTGGCCAAAATGCCTCAATCACAAACAGGTACTTTATTGAAACTTCATAAACGTATGTAAGGTCGAAATGTCTAAGCCGCAATGATTTTGGTGATGATAGGTCTATTAGTTGAATGTAATTATTCACAATATTTTAGGCAATATTTCATTACGAAGTTCAGTTATATTAACGCATGTCATTCGTAGCTTAGCTTGAATGTAATATATTACATACCCGTTTGTCAATGCAGCGTAGATCAATGTTTGCATTGTCGCAAGGATACCTATATAGAGCGTAATTTGAAATTATTACGTAATTAATGAAAAATTCAAGAACAAAACAATCGCTAAGGAAAGTATCTTGACTTTACTGACAATAATGTACTATTACATAAATTAATTGAACTTGCCTTACATTGACTTTTCCTGGACATAACTAAAACATTAGAATTTATTTACAAGTCTGATATTTAATACCCAAAAACCTCAAACCTGATCAACAAGAATTGGCCATATGAATGTAACTGGCTGTTATGTGAATGAGATTTGGATGAGGTTAATGTTGCATCATGTACGGTAAACAATGAAACTACCCAAATTAGATTAACGAGTTTCAATAGTGGTTCAACCTGTTAATTTGACAATTGGAAAGAACCACCAAGAAAACCCTATCATTAGTAAACAAGTAATTGCACAAGTACATTAATAAATCAAATAAAAAAACTATGGAAATTGGAAGGATTCAATGTATAACAAAATACCATTAAATCAGCTTAAGGTGTGTACAAAATTATAAGGTTAGTGAACAACAAAAGTAAAATCAGTTTAGCTACACACAAACACAAACAAAAATAAACGGACATGTAGCCCTATGCAACCAATCATGCTGGTCTTAAAGTAAATTAGCAAATAAGAAAACAATAACGCATATTACGGTACATGTAAAACATAACAAACAGTAAAATTAAATAAGTAAAATAAGGTAACATCAATGCAGTTTAACTACACATAGACATGAAAAAAAAATAGGAATGAAATTTGCATATATACAATTGTATAGTGAATAAAGCGCAAAGTATATACGTACAATTACAATAAATTACATATACAGGGTCTCCTAATAGTGCGTATTCGGTCGATAGCTCCTTGGCCATTAAACTTAGAAGATAATTTAAAATACGAAAGTTGTCTATTTTTATAAGCTGCATAATTTAAAAATAGTTTGGTTTCTGCAGGGTATAATATAAAAGCGGTACAATATAGAACTTTCGATTTTTAAATAGACCACCCTATATATTATTTTATTTTTCGATTCTCCTTATAATTTTACTTTTTTTTATAATAATTACTTAATCTTACAGTTTTTGAGATATCTGCAAAGTTAACTAAAAACTGACCTTTTTATGTAGTAATTCAAGTAGGCGTATCGCAGTTATTTTTAAAGATAAAAAAAATAATCTTTGGTATAGAATTTATTCATACATGCGCTTACTTTAATCTATTGTCAAAATTGGATTTCAATATACAGAGTGATCACAAAAATTAATTCGATAACATAAATTTGAAAATGCCATATCTTCATTTTTTAAATGCCACACCCTATATTTTTAATGCCTTGTCTTCGTCTATTAATCGGCTTTCATTTCTGTTAAACATGTTCTATACCTATCTCTAATAGTTTCTGAGATATTTAAGTTTGTTCAATTTTTTCGTTGGTAACACTGAAAAAGGGTAAAATTAGTTGGTCAGAGCAAGCTATGAATACATAAGAAACTAAAAACATATTAACTGAAATACAAACACTTAAAATTATAATAAATGATAAATGTGACCACTGTTTTGTTGCTGACAAACATGAAGTCTTTGAATAAACGGGTGATCATAAAATTAATTCAACAACGTAAATTTGAAAATGCTGTATCTTCATTTTTTAAATAGCACACCTATATTTTTAACGCCTTGTCTTCGTCTATTAGTCAGCATTAATTTTTATTAAATATGTCCTATGCCTATCTCTAATAGTTTCGGAGATATTTAAGTTTGTTCAATTTTTTTCGTTGATGACACTGATGAAGAGTAACATTAGTCGGTCAAAGCAAGCTGTGGATATATAAGAAACCAAAAAATATTAACTGAAATACATAAATTGGAATTATAATAAATATTGTATGAAACCACCATTTTTAAGATATATTGAGATGTTTTTAAACGATTCATCGTAAAATTAAACAATTTAATCAAAAGAGCGTAAAACAAAAGATGAACGAAAACAAATGAAGAAATCAAACTTGTCAAACAGTGCTAATATTTTTGTAGTATTGTATACTTACTTCCTAAATTACAAAATTAATTTTTCGAAAAAAGAACTTGTTACTATGATTTACGTCCTTGGTAAAAGCGATAGAAATTGTCTTTTAGCTCACCAAATTTATAAGCAACAATTTCCAAATGCACGACACCCGCAAGTTTCAGCATTTGCAAGATTGAAAGAGCGTTTCGAGCAACAATTGGAATTAGAAGCTGGAGTTTCAAAACATCAGTTAATAGAAATTATAAAAAAATATAAATATCCATACCATGTCCAACTTGCACAAGAATTAGACGAGGATGACTTCGTATTGGGCCATAAATAAAAAAAAAAACTATTTTAGCACGATCTTATTTACTGATGAAGCTACTTTCCACAAAAATGGATACGTTAATAAACATAATTTCCATTATTACGATACTGTGAATCCCAAATTTATAGTTCCTGTTGATCATCAACACCGATGGTCACTTAATGTTTGGGACGGAACTATTGGGGAACGAATTATAGGACCATATTTTTTTTTTAAAACACGGCCAATGGAGATTCATTTTTAAACTTCTTGCGCAACGAATTTGAAACTTTTATTTACAAACGCTTAGAGAAATGTGGCTGCAATTAGATGGCGGTCCTCCGCATTTTAGCAGAAACGTTAGAAATTATTTAAATATCCAGTTTCAAAACAAATGGATTGGAAGAGGAGGGCCGATATCCTGACCCGCAAGATCGATTGACTTGACAAAGCTGGACTTTTTTCTTTGGGGTTGGATTAAAGAAAAAGTCTGTCAAACTGCTCCAACGACTGTAGATGATATGAAGGCAAGAATTAGAGACGTCATTCAAAATGTAAATGTTTCCACGTTACGAACGGTAAATTTGTCGTTTATTCAAAGACTTCATGTTTGCCAGTAACAAAATGGTGGTCAGATTGAACGTTTTTTATAACATAATTTTAAATGTTTGTATTTCAGTTAATATGATTTCTAGTTTCCTATGTATTCATAGCTTGCTTTGACCGACTAATGTTACTCTTCTTCAGTGTTATCAACGAAAAAATTGAACAAACTTATATATATATATATATATATATATATATATATATATATATATATATATATATATATATATATATATATATATATATATATATATATATATATATATATATATATATATATATATATATATATATATATATATATATATATATATATATATATATATATATATAATATATATATATATATATATATATATAGATAGGTATAGAACATATTTAACAGAAATGAAAGCCGACTAATAGACGAAGACAAGGCATTAAATAAATATAGTGTGTGCCATTTAAGAAAATGAAGGTATAGCATTTTCAAATTTGAATTAATTTTTGTGATCACTCTGTATATTGAAATCCAATTTTGACAATATATTAAAGTAAGCTCACGTATGTATAAATTCTACACCAAAGATTATTTTTTTATCTTTAAAAATAACTGAGATACGCCTACTTGAATTACTACATAAAAATGTCAGTTTTTAGTTAACTTTGAAAATATCTCAAAAACTGTAAGATTTAGCTTGCAAGTAACTTTTATAAAAAAAGATGTAAAATTATAAGGAGAATCGAAAGATAAAATAATATATAAGGTGTTCTATTTAAAAATCAAAAGTTCTATATTGTACCGCTTTTATATTACACCCTGTAGAAACCAAACTATTTTTAGATTATGAAGCTTATAAAAATAGACAACTTTCGTATTTAAACTTATCCTCTAAGTTTAATGGCTAAGGAGCTATCGACCGAATACGCGTTATTGGGACACCCTGTATAAACAGAAATCAGTTCGTAGACAAACAATTCTATATAAGCCGACTTAATCAAAGACACTAAAAAAACCTCATTAAAACAAAGCCTTGCAAGGGTAACGTGCAAATAAGTCATAAAAAACCTACTCGCAAGTTTGAGCGACTGCGTTAGAAATACAGCATCCCTTTCTCAGCACATTCGTCTATACAAAACAATAAGAACAGGTTTGTTTAAAAGTAAATATGGAATTAGGGGTGTTTTTAATGTCATCTGGACACGTATCTGTAAACCCTAGTCTCGTTTATAACGAATCAACGGAGGGCTATCGTACCACGCTAGTCCACGCATTATTTTGTCTACACAAATATTAATAAACAGTCAACAATTCTAAATAATTCTTGGAATAAGCAGGGGAACGGTAATGTCTAAAGCGGACTCCTTTTATTTTAACAGATATCAACTTAACAAACGTGCTTGCGTAACTAAATAGATACTCCTTGCAAGTCAATGATTGATTTTTAATAGTTTACGTATGCTTGTTGAATTGTTTGCTACGAGCTTAATTTACATTAAAATACCTACTTACGTTTGAATACAATTTAATTAATCACTAATCCACCAATATTTAACGGGTTAAGATACGCCGTTTAAACCAAAGACGATAACGATTATTTATAGATATATTGTTTGCACGTCCGCAAATTAAAACCCAAATATTTAGCGATACGTTTATTTATCACGACAGTCCGAACTTCGCTATCGAACGTAAGCCCCTTCTCGCGTAAGAGCTTTTGTGATTTTCATTATAAATCTCCTAATTACAAAAAAGGACATCGTTCCGGTATCGTGATCTTCGCCGCTTCGCAGTTAGGTCTGTCACTGTGTGCATACCGATAATACGAAAAAGCGGGGCATCAGCAGAAGAACCACAGCCTAGCTCCAAGCAGAATCCGATTCCAAAACCACTCTAGAGTACCTCATCGCACGCGGTGTCGCCATGTTCGGGCGACACTACAGTTTCGAACCCTCTCTTATCACTTAACCTCTCCCTAAGTATTGCTACACTAGTATGCAGGTGGGGCATACCGCTGAGGCCTAAGGATGTGGGGGCGTTCGTCGCCTTAGAGGTGATGCGAACAGACTTCCTCACGTGTGGAAGATCGATATAACCGAGGATCTCGGGCTCTAGGGTGTCCTTATCTACGTGACGAATCACGTAGGAAAGGAATGGAGGTCTAGGGTTGGAGTTGGAAAGACGGGGATCGGATACATGGGATAGGGTTGCAGTGGGGTCACCGAAATAGTGTCGCAGCCTAAGCTATGTACCATCCGGCAAGGAGATGAAGTCTCTAAGAGACAGTGTGATTGTAGTTAAACGTTAAGTTTAACCAGGAAAGGTTTAGGGGTTTAAGGGAATTGAATGAGGATTTCTGGGTGGTTATGGATTTCGGGATCTTTCGAATGCAATACCTCGAGTATTAAGAGCGGGTGGGATTAGAGTTGGGGGAGGCGTGTGTAGAAATCACAGCAGGCACAGGTGGCTGGGCCGGTGTGTGTAAGAGAGCGGGTTTGTGTGCTTATGCTCGTTTGTGTGTGCGGGTTTGTGTGGTTTTGTGGAGGCGGTGGAACGTGTGGGAATGTATGAGTGTGTGGATGAGGTAGAAATGGATGAGGCGTTTGAATGAGATCGTGTAGGTGAGGATGGTGGTGGCGAGGCGAGGGTGTGTGCGTAAGTATGTACTGTGTGTGTTATGTGTGCAGTGTGTAGTAGTGGGTGGGCTGACGGCGTCGGGGGTTGGGGAAACAACCGTTACAGTAGCACGGTGGTGACCGTGCTTAACCGTCGCGGTTGTTGTTAGGTTTCGAAAAAAATAAAAGCGAAAGGAATTGTTTTAAAGAAAGGTCGGGTCTCCGCCGTGGTGCCATCTCACACCCCGAGGAATAAAGACGTAGAAATCAGAGACCCAAATACAAAAAGGAGGAAAGCAGGTGTTATAACAAAACAATTAATTAAAATTAATTAAAAATATTTTTTATTAAGCGGTACCTATTGTTTTAACCGACCCTGTAGTTGGCGGTGACGGTACCCTGGAGGCTTGTTTTATTTTCGTTCTTCGGTCCAGCTGTATTCAGGCGGATTCTGCTTGGAGCTAGGCTGTGGTTCTTCTGCTGATGCCCCGCTTTTTCGTATTATCGGTATGCACACAGTGACAGACCTAACTGCGAAGCGGCGAAGATCACGATACCGGAACGATGTCCTTTTTTGTAATTAGGAGATTTATAATGAAAATCACAAAAGCTCTTACGCGAGAAGGGGCTTACGTTCGATAGCGAAGTTCGGACTGTCGTGATAAATAAACGTATCGCTAAATATTTGGGTTTTAATTTGCGGACGTGCAAACAATATATCTATAAATAATCGTTATCGTCTTTGGTTTAAACGGCGTATCTTAACCCGTTAAATATTGGTGGATTAGTGATTAATTAAATTGTATTCAAACGTAAGTAGGTATTTTAATGTAAATTAAGCTCGTAGCAAACAATTCAACAAGCATACGTAAACTATTAAAATCAATCATTGACTTGCAAGGAGTATCTATTTAGTTACGCAAGCACGTTCGTTAAGTTGATATCAGTTAAAATAAAAGGAGTTATTATTTATTTATTCCAAGAATTATTTAGAATTGTTGACTGTTTATTAATATTTGTGTAGACAAAATAATGCGTGGACTAACGTGGCACGATAGCCCTCCGTTGATTCGTTATAAACGAGACTAGGGTTTACAGATACGTGTCCAGATGACATTAAAAACACCCCTAATTCCATATTTACTTTTAAACAAACCTGTTCTTATTGTTTTGTATAGACGAATGTGCTGAGAAAGGGATGCTGTATTTCTAACGCAGTCGCTCAAACTTGCGGGTAGGTTTTTTGACTTATTTGCACGTTACCCTTGCAAGGCTTTGTTTTAATGAGGTTTTTTTAGTGTCTTTGATTAAGTCGGCTTATATAGAATTGTTTGTCTACGAACTGATTTCTGTTCATACAGGGTGTCCCAATAACGCGTATTCGGTCGATAGCTCCTTAGCCATTAAACTTAGAGGATAAGTTTAAATACGAAAGTTGTCTATTTTTATAAGCTTCATAATCTAAAAATAGTTTGGTTTCTACAGGGTGTAATATAAAAGCGGTACAATATAGAACTTTTGATTTTTAAATAGAACACCTTATATATTATTTTATCTTTCGATTCTCCTTATAATTTTACATCTTTTTTTATAAAAGTTACTTGCAAGCTAAATCTTACAGTTTTTAAGATATTTTCAAAGTTAACTAAAAACTGACATTTTTATGTAGTAATTCAAGTAGGCGTATCTCAGTTATTTTTAAAGATAAAAAAATAATCTTTGGTGTAGAATTTATACATACGTGAGCTTACTTTAATATATTGTCAAAATTGGATTTCAATATACAGAGTGATCACAAAAATTAATTCAAATTTGAAAATGCTATACCTTCATTTTCTTAAATGGCACACACTATATTTATTTAATGCCTTGTCTTCGTCTATTAGTCGGCTTTCATTTCTGTTAAATATGTTCTATACCTATCTATATATATATATATATATATATATATATATATATATATATATATATATATATATATATATATATATATATATATATATATATATATATATATATATTTTAGTTCAATTTTTTCGTTGATAACACTGAAGAAGAGTAACATTAGTCGGTCAAAGCAAGCTATGAATACATAGGAAACTAGAAATCATATTAACTGAAATACAAACATTTAAAATTATGTTATAAAAACGTTCAATCTGACCACCATTTTGTTACTGGCAAACATGAAGTCTTTGAATAAACGACAAATTTACCGTTCGTAACGTGGAAACATTTACATTTTGAATGACGTCTCTAATTCTTGCCTTCATATCATCTACAGTCGTTGGAGCAGTTTGACAGACTTTTTCTTTAATCCAACCCCAAAGAAAAAAGTCCAGCTTTGTCAAGTCAAGCGATCTTGCGGGTCAGGATATCGGCCCTCCTCTTCCAATCCATTTGTTTTGAAACTGGATATTTAAATAATTTCTAACGTTTCTGCTAAAATGCGGAGGACCGCCATCTAATTGCAGCCACATTTCTCTAAGCGTTTGTAAATAAAAGTTTCAAATTCGTTGCGCAAGAAGTTTAAAAATGAATCTCCATTGGCCGTGTTTTAAAAAAAAAATATGGTCCTATAATTCGTTCCCCAATAGTTCCGGCCCAAACATTAAGTGACCATCGGTGTTGATGATCAACAGGAACTATAAATTTGGGATTCACAGTATCGTAATAATGGAAATTATGTTTATTAACGTATCCATTTTTGTGGAAAGTAGCTTCATCAGTAAATAAGATCGTGCTAAAATAGTTTTTTTTTTTATTTATGGCCCAATACGAAGTCATCCTCGTCTAATTCTTGTGCAAGTTGGACATGGTATGGATATTTATATTTTTTTATAATTTCTATTAACTGATGTTTTTGAAACTCCAGCTTCTAATTCCAATTGTTGCTCGAAACGCTCTTTCAATCTTGCAAATGCTGAAACTTGCGGGTGTCGTGCATTTGGAAATTGTTGCTTATAAATTTGGTGAGCTAAAAGACAATTTCTATCGCTTTTACCAAGGACGTAAATCATAGTAACAAGTTCTTTTTTCGAAAAATTAATTTTGTAATTTAGGAAGTAAGTATACAATACTACAAAAATATTAGCACTGTTTGACAAGTTTGATTTCTTCATTTGTTTTCGTTCATCTTTTGTTTTACGCTCTTTTGATTAAATTGTTTAATTTTACGATGAATCGTTTAAAAACATCTCAATATATCTTAAAAATGGTGGTTTCATACAATATTTATTATAATTCCAATTTATGTATTTCAGTTAATATTTTTTGGTTTCTTATATATCCACAGCTTGCTTTGACCGACTAATGTTACTCTTCATCAGTGTTATCAACGAAAAAAATTGAACAAACTTAAATATCTCCGAAACTATTAGAGATACGCATAGGACATATTTAATAAAAATTAATGCTGACTAATAGACGAAGACAAGGCGTTAAAAAATATAGGGTGTGCTATTTAAAAAAATGAAGATACAGCATTTTCAAATTTACGTTGTTGAATTAATTTTTATGATCACCCGTTTATTCAAAGACTTCATGTTTGTCAGCAACAAAACAGTGGTCACATTTATCATTTATTATAATTTTAAGTGTTTGTATTTCAGTTAATATGTTTTTTAGTTTCTTATGTATTCATAGCTTGCTCTGACCAACTAATTTTACCCTTTTTCAGTGTTACCAACGAAAAAAATTGAACAAACTTAAATATCTCAGAAACTATTAGAGATAGGTATAGAACATGTTTAACAGAAATGAAAGCCGATTAATAGACGAAGACAAGGCATTAAAAAATATAGGGTGTGGCATTTAAAAAAATGAAGATATGGCATTTTCAAATTTATGTTATCGAATTAATTTTTGTGATCACTCTGTATATTGAAATCCAATTTTGACAATAGATTAAAGTAAGCGCATGTATGAATAAATTCTATACCAAAGATTATTTTTTTTGTCTTTAAAAATAACTGCGATACGCCTACTTGAATTACTACATAAAAAGGTCAGTTTTTAGTTAACTTTGCAGATATCTCAAAAACTGTAAGATTAAGTAATTATTATAAAAAAAAGTAAAATTATAAGGAGAATCGAAAAATAAAATAATATATAGGGTGGTCTATTATAAATCGAAAGTTCTATATTGTACCGCTTTTATATTATACCCTGCAGAAACCAAACTATTTTTAAATTATGCAGCTTATAAAAATAGACAACTTTCGTATTTTAAATTATCTTCTAAGTTTAATGGCCAAGGAGCTATCGACCGAATACGCACTATTAGGAGACCCTGTATATGTAATTTATTGTAATTGTACGTATATACTTTGCGCTTTATTCACTATACAATTGTATATATGCAAATTTCATTCCTATTTTTTTTTCATGTCTATGTGTAGTTAAACTGCATTGATGTTACCTTATTTTACCTATTTAATTTTACTGTTTGTTATATTTTACATGTACCGTAATATGCGTTATTGTTTTCTTATTTGCTAATTTACTTTAAGACCAGCATGATTGGTTGCATAGGGCTACATGTCCGTTTATTTTTTGTTTGTGTTTGTGTGTAGCTAAACTGATTTTTACTTTTGTTGTTCACTAACCTTATAATTTTGTACGCACCTTAAGCTGATTTAATGGTATTTTGTTATACATTGAATCCTTCCAATTTCCATAGTTTTTTTTTATTTGATTTATTAATGTACTTGTGCAATTACTTGTTTACTAATGATACGGCTTTCTTGGTGGTTCTTTCCCAACTTAGTAAATTAACAGGTTGAACCACTATTGCGCAAAGCTCGTTAATCCTAATTTGGGTAGTTTCATTGTTTACCTGTCCCACATGATGCAACACTTAACCTCATCCAAACCTCTCATTCACATAACACGCCGTAGCTTACCACTAGACGGCCAATTCTTTTGATCAGGGTTGAGGTTTTTGGGTAATTAAATATCAGACTTGTAAATAAATTCTAATGTTTTAGTTATGTCCAGGAAAAGTCAATGTAAGGCAAGCAATTAATTTATGTAATAGTAGCATTATTGTCAGTAAAGTCAAGATACTTTCCTTAGCGATTGTTTTGTTCTTGAATTTTCATTATTACGAATAATTTCAAATTACGCTCCTATATATAGGTACCTTGCGACAATGCAAACATTGATCTACGCTGCATTGACAAACGGGTATGTAATATATTACATTCAAGCTAAGCTACGAATGACATGCGTTAATATAACTGAACTTCGTAATGAAATAATTGCCTAAAATATTTGTGCGAAAATAAGGGTACACCCCAATAGACCTATCATCACCAAAATCATTGCGGCTTAGACATTTCGACCTTACATACGTTTATGAAGTTTCAATAAAGTACCTGTTTGTGATTGAGGCATTTTGGCCAAAGGTTCTAACGAAACACACTAGCGGGCGTTTGTATTTTTGACGAAAAAAAAACACTTTCTTGAACGCAGTAGACGTCAAAACTGATATTTCGGGTGTCAGCCCAATTTAGAGTTTTTTAGATTCCAATGATCTTTTTTTGGGGGAGAGGAGAGGGAGTTAAGAATTGTACTGTCTATCTAATGTCCCAACTGTGGTAAAAGCCACAGATCCTCCTCCTGCAAACCCTCGTTTAACTCAAGGTGTAACAACTGCGGGGAAGCTCACCCTACCTATTCCTTCAAGTGCCGGAAGCTCCCTGTTCCCCGTCGAAGATGGCATCCCTCGAATGCCTCCAGTCTTCCGAAAAGTCCGACTCGGAGGACACAGCCCACCTAAAACCTATTCCCGATACCGAATCCCTTACGATCAAGGACTTCCTGCAAGTCCTTACCCACTCCCTCATCCAGATATTCCACGACTGGCGAACTAGAGTTGTCCGCGCCCTAGATTCGCTATCCGGAAACTTCTTTCAACGTAGTATCAACATCTGCGTATCCGGTACGCGGATGAACGTCGCCGTAATCCGCCAACCCAATACTAAACTCCTTCCTAAATGGATATCCTAGCAGAGACAGTTAATGTCAGGGGCGTTCGTCGGAAACTCCCCTTGCTTAAATACTTTTTACACACACACAATATACACATCTTTTCATCACGGAAACTAAACTCACAAACAGATGCACACTACACTTCAACACGTATCACACATTCTTAAACAATAGCCATCACGGAACCTCCCTCTTAATTAAAAATTGCTTACCGTCTACTACTTTCAACTTCCTGCACACCTACAGCATCCCAAATGCATTGCTGCGACGGTGCACTTTCCCACTTCTGTAGTATTCATTTCTTATTACAACCCGCCCGGCCACAACACCCTCTCCGATGACCTTTTGATCTACGCCTCCCTAATGCAGTAATCCTAGGTGATTTCAATACCCGCCACACCCAATTCGGTGACACCGCAATTAATGGCAACCGTAACAGGCTATCCTACGCTCTGTTGCAGTTGCCGCTCTTTCAAATGGGCAACACTCAGCCCACATACTTCGAACATTTAGGTGCCTCAATAGTAGATCATATCATAGTTTCCGAACCCATAGCTCACTATTTCGATCGTGAGTGCTTTCTACGCACACGATCACATTAGATCATATACCCCTACTGATTTTTCGAAAACAGACTGGAATGTGTTGGCCGAACACATCTCCTACAACCTTTTTACACCCAATCTTCAAACGACCCAAGATCTCGAGAGAGCCATTAGAGACCTAACTTTCGTAATTACGGAAGCGGTCTATATTATTAAAAACATCGGCGCCTTCCAAAAACCGCTCCTACGGCACATCGTGAACTGGATCAAAGAGAAAAGACGAATCTATCCTAAATTTTTGCGATCTGGGGATCCGGCTCTCAAGACCGAATATAATCACCTTAACGCCTTAATCAGGCGAGAAGCCAACAAAAACGCCAAAGACTCCTGGACCAAAGCCACCTCCCAGCTAGATTATAAAAATGCTAAACTCTTTTGGCAACAGTTCGATAGACCGACCAGAAGGAAAGTCAACCCTAAATCGCACCTAACCGTCCTTCAGGGCAACCTACCTCCGACGGTTAATGGGAACAGAGAAACGGCCTCCCTCCTCATATTCAAAACCCATCGGAACCTCTCCAACTGGACGAACCGGTGTAGAGTCTCCGTCAATCCCACCAACACCCAAACAATCCTCTTCCGACATTCCAACTACACCCAAGACAAGTTTCCAAAGCGCATAAAAGAATTTTTGGCGACACTATCCTTACCAAAGAAATCCTTACCACTCTCTACAACTGTCGTTTTCCCCAATTCCAATGAAGAAAACCTAAATTAAAATTCAAACATCCCCAGCGATACTTGCACAACTGCTTGGCGACCTCCCCGAGGAGATAGAAAAATCGCTAGATGGCATCCTATATGCCCTCCGCATCCCACCGTTTATTCGGTGACGACCTATAATGAAACCGGACAACGAATCGGATTAACCACAGTAAGCACGCTACAACTCACTAAGCAACAAATACTTAAACCAGTTAACCCAGTATTAAATATTCAAGTAAATCTAAATCTGTTTTTTTCTCTTTTTTTACACCAAAAATAACCACATCTCATGATTGTAAACTATATAATAACACAAACAAGCATGGATTGACCAGGGCTAAAGAGGAGAAGGACTGAACAGTCTACGAGTAAGATATATACAGGGTTCCCCATTTTAGACTATACAATTTAAAAGTCGAATAAAAACTTTCTAATCAAAGTAAATTAACTTTTTAGTGGAATAATATGTAGCTTATTCTTTGGGATTTATGACTAAAGTAAATAACAATTCAAGTTTTAAAGATCATGTCTTCCAAATGCCCTCATTCGACTTCAATGCATTTTTGAATTCTAAGTTCAAAATTTATCATCACTCGGCGAAGCAAATCTCCATTTATTCCTGCAATTTCATTTCGAATCTGCTCCTTCAGCTCCGGAATTGTTGCGGGACGACTTGCAAAAACTTTTTGCTTTAGGTATCCCCAGAGAAAAAATCGGGGCCGTTAAATCGGAGATCTCGGGGCCAATTCAAATTTCCAAATCGGGAAATTATACGGCCGTCAAAAAAATTTCGCAAAATTCTCATAGTGTTTCTGGCTGTGTGAGTCGTTGCTCCATCTTGCTGGAATAATATGGCGCCATTTAGTACTCGTCTAATTAGTTCTGGGATAAGAAACGTTTGCAACATGTTTATGTAGCGTTCGGAATTAACTGTAACAGAACGGTTATTTTCATCCTCAAAAAAATAAGGACCGATAATTCCAAATGATGCTACACCGCACCAAACAACGACTTTTGGACTGTGGAGGTTTTTGGTAAACAGTTCGTGAGGATTTTCTACTCCCCAGTATCTAAAGTTTTGCTTGTTAACAACACCGTCCAAACGAAAATTTGCTTCGTCGCTCATTAGCAAATTATGAATTTCTCCACGATGCTGATGTAAAAATTCTTCACAAAATATCATCCTCGCTCCTTTGTCTAGATCACTGAGGTTATGCGCCATTTGATATTTATAGGGGTGAAATTTTATATCTTTATGCAGAATTCTGTGGAGACTTCCCTTAGATATTCCTAGGGCTAGTGATTGCCGATTAGCCGATCTCTTAGGACTTCTTGTAAAGGCAGCTCTCACTCGTTCAATATTTTCAAGCGTACGCACCGTTCTTCGACGTCCAGGTCTTTAATGTTTTGCACCGAGCCATTTTCACGCCAATGACGAACCCACGCCGCAATTGTAAAGCGTGTTGGTGCATCGCCTCTATTATTGTTTTCAAACTGCCGTCGAAATGCACGCCGAACTTCTTCAAATGAACCAGTTCTAATGTAGACTTCCACAGAAAACACACGCTCTTGAATCGAATAATTCATAATGCAATGAAAATTGTTAAACTGGAGCAATTATATCGTTTGCGTATAACGCATATTTGACAGAAACACTTAAGTCGTTGTTTATAGATAGGCGCCTCCTTGATCTTTAAAACTTGAATTGTTATTTACTTTAGTCATAAATCCCACAGAATAAGCTACATATTAGTCCATTAAAAAGTTAATTTACTTTGATTAGAAAGTTTTTATTCGACTTTTAAATTGTATAGTCTAATATGGGGAACCCAGTATATATATATATATATATATATATATATATATATATATATATATATATATATATATATATATATATATATATATATATGCTACAAATAAGTAATTACTCACCATATGCATGAGCATACTAACAAAAATTAAACGATCGCTTTAATGTTGTGAAAAACTTACATGAAAAACAAAAAAACCAAATTCGCGGTTTTAATTTTACTAAAATTTACACGCTAAAATATTTATAGACAGAAACGTTTACAATGGGGGTTTGTAATTAAATAATTAGACCGATCCTACCTCAATCGAAATGAAACTGCCGTTTTAATTCCCCAAATCTACTCCGTTTTTAAAAGTAATAAAAAAACAAAAAATATTACGGGAGAATATTTTCACATTTATTACTAAAAGAAGTATTAATGTTTAAAATATGCACTCGTACGTAATAAAACCTACCTCTAGGTCTTGAATTTTAAAGTTACAAACAAAGACGTCTTTTGATTTGCGGTATGTTCCGACGTAACTAATTATTTAACTAGTGGCGTTTTAACACCAAGAGTGCGTATAAAAATTTTCAACCATTCGTCATGCTACTTCGGTATAGCCAGTTGTGAGAGGATACCTGTTTTCTACCTCAATATATTTTTATTTTTATTTTCAACCCTTAGTTACATACATCAAAATATTTCTTATATAAAATACATAAAATAAAAAATATCCAGAAAAACATTATCAATTTACGTCTTATTACCAATATATTTAAACCAATTAATTGTCTCTTCTATGGCGGTAACAATTGCGATTTGAAAATAATATTACAATAATAAAATTATCTCTGTCCGCATCCTACATGTTCTTCTTCAGTTTTACTTGTTTATCATTGTCACTGTACTTGTACCACAAAAGCATCCCTCGATAAAGCATGTCAGTGATTTACTCCTAAAATTTTTAGTTAGCAGGCAAACCAAATTGATGAATTTTACAATAAAATTTTAGTAATGAGAAATTCGTTAAACCTAAATCAAATGCGCATTACGGTACATAAAATTTAGAACAGTATTTTACCAACATAGGTCCATCCGTTTTAAATGTGTAATATAAATGTCGGCAACTAATGCGTTGTAGGTGAGTTATAACCGAGATTTTGATGCATAGTCTCAGCTCATACAAATCTCCTGTTTGCACATTACGGCAGCCTCTCTGTAGTTGGAAAAACATTTACTTATCCACAATCGTTTTTGCCAAGTTTGTTTTTGACACTTCTTAAACGTTTCTTTGAATATATTTTTTTTGTTAAAGCAACATCACGTTGATTTCTATGTAATATATATGAAAGTTTTACATTTAAGTTTTTTAATACATTACAGTTTTAAAGAATGAAAGATTAAAGAAGTTTTTGAACCTGCTTTCATGACAGTTGTTTTTAAATGTTTAAATTTGATTTTTATCTTAAATTTATAATATATATTTTATAAAAACTAATCGTAAATAGGTGAACATGTTACAAACTTAAAGTTTTAAGACAAGGTCAAAGAATTTGCATTGAAATGTAAATAAATGACTTTACTCACGATTAAACAGAATATCGTTACACAAACTATGCAGAAAGGATGATAAATAATTCCGAACAGAATATTCATTATGCAAACGGAAATTGCAAGCCGTAGTGTATAATTTGAAGAGGATTTAACTATAAAAATTCAATTTTTTGTGTGTTCTATTACTTACTTCAAAGTCAAAATACAAATTATACGCAAGTATAAAGAATTTTTTGATAAAAACAGAAAATCTATATACAGCGTTGCAACGGGCGTAATACCCTTGGATATTACTTTTGTTGGTTTAACTCGCTCCAAAGAGTAAGATTTGAATTCTTTTAAACTTTTTTATAATTTCAACATTATTCAATAAAATTTGATATTGTTATTGTGAAAGTGAAAATGATTACTTTTTATTACGTTTTATTAAAATTGGATAAGTTCAATTTACTAGTTAAATGTTCCTTTGCTTGGTATTTAATTTCAGTTTGTGTAAATGAATTTTAAGATATACGTTTGTGAATTCCTTTCTTAATTGGTGGCGACGGCTAGCTCAAAATTAAAATAAAGAAATGATTACTGTGGTCATTGACCAAAGTCTGGATTCGTATTGAGTTGACTTCTTCTTTATGTATTCAATATTTGGAAAAGCTTTTAATATTAATAACCTTCAGCCATAAAAGTAAATCACACGTTATGCTCATTTAATTAAAATCCAAATCTGAACGAAAATGCACCAATGCGTTGTTTACAAACACATATAAGATCAAACCTATAATGTAAAACAATATTCCTAAAACTAACATGGAAAATCTTTATCAGAATTAAACGTTGTTTTTCTTTAATTGTGACAGTTCAATGTAAAGTTTCGAGAAAATCAAACACAAAAACGTTTTATTTATACCCACAAACAAAAAGGGTTCTTACTTATTTTGTTGAAAAATTGATGACGTAGTGCTTGAGTTCCTTTGATCGGTGAAGGAGCCTCCCATAGGTTATAGACTGCTCTTCTGATGATGTCGCTTTGGCGGTACTCTGGAACTGTTCTCCTTTGTTGTCCTTATCTTTTCTTATACCTTTTTATAGCTGAATACACTTCTAAATTTTCTTCCCCACAATTTACTGATTTTTGCAAATTATTGCTGGCAACAAACTGCAAGCGAGCTACGGAATACCATACTATCATTATCAATGTTTTTTATTTATTATACTTTATATATCGATGTATTAATTGGGCCGATGGTATTATTGTCAATTTATCGCCCGCTATCAAAACTTCAACTTGGAATACTTTCACCACGCATTCAAAACGCTAGTGTGAACTATTACGCAATCTTTTTATTATCGCCAAATTGACAATATTAGCACTTTTTATTATTTTAATAAGGAAGGTAATTTTTTAGTTCTTCCAAATTGTACCTCTAATTAATTCTTATTTGTAATTTTCACACTTTATAGGGCCGCGTGACTATACAAGGTCAGTTAATGCTACGGAGTCCATTGACCGACAATTATCAACTCAGATCGCTTATTTTATGCAAATATTCTTGATCGCTTTCTTAACGCGACTATTTTAAGAACTGCACATCATGATTATGACTGCGTCTCATCCCTTCTAACACATCAATGCACCTGCCACGTATTTAAATATTGTCAAATTGAATACATAGATAACTTATTGCAATGAACTCAAGTTTTTCATCTTAATATTAATTACATTCAAATATAAATAAACAATAACCATTTCTTTGTCAAGAAAAATAATAAATAAATCTAATCTATGATAATTTAGCGCGAAATTTTGATCTTTCTAAAGCTCCCGTTACAGTGTCCGCCATAAAGATGGGTTACCTATGAGAACATTTATAATTACTGTTATTTTTAACAAACTCTCTGGGAATCGTTTGTGCATGTTCGATAAGCAATAAATTTGTTTTAACACAAGTCATGCGATCATCGGTTTAGCGAGAATTTTAAAAAAGTGTATAATTATTATTTTGATAAGGTATCGAAAAATTTTACCAAAAAAAAAATGGTTAAAAACCACCGATGACCACACATTACGATTTTCTATCAAATAAAGACAACATTATATTTTACGCCTAATACCATTACAGGAAAATAAAAAATGATAATTTTAGCTTAAAATAACTTTATTTAACTTTTGGATATCAAATTAGTCGAATTTCTTGTGAAATAAACAACAGAACTACCTACCACCTGAACGTGTCGCTTACTGTACCCATATTCTTTTACCTACATTATTGGACATCACAGAAATATTAAATGAACGAATAGTGTTATAAAGTATCTGATGTGGAACACAACACGGCCTTCAAACCTACAAAATAGAAATTAAAAGAAATGAAATAATTTTAATAACATTTTTTTAGGATAATTACACAACCTCTTTTATAAAATGTTCAATACCAAAAACACTGTAAACGCAAAAACAATAATCCATGTCAAACGGACGTTTAAATCTTCAAGAGAGAAGGAGGTATATAGACATCTAGATCCTAAACTAAATTAAAAAAATTGAAATAATTTTAATCTCAATTTTTTTAGGATAACTATGCAACCCATCTTTGTGCGTTCAAAACGAAATCAGGCAACACTCGCTTCTATAAATATACCATTAATACAGCTTCAGCATTTTCAATTATATGTATTTAACACTTACATTAAAAAGCTTTATAAAGAAATTTTATACAAATCAAATTTGCTTGAAAAAATACGTAATCGCTATTCAGATAACGAAAAACTTGAACTAACACTTAAAATCAATCTTAGTATTTTTTTGCTGCTAAATTACGCGTCATATCATTACATAGAACAGAATTAATATATATGTTTAAGATCTAGGTTAAGATTAGGTATTTTTATATCTTTGAAATATGCAGCTGTTTTAGAAACATTTAATGAAAACCAAAATCTACCCCTAATAAACCCCCCTCTACACATCTGGATTTCTCCCAAAATTTAATCAGCTATAATACAAACGAAGACGAGGTTAAACACAAAATCCTAAGGAAGTATGTGCTTTCATTCTGGACTTAACGTAGGCGCCAACATACATCCACACACAGAGGCACACACACATACGCGCGAGCACACGCGCATGCGCGCACGCGAACGTACACGCACACTTGCACAATTGTACACTCGCACACACGCACGCGCACTCTCGTACACTCGGACACTCGTACAGTCTCACTCTCGCACACTCGCATACTTGCACTCGCACACGCACACGCACACGCAGGCCCACACGCACACGCACACGCACGAGCACACGCACACGCGCACGCGCTCGCACACGCACACGCACACGCACGCGAAAACGCACACGCACAGGCACACGCACAAGCACACGCACACGCACACGCACATGCAAACGCACAAGCACACGCACACACACACGCACACGCACACGCACACGCAGACGCACACGCACACGCACACGTACCCGCTCAAGCACACGCAAACGCACACGCACACGCACACGCACACGCACACGCACACGCACACGCACACGCACACGCACACGCACACGCACACGCACACGCACACGCACGCACACGCACACGCACACGCACACGCACACGCACACGTACACGCACACAGAGCCACACACACACACATACGCGCGAGCACACGCACACGCGTGCACGCGCGCGTACACGCCCACTTGGACACTTGCACACACGCACGCATACTCTCGGACACTCGGACACTCATACAGTCTCACTCTCGCACACTCGCACCCGCACACACACACGCACACGCATACACACACGCACACGCATATGCACACGCACAGGCACACGCACACGCACACGAGCACGCACGCGCACACGTACACGCACAGGCACTCGAACACGCACACACACACGCACACGGATACGCACACGCACAAGTGCACAAACACGCACGCGCTCTCGCTCACGCACACACGCACGCACACACACCCACATCCACACGCACACGCACACGCACACGCACACGCACACTCACCCGCACACCCACACGCATAAGCACATGAACACGCCCACGCGCACGAGCACGCGCACGCGCACCTGCTCGACCACACGCACACACACGCACACACACACAGTGACACATACATACATATACAAACACACACACACACACACACACACACACACACACACACACACACATACACACGTAATCACTCAGAACACAACACACGCGCGCGCGTGCGTGCGTGCGTGCGTGCGTGCGTGCGTGGTGTGTGCTGTGCTGTGCGTGTGTGCGTGTGCGTGTGTGTGTGTGTCGTGTGTGTGTGTGTGTGTGTGTGTGTGTGTGTGTGTGTGTGTGTGTGTGTGTGTGTGTGTGTGTGTGTGTGTGTGTGTGTGGTGTGTGTGTGTGTGTGTGTGTGTGTGTGTGTGTGTGTGTGTGTGTGTGTGTGTGTGTGTGTGTGTGTGTGTGTGTGTGTGTGTGTGTGTGTGTGTGTGTGTGTGTGGTGTGTGTGTGTGTGTGTGTGTGTGTGTGTGTGTGTGTGTGTGTGTGTGTGTGGTGAGTGGTGTGTGTGTGTGTGTGTGGGTGCTGTGGTGTGTGTGGTGGTGTGTGGTGTGTGTGCGTGTGTGTGTGTGTGCGTGTGTGTGCGTGTGTGTGTGTGTGTGTGTGTGTGTGTGGTGTGTGTGCGTGTGTGCTGTGTGTGCTGTGTGTGTGTGTGTGGTGCGTGCGTGCGTGCGTGCGTGCATGCGTGCGTGCGTGCGTGCGTGCGTGTGTGTGTGTAAGCTGATTAAACTTTCGAAGAAATTAAACCCGAGGAACCGGAGTTTGTTAGGAACAGATTTTGGTTTTTATCAATTATTTCTGAAACAACTGTATATTTCAAACATATTGAAATATCATCATATACACCTTGAATATATCAATTAATTATGCGCTACTTAATTTTTTGATACGACGGGTAATTAAGATAGAATTAAATATTTGCTTGATATAAATAATTTAATCACTATAAGACCCAACGCACCACCGGCCAACGTAGAAAACTCATTAAAAACATAACCACTTAAATATCTGAATAAATTTCTAAATGTTTCTGAAATGAAATGTGTCAATGCTTAAATAGGTCAACTAAACAAACACTACAGCCGGCGACCTATGCTTTTTATATGAAACAAATCCATCAATTGCAATCATTCAAATGTTTTACAGGCAAATACAGAGAACAAAACAACCCATACTAAGATGCTCAAGGGCTGCGTAGTCGCTCTCCATGTCTGCCTCTCGGTGGACGTTCACCTTAATTTTGTTCCTCAAATAAAAGTCAATTTCTATATTTTTTGCGGTTAAACACAATAGCTTTCAACAAAATTCAAAAATTCGACCCCTGAGTCCTCAACTTAAGATACGCAACAGGAAAATGGTGAAACGTACCCCCTTCTACCATATCACAACAGCACTCTACATGCACATACTAACACAAGTTTGGTTTATACTACCAACTCACGCTCTATCGGCCGGCGCAGATATCACACGTGCAGCTCATATTATGAGTCAAAGCTTAATCCCTAACTCTCGACCATTTCAAACATTCTCATGTTTAATTTCAAACACAATCCTTTCCCGAAAAATAATTCAAACGGTTGAACACGAACGGTAAGCAAAAATATAATTCAAGCTGCAAAAACGTAATTTCATTCATCTACCCTATATTCAAACACTTATTTAGCTCGCTATATAGTCTATATTTCGGTAACAGTTAGTTCGTAATAAAATACCAACCTTAATTGCGACATGTAATTTTCCTTGACAACAAGGATACACAATCCCACGGAACTAAGTACGACGAATGTTTAATTCTGGATACACAATTTCCTTTTAATTAAAAGATCTGACAAATGAAAGGTCAAATAACGTTAGGATAACCAGCTTTACCCTACACTAAAGAAATTGATTCTCTCAATTCTTTTACTTACCGTTCAACACAATATATATATATATGAATGGCTACCTTAAATTGACTTAAGTCAAAGCTGGAGGAAAACAGGAACTGGGTAGAGCATTCCACAATTTGGTCGTCGCCGTGTGGTAAAATATAGATTGCTACCGTTTAGTGTGACAGGATGAAATTTTGGTTGCGTAATTAAGGTATGAATGGGCAAACCTAGTGTTCCTAGCGAATATGGTCTGCGAAGGTATTAAGGAGTGTATTTCGGAGGCACACTTGCGATGGTAATAGCGATAGAACAAGGAAATAACTGAAACTACCCTTCTATGTTCAATAGACTGTAGATCAGAAGTCAGAGATGTGTCACTTACAAGCCTTATATCTCTTTCATTGGTTGCGGTTTGCCATATCAAAGGCGTATTGGGGAGCACTGACCCATAGGTGGGAATTGTATTCCAGATGAGGTCGAATTTGAGCCTTATACAGTAAAAGAAGTTGCTGCTATGTGAAGCACTGTTTAGATGTGTATAGATACCCAGTTTACGGGCAGCTGTTTTGGTGGCTGACAAAAGGTGTTCAACCCATGAAAGGTTCGACGATACGGACATCCCTAATAGAGTTTGAAAAGTTGAAATCTAAGCCATTAATAATTACAGCCTTGGCGAGACAAGGCAACAGTGGGTTTTGTCGGCTTTGAACGTAAGTAGATTATTCCTTCCCCATTCAAGGGCACGTTCTAAGTCACTGTTGATTGTGGATGCAATTTTCACGTTAACGTCTTGACTAGGAGTATTGTTGTGGGACAACTAAGAAGCACTACAATGTAGAGTGCCTTGGTCTGCAATCTAATCGGGTTAGTTGTTGAGGAAATGAGACCATTTATGTATATCAGGAAAAGTGCGGGAGCTATCACTGATTCTTCGTGTCTACCCGCGTTAATAGTAGTTTAAAGAAGCCATCGACTGTAACTCGTATGCGTCTTTTGTCAAGAAAGCTGGATATCCAATTGATGAGCGTTTCGGATAATCGGAACTAAGTGAGCTTGGTAAGCAGGCACTTGCCAAACCTGGTCAAAAGCCTTTGAAATATCTAAAGCTACTACGACTGTTTCAACGGACCTCTCTAATGTGTTATTCCAAGGTTGGGTGACATGGAAGAAGAGAAGGAGAGAGGGGCGAGAGAGAGTGAGAGAGAGAGAGAGAGACTGGTTGAACGACTCTGCCCGATTCCATAGTGGTGGTTGTTTAGGAGTTTATTGGACTCGAGGAAGAAAGGTAGTTCGTGGTTGATGGCTTTTTCCACGATTAAGAGAGAATGGAAGTGACAAATATTGGTCGATGGTTTGAGGGAGCGGTTTTGTCGCAATTTTTAGGAATAGGTTGGACATTTTTCAACTTCCACGATGACGAAAACTCTACAGATGACATGGCGATCGAAAACAGTTTGGACAATTACAAGTACTAGCTCGGGGTAAATTTTTTTAAGGACGATAGCTTGAATACTGTCAGGGCAAGTGGCCCTGTTTGAGTCAAGTTTATTGATAATTGGTTCTATGAGCTTGTAACGAAAGGTATTAGTTTAATAGCGTATGGTGTAGATTTGGGCGACGGCACAATTTTACCAGAATCATTGAGATATGAATTTGCTTCAAAGTAATCGACAAGAGGTTGGCTTTTTCACCAGGATCAGTTATTACAGCTCCGTCGCGAGACGTCATGGGAGGAAAGGAAGATGTACTAAAGTTTTTACTGATGGCTTAGCTAATGACCAAAATTTACGTCCACCCAAAAGACATGAGACTAATTCTTTACATTTACATTCTTCAAACATCTTTTTGGCCTTGCTGATGATGCTTTTGCAATATGTTGCAGCAATACGGTCGACGTGGTTTTCGACAAATTTATTTGATTTTCATTTGGTATAGTGTTTATGCTTTTTTGATAATGCATCAGTGCAAGCCCTATTAAGCCAGGGTTTGGAATGGACATGACCTACACGATTACGTTTTTTGGGACCCATCAAGATAACTTTAGCTATTGAAAGGGCAGTCTTTGAAGAGGAGGACTGTTTAAAGCAATACTCACGCCAAATTAAGGTTGCAAAAATGTCCCTCAGTTCGCTCCAGTTAGCTGATTTAAAACGCCACATAGTTCTATCTGTTTTTCGAGTAATAGCGGGATTGTGTACAGAGGAAGTTGGGGAAAAGACTCTTGTTTTATAGACAAGTGGGTTAGTTGTAGAGAATAGGTCCAGGAGAAGTGGAGCATGGTTAGGGTTGTCATAAATTCTGGTTGGTTCGGAAATTTTTTGTGGGAGATCACAGGATACAGCAAATACTTCTGCACTATGACCTGCGGGATTAGCGGTAGATCAAAATTGAAGCCAATAGGAGCTATAGGCATTAAAATCTCCCAAAATTGTAATATAGCAATATGGAAACTGTTATAAGAGGTAGTCTATTTTCAGACTAAGGTGATTAAAGAGATCTTGGAAGTTATTATCATTGGAAGACTTATACAAACAAGAGTAGAATTTCAAAAAATGGGGCTCACAATGTTTGAACCAAATGGCGTCAAATTTGTTGTTTTCCAAAGTGGACATCCTCTTACATCCTACGTTGTCTTTGGTATACGCATATACTCTGCCTTTAAGGCGCAACTTAAAGTGGAGGTTGCATCTGGGAAATTGTAGGTCGGATGAAAGTGTTTTCAGGGGAGACTTGTGCTTCTGATAGACACAGAATGTGCGGTTGCACTTGTTCAAGGTGTTGGTGAACAGCATTAAGATTCGGCCTGATACCACGTATGATGCAGTATTGAATCCTAATGTTGGTAATTTCGATGACCGAGGTCGCTTGAGTCCTGCCCTTCCGGGAATTCGAATGGGTCAGAATTTTATTCCTGGCAGATCTTGCTCTTCTTTGTCTTGATTTTGGAATTTACTAATTTTTCTCTCCTCCTACACCCCCAGAATCCTTGGGACAGGTCGACGAATCAATGTGACAGTGTAGGCGTCTCGCCCTACTCACATGGGGTATAACCCTCTGTACCTACATATGTAACTGTAGATTGGAAGGTAAAAAATAACTTAATCATTGGTATGAATAACTAATAATTTGCTACAGTGTTTAACAAAACTAACAACGTCGGTTCAACCGTATTTTCGTAAATTTAAACCTGTGCTTCCTAACTGTGCATCTAAATTTACCTGCTTTCCAGTAAATTCTTATAACGAAAAAAGAAGAAATACTTAATGTTTATTTTACATTAACTAACACGTTTTTTTTTTGCAAAAAATGCCCTAATTAAGCATAAAGAATTGTATGCATTTCGTTAAATATCTCAATCGTTACGCCCTCTCGGTCTTAAACTTAGTTCGCTCATAAAGTCTTTGATGGAGATATTACATAAAATACTAATATGTATTATATTTCATTTTTGTATGAAGCCGAATAGTTGACACTTTTTAAACGTGTGTTGCAATTCGTGATCTAAAATGAGTTTACTGCTTGTTCTTGGGTCACTCTTACTATGTATTGAAATATTCACAGAACCATATATTTGCAATTGGGTGTCAATATTTGTTGTATATATAAAATTTAGTTGAAAAGTCGTAAGTAGAGAATTAGGTTAATTTTCTACAGTGTATGTTTGACCGGTTATAAATATTCATGAACTGACATTAATTGCTTTGTGTACGAGAGCAGGTATTAAATTTATCTACCTATACGTTAGTATAGAAATTGTACGTTCCTGACTTGTTTCAGCAAAAATTGTAAATTTTTTACTAATTTACGGCATAGTCGGAACAATTTATTGAACTCGAAAGCCTTGTTAATTATAAATGTTTATATCCCCATAATTTGTTAAAAGTGACATTCATTTATATATTCTGCTGGAAACACATACATTTCAATATCTAATATACCTTGTTTTATATATGTGAAACGTTTATGCTTTACCTATGAGAAAATGAGAAAATGAGAAAAACTACGGTTCGAAATTATTCAAAACTAAACACAAAACAACAATGAAAAATTAGAGCTAAAAATGATTTTTAAAATTTATGGTTTTTTTGATATCTAGAACTTAGTGTGAACACGATTTATCAAAAAGAGGTTAAAATATTTTGACGGTATGCCAGTTTAAAAATGAATTTGAACAAATTACATTTTATAATTTAGTGACAAATTTAACAACTTCACTTAATCATAGCTCCGTTCTACTCTATCAGGAATGTTAGTGGTTTAGGCATAGACGTAACCAGGTTTTGGCAATACTGTTGTATTGAATTTTTCCGTTCCATATTTATGGCATTTAAGTTGGTATAAATTAAATGACATTAATCTAATTGTGAGTATTATTGTCCCTATAATTTTTCTGTACAACAAATAGTGTAAATGTCATTTTGACAGCATAATTTGAATTTTTGATGTGGAAGTATTGATACAATTTGCTGCGTTTTTTATATAAATTATGTAAAAATGTTACCAAATTACCGATAACTGTACAAGTAGTAGATAGTTTTGAAAAAAACTGTTTTTATAAAAAGTAAAGCAAAAATGCATAAACAATAATTTCAGAAAATGACAGAGGTGACAGATCACGACACACGTTTTAGTGCGCTAATATCAATTGTACAGCAGATTTATGTTTTTATGGCCATCCATCTCTAATAAACGTAGTTGAGAGAGAGAGATAAAAATATGTAATTTCATTATGGAGCTTTACATCGACGAATCATACCCAACTTTATTTAAATCAAGCTTTGTTAACACTGTGTTATCGAAACGCTTGCTTGACCTTTCAAATATAATAAATATTTTTATTATTATTGGTTTAATTGGCGTGATTAAATTATTTTTTCGTCGATCGTTTATTTATGAGTTTCAATAATGCATACAAATTCATACATTAATGATATACTTTAACGAATAATTTTCTATTAATGCACTATTTTAGTATCATAGCAACGATAATAATATGTGATTTGTCCTTAGTTTCTTTAAGTTTGTAATACGTCATGTAAGTTAATAAAATAATAGGTATTTGTTATACAAGACGATAAAATATAATTTTCTCGATGAGTGAAAAATGTTAATTCATGAGCGACGAAGGAGTGAATGAATTCATTTTCACGAGTACTTTATCGTCGTGTATGAAAATCTATGTTTTTCTATAGCAAATTTTTAACTAAAAATAAAGTCATCTTCCGTCGCCAAAACTGATATAGAAGACTCAGTAGCGAAAAAAATTGATGTATAGAAGAAAAGAAAGTTCATGTAACTTCTACGTCGCCTGTACGTTTATCACATGAAATAGGTTCTGTTCTAAAATTTTATATTTCTGAAAATGCAAATTGCAATATTAAAGTTATTATTAATGCAAATACAAATGAAACATAAGTTGTATATTTATATAAATAAAAATTTAAAAAATTAAAGTACTTTATCTACCATTGCTGTTAAAGTTCAACTTTATCTACACTTGCGGTTAAAGTAAAACTTGATCTATTGATTTGGGTTGTTCAAAGCACACTTTAACAATTGCTACAGAAAAAAAGAAATATATTCATTAGAATTAGAGCTTTTGGCAATATTCGCAATTGTTAACGTCAAATAAATAAAAAGTCGAATTAAAGCTTGTGTCATACAACACGTTTAAAGTGAATTTCAAGTGCAAGTACGATCGAAGAAAAAATACTGCAATAAACACGTATATTAATTTGCGATTAATAACCATTAACACGTGAGCGAAGCGAATCTCGATTATTAATCGCCTTCAGTAATACACTTGTTCGTTAAATAAGTGTTTAAGGGAATCGTTTATTAATGGGAATTATTTAGCAACTCCAACTTATAGATTAATAAGGTCTATTAATGAACGATGCAAGATAAAAAGTCGTATGTGACACGTTGGGAAAATTACATGAAACTTGTGAGAAGTGTCCTACTAGTATGCTACTCTATAATTGTGTTATAAGTTTTGTATGTAGACGTAGCATTTCAGTCCATAGAGTGCAGCCTATAAACGCCATATTTTAAGCCTCCTCATAATAATAAAGAGGTTGGCGATTAGAAAACTGTATTAATTCTGCAACTATTACAATGCTAACAGGAAATTTTCAATTACCTTTGACCTGAATCCTATTTTGATATGTATGATAGTAGTGCATTCAGCCAAAATCACATACCACACAAGAAATTCCTATCAAAGATTACTGAAACAAGATGCTAGCTTTAATGTGTAGCAAACTACAGTACTCTATTGGGAAAACAAAAATACAAAGATATTAACAATCCACACACACGCGCTCGTAGACACACACACACATATACGCGCGTGCGCGCTCACACACACGCACACGCACACGCACACACACACGCACGCGCACGCACACGCGCACGCACACGCGCACGTGCACGCGCACGCACACACGCACACGCACACGCACTAGGACACGCACACGCACAGGCACACGCACACGCACACGCTAACGCGCAGGCGCACGCCCACGCCCAAGCGCACGTGCACGCGCACGCGTACGCGCACGTGCACGCGAACGCGCACGCGAACGCGCACGCGAACGTGCACGCGCAAGCGCACGCACACGCACACGCACACGCAGACGCGCACGCGCACGCGCACACGCACACGCACACGCGCGCGCGCGCACACGCGCACGCGCACGCGTACGTGCACGCGCACAGGAACGTGCACGAGAACGCGCACGGGCACGCGCAGGCACACGCACACGCACAAGCACACGCACACGCACACACACACACACACACACACACACACACATACACATCCAGACGTCACGACCAATCTTGGCGAAATTACGAAGTGATCGAATAACGTAAGTTCCTTTAGTTACAAAAACTGAAATTGTACCTATATGTACTTAATTTTTCTATTTACATGTACATCTTTGGAACTGAAATAAGGACTTTAGGTTAGTTGTTTACGGTATTTACTTAATAAACAAGTTCTCATAGCGTTTTTATTTTCACTTAATTTATTTACCTACATTTATGCTAAATTAAATAATTATTTCTTCAATTAAACAAACACTGACGATTGCACTAAAACTCGTCGAAAATGTTTTAGAACTTCTGCAAAGGCATTAAAAACTTGTTTCTTAAAGTTCGAAATGTGTTTAAGAAAACACATGGTTGCTTTATTTTCTTTCTAACGTAACGGTTGCTATAACGAATACTTTCAAACGTTTAGTGTAATTCTTAATTCAAATAACTAATGCACGTTCTTACTTTACTTATTAAAACAATACATGTAGGAAGGAAACGGTAATAGTGTATATATGTCAGTGTTAAATAAAACGTTAACCCGAAACTGAAAATGTTAGATTTTACAGACTATACTAGTAAGTCCTGTTTTTGGGACACTTAATTTAGCTGTGGTGGGTTCTCACAGGGCCACTTGTAGCAGGAGGCCAGTAAGTACATCTCCTGTCCTGCTGTTACAAACAATATTACCACGTACTTAATTTGGGTGTTTATAGCTTCGACGTGGTTGTGTTTAAGTGTAGAGCCTTAGTTTTTTTTTGCGATAGACATAATAAAAGTAGGATTTGAACCTACGACTTGTACTTTGCTAGAATACCGCGCTAATCAACTGCGCCATCAAGGTTCAAGCCCCAATAGATGTAATTTTTTACATTATGTATGTAGAACTGATGTAAATTCTAAACATAATGAGATTACGATCAAATTACTTAAATTATTATTAAAACTTATAATAATTTAATATTAGTCAATTTGATTTGGTATTTGTGAATCCTTGCGACATTGCAGGCTCACATTCGATTAATATAAGTTATTTGATTTTTATCTTATTATATTTAGAATTAACATCAATTATACATACCTAAAGACAAAATTTACATCGGTTGGGGCTTGAACCTTGATGGCGCAGTTAGTTAGCGCGGTACTCTAGCAAAGTACATGTCGTAGGTTCAAATCCTACTCGAGGTAAACTTTGTATCTATGTATTTAATAAAATTAATAATAATTTTTAATGACATATTTACATTTGAACTTATTCCGTCATAACAAAAACTTATAATAACATAAATAATAATAAATGATTGCGTAGGATTTGAATCTACGACATGTACTTTGCTAGAGTACCGCGCTAATCAACTGCGTTATCGAGATTCAAGCCCCAATCGATGTAAAGTTTGTCTTTATGTATGTATAACTGATGTAAATTCTAAATTTAAATTAATAATAATGTTTAATTACATATTTACTTTGAACTTATTAAAAACTTATAATAAATTAATATTAGTCAAGCTGCAAAAAGGCAAAATTGAATCTCGATAGCGCAGTTGGTTAGCGCGGTACTGTAGCAAACCACAGATCGTAGGTTCAAATCTTACTCGAGGTAAACTTCTTATTTATGTATTTAATAAAATTGATAATAATTTTTAATTACATATTTACCTTTGAACTTATTCGTTTATACCAAAACTTATAATAAAAAGATTTAGATTGTTTAAAATATACTACAAGGAGCAGCTTGCGTCAATCGGCATCACAGATTTTTAGTAAAAATTGTATGCCTTTTTAAACACATATAGATAGTCGGTTTCAGTTACAAATTACCGTATTACTACTTATTAAGCAAGATCTAACAGTACAATTATATTTTAAAAACTATGAAGTCATCAATGATGAACTGAAGAATATTTTACCAAAGAGTTTTATGTGTGATTGCTGGAAAAAGTTTAAGAATTTAGCTAATTATTTACAGCAGTATGGGGAGAATTCTAAGTCTCCCGCGTACGAAGCAACATTGCAACTAACAAGAATTGTACAGTTATATACTGACGTTTGTAGACTATGACGGCAATTTGTTTTTTGAGGACACTTCAAAAATTACTTTACTTATGTGTAACAAAATCGGTATTCCGTAGAAACTATAGCTTTGTCTAGTTTAATTTATTATGCATATTCCAGCGCGTAGAAGTATCTACGAAGTTCTAACATTATAGCATTACATCCTAAATGGTTAAATAACTTATCCATGAAACTAGGCACTGAAAGTTCTGGTATAAGAAAAAGTCATTTACAATATTTAGGGGAGAAACAGAAACGTTTGGAGGATAAAGAGAAAATTGACAGCTTAATGGTTGATGAGATATGTCAAATCTACCGTTGAATATAAAGGTGGAAGGATACAGGGATAATTTAATATAGTTGACAATGAAAATATATGTAAACCAGCATTGATCATTCAAACATTTATGATTAAATCTGTACTATCTAGGAATAAATATGTAGGTCTTTTTCACGTTACGATTTGAGTCGGAAAAAAACCCGGAAAAAATCCCCAGAAAGAAAACCCCCTGGAAAAAACCCGAAATAAAACCCCCGTAATGCAACCATGCTAGAATTCAGTTTGCCGAACCGTTTATGTACTACATACATATAACCATTAATTAAAACCTTTGTTAGTTTTGATCACCTCCATGTTCACCTTATGATGAATGCTTGCGACTAACCATGCAAATTGAAAATTTGGTTTACATAGGTAACACACGAAACAATTCCATTATCAACATTTTTTGTAATTACCAGTGTCATTACCAAGTATGTACCTAACTTTCCAAATTCCATTCCAATAACATCAACTTCACCTTCATTTTAAGCTTATCAATAAGTACCTACTCATCCACAGGAATTTTAACTAAATTTAGAATGTGAAAATGTAAACTTTCACCATTAACACTCATAATAAAATACTTATCTTTTTTGGGATTTTTTAATGGTGTACTTTAAATTATACAATCTAAACGTTTCGATAACACTTACAGTTATCTTCGTCAGTAGTAATGTTAGTTAAAAATTGTTAAAGATGTAGTAAACAATTTTGTCAAATTTGAAAAATTCAAACATAAACATAAGCCTGCTATTAATATAACAGTTTGAGAAACGTATAAGCCAACTATAAAATTGTAGTAAAGAATAACTAGGTCATTAAAATTAAATATTGTTAAACTGCCTCAAAGATGACAAACCAGAACACTCTCTACGGCGAAAGCTAACGATGAAATTTGCCAGCCAAAAAACACATTTAACAAAATTTAATCGAGTTATGATGTAAGTGTAAAGTTGTGAAAAACTTCAATTTTAAAATGATAGAAGCATTCACAAATCCAAACATTACATCAAAAAATAACCCAGTTGAATCTAACAAAGAGATATCTTTATCAATAATTGGAAGTGTTATTAACAATGAAAAGCACAATGCAGAACGTTCTTTGTAATTTTTAATTTCAATTTAATTTCAACTACTTATGTTAAATTATAGTGCTGTGGAAATTTAACATATAATTGATAAAGCATTTGCTTCAAGGTCTAGGAAAACACAGCAAAAACCTAGACATACCAAAAGTTGAAAACAAATTAAAATCAAGGCGTATCATTATGCTCTTTTTTAATTATAAGATGCCAAAACCTATTTAAACGGAGATTTTCTTCTTGTCTATTAAAATTATTCGGGTGTTTATATATTTCAATAGCTTCACGTTGCAAACGAACATAATAATGGGTTTGTCTTGACAATATTTTCATATTGTCAAATTGAATGTCATGATTTAAATTATTCAGGGCATGGTCAGCCACAGCAGACCTCTCTGGTTGACCCAATCTACAAAATCTCATATGTTCTTTGCGTCTTGTATCAAAGCTACGTTTTGTGGTCCCGATGTATACTTTTCCACATGAACAAGATAACTTATACACTCCGGAAGATGATAAAGGGTTTGACACATCTTTAGGTGATCTTAAATGTTCTTTAATTTTTCTTGTAGGTTTAAAAATAGTCCTAATGCCATGTTTGATTAGGATTTTTTCAATTCTATTTGTAACATTAGCTATAAAAGGAAGAAAAGCAGTACCAACATTAAGAACTGGTTTTTCTTTAAGGTTACGCCTAGAAGGTGTAATAACATTATTAATATCTGTAAGTGAATATCCATTATCTTGTAAGGATTTTCTTAAATATTTATATTCATCATTCAAAATTCAGGGTCACAAATTCGTTTTGCTCGATCTACTAAAGATTTAATTACACTAATTTTTTGACGTGGATGGTGGTTGGATAATTTATGAAGGTATCTATCAGTGTGTGTCGGCTTTCTGTAAACCTTAAAAGATAGTGAATTATTATTTTTAGATATTAATATGTCAAGAAATGGTAAACTTCCATTAGTTTCTTTTTCCATGGTAAACTGAATACTAGGATGTATACCATTTATAAAAACCAAAAACTCATGCAGTGCTTCTTCTCCATGTCTCCAAATAACAAATGTGTCATCTACATATCTATACCAAACTGAAGGTTTTTAGGTGTATTTTGTAACGTTAATGTTTCAAATTTTTCCATATAAAAATTAGCTATAACAGGACTAAGGGACTACCCATTGCTACACCTTCAATCTGTTCATAAAATTTATTATTCCACTGAAAATAAGTTGTAGTAAGACAGTGCTGAAAAGAATGGTTATGTCCTTTGGAAAAAGATGATCTATGTATTCAATAGTTTCTTTTAGAGGTACTTTTGTAAAAGTGAAATAACATCAAAACTGACCATTATATCACCCTCTTCAATTTTGAAACTATGCATTTTTTCAACAAAGTCGGCAGAATTTTTAATGTAATGGGGTGTTTTTCCTATATGAGGTTGTAATAACAATGTAAGATGTTTTGCAAGGTGATATGTAGGAGAACCAATTGCACTAACAATAGGCCTTAAAGGAATATTAGGTTTATGAATTTTGGTAAACCATATAGTTTTGGTGAAATAGCTTCAGAGTTAGATAGTTTCTTCTTTATTTCTTCAGGAATAGATGATAATTTAATCAGCTCTTTAGTTTTTAAAAGAAACTTTTTTGTTGGATCTTTCGGTATTTCATGATAAGTTTCTGGTCCCAACAATTGTTCTATCTTAGTGTTATAATCGTTCATATTTAATATAACAGTTGCATTACCTTTATCTGATTTTAATATTATAATATTTTCATTGCGTTTAAGATCAAGTAAAGCATGTCGTTGACGAAAGGATAAGTTGCTCTTTGGAGGTTTTGTTTTACGTAATATGTTAACGGTGTTATATCTAACTTCATTAGCAGCATCAAAAGGTAATAATCTAATGGAGTTTTCGATGTTGGAAATTATATCTTCAAAAGGTATTACTCTTGGTGTTATCGCAAAATTTCCTCCTTTAGAAAGCGCTTCAATAGCATAATCTGAAACAACATTATCAGAAAGGTTTATAACTGTTTTTCTACAATCAATAGATGGTCTATTATTTTGTTGTTTGTATAATTTATTAAATTTTTCTTTTGACGTTGACATGAGATGTCAAAATTTATTTCCATAGATTTAAACGTTATAGAATCAATTTTATCCCAATCTTCTTTATTCAAAATAGATGAAATTTCTAAATGTAAATATAAAAGATTTTTATCGGTGTTATCCAGTAACTTCCTAGTAATATGTATTTGATTACGTAGAAGAGCATTTTCAGTTCTTCTGTAAATATTATTCGCTTGCTTGTTATTAAAATTTCTTTTAATATAGATAAACTTTGGGATAATCTTTTGGTCTCGGCATCGTAATAAAAAGTGAGTGACGATAATAATTGTGCTTTACGTTTCCTTAATTTTTCAAATTGTCTGATAAAACGATAAGTTTCCTCCCATAAAGGACTGAAATATGAAAATGTAAACTTTCACCATTAACACTCATAATAAAATACTTATCTTTTTGGGATTTTTAATGGTGTACTTTAAATTATACAATCTAAACGTTTCGATAACACTTACAGTTATCTTCGTCAGTAGTAATGTTAGTTAAAAATTGTTAAAGATGTAGTAAACAATTTTGTCAAATTTGAAAAATTCAAACATAAACATAAGCCTGCTATTAATATAACAGTTTGAGAAACGTATAAGCCAACTATAAAATTGTAGTAAAGAATAACTAGGTCATTAAAATTAAATATTGTTAAACTGCCTCAAAGATGACAAACCAGAACACTCTCTACGGCGAAAGCTAACGATGAAATTTGCCAGCCAAAAAACACATTTAACAAAATTTAATCGAGTTATGATGTAAGTGTAAAGTTGTGAAAACTTCAATTTTAAAATGATAGAAGCATTCACAAATCCAAACATTACATCAAAAAATAACCCAGTTGAATCTAACAAAGAGATATCTTTATCAATAATTGGAAGTGTTATTAACAATGAAAAGCACAATGCAGAACGTTCTTTGTAATTTTAATTTCAATTTAATTTCAACTACTTATGTTAAATTATAGTGCTGTGGAAATTTAACATATAATTGATAAAGCATTTGCTTCAAGGTCTAGGAAAAACACAGCAAAAACCTAGACATACCAAAAGTTGAAAACAAATTAAAATCAAGGCGTATCATTATGCTCTTTTTAATTATAAGATGCCAAAACCTATTTAAACGGAGATTTTCTTCTTGTCTATTAAAATTATTCGGGTGTTTATATATTTCAATAGCTTCACGTTGCAAACGAACATAATAATGGTTTGTCTTGACAATATTTTCATATTGTCAAATTGAATGTCATGATTTAAATTATTCAGGGCATGGTCAGCCACAGCAGACCTCTCTGGTTGACCCAATCTACAAAATCTCATATGTTCTTTGCGTCTTGTATCAAAGCTACGTTTTGTGGTCCCGATGTATACTTTTCCACATGAACAAGATAACTTATACACTCCGGAAGATGATAAAGGGTTTGACACATCTTTAGGTGATCTTAAATGTTCTTTAATTTTTCTTGTAGGTTTAAAAATAGTCCTAATGCCATGTTTGATTAGGATTTTTTCAATTCTATTTGTAACATTAGCTATAAAAGGAAGAAAAGCAGTACCAACATTAAGAACTGGTTTTTCTTTAAGGTTACGCCTAGAAGGTGTAATAACATTATTAATATCTGTAAGTGAATATCCATTATCTTGTAAGGATTTTCTTAAATATTTATATTCATCATTCAAAAATTCAGGGTCACAAATTCGTTTTGCTCGATCTACTAAAGATTTAATTACACTAATTAAACCAATTTTTGTGCAAAATCTACTCTTTATCTATTAATGTCAGTTAATGACTTGTCCTATTATTATGTACGATGATAATTGTTAACTAATTATTTTCTAATGCTAAATACCTTATATGTCATTAACCTAATTTTTGTACATAATATATTTACTCTTTATCTGTTAATGTCAGTTAATGACCTGTCTTATTATACCGTGTTTATTGTCACAAAAGGTGCTATTATATTATATCTATAGATTGTTGTTTTTTTTATAAATTTTCTTTGAAAAATCAATTTTGTCACAATGCTATATTACAATAGCGGGGTTTTTTTTTTGGAGCAGTGCATGCGTTTGCGCTGGCGCTGTTTGCCATAAGTGCTGTACTGCACTTCCACCCTTGAACGTACTATAGGTAGAAGATATCAAAAAACGTGGGGGTTTTTATTCCCGGTTTTTTTCCGGTTTTTTTTACCGGGTTTTTTCCTGGGCTTTTTTCCAGGGGTGTTTTTCCTAGAATATTGAAATCAGACCATCTCTATGAATTGGCACTTCAGGTTCTAAAAACACTTCACAGTACTGGTTATCAAGTGGTCAGTAATTTCTGACAATAACAGAGTCAGTCGAAAAATGTTTGAAATAATATGTGGTGGTAATTTATCGTGCTCTTTTAGAAATCCGTGGGACACAGAACAGGAAATTTTTATTTTATTTGGTTCTGTCCATCCATTTCAGGATGGTAAGCAATCTTTTATAATACCTATTACACCGGAATCTATGATTACGTACGCCAAGTCAGATATGTAATAAGGAACGAATCACAAAGTAGTAGCGAGTGTAAGTGACTTAAAAAAATTATGTACCTACCCTTCAATTTAAAAATAGTGTAATAAAATTAGCTACAGCGCTATCAAGAAAGGTTCTGCACCCATCATCTCTCGAAAAACAAAACGTTCAGTTGTGCGTCCGACTATTTGATGAAAAAAATGTAAGTGCTCTTAAAGCAATGTACATGAAACACCTACATTAATAGAAGGTACTGCAAAATATATAAACTTTATTTCAAAATGGTGGAGGGTTCTTAACTGTAAAACTAGGTATAAAGGTGTTGGAATGCGAGATTCTTTTAGTGATCAAATCTCCAGTATAAATGCTGTAAACGTTACACTTTTAGAGAATTTCGGTAAATGGCTAAAACAGCGGGATAGATATAAATTCTAATTCGAAAAAAGGGAAAATAAATTGGAAATGGACCGCAGAAAAACATGCTGCAGTCTCTCATCTCACTAATGATTTAATTGTCCTTTCTAAATATTTGATACGTTCGGTTGGATTTGAATACGTTTTGTTAGGAAAATTTCAAACCGACGATTTGGAAGGACGGTTTGGCCAATATCGCCAAATGAATGGAGACAATTATCATGTGTCTGTTACGCAAATACTAGAATCTGAACAGAAACTTAAAATGACTAGCACAATAAAATTAAAATCCGCCAAAACTGGTGAATTTCAGTTGACTGACTTTTTAGACATTTACAAAAAACAGGGAGGAAGTTATTTGCACTGATCAAACTTTTTTTATTCGAAGCTCACCAAAAATGTATAGCATACCACAGTCATGAAGCCTTTCAAGTGCTTGTTCGATTGTGCCATTGCGTTGTCACCTTCGCATTATATTAATTAATAGTTCCACGTACTTAAATCTAATAAGAAAATTGTTTTGTTTCAGAAGAACCATGGATATGCATTAAGACCTGGACATTAATGTGGTAAGCTTTCTAAATGTTTTTTTTTTTGTTATATGTATATAATACGTAAATTTTTCATAATAAATTATTATTATACATTTTTTTAAAATCCTTTAAATCTCGTTCTTCAAACTGGTTGTGTTACAAAAGATCTCGGAATGGACGTGTTGTGCTATTGACTTTGTCTCTCATAATTTAATGTTGGAAAAGTTTAATTAAAAATCTGTTTGCATTATTCCTGACTTGGCTCTCATGCTAATTCTTTTATTTCGTTGGCGATTCACAATAATATACTTAAACTTTAACTTAGATTACTAAAATACTATGTTATATTTATCACCACTGAAAAGGATAATGGGAATTAGCTGAGTGATAAAAATCAATGTAATCCCGCAGATATTAATAGAATGCCACATCAATTATTCTGTTCTCTAACTATTCAATCTACTAATTATTGATTTTAATTGTATGTACTAGCTATACTCGGGCAAGAACTTTAATGCCCAGACGTGTATTGTAAGCTTAGTTAACTCAATTTTGATCCAAAGTTTGTGTTAAAGTAAGTGTGTTGTTGTTTAATGCGATGAGGTATTGCTTTTCCCCTAGACTGTTTTAGTTTGTTTGACAAAATCCATTGAGAATACATTGCGGATAAGAGGGATGGAAGAATTTCAAATAATGAGATGATGTACTATGTATGAAGTGTGCTGAAAGGCAAGACTGCAACGATATATAGGGAGAAAGTCTGTTCCGGACACGCACATCTACATTGAAAATTCAATATTTTAAATTAACTGCATTTCCTTTAAAATATTTTGTAGGAACTTACACAAAAATGGATATACTCAAATATTTAAATATTAATGCCATTTTATACGCCATATGAGCGCCTACGCTATTCATAAATCTTATAAATTTGTACCTTTACCAGGGGAGATGAAAATTATACACTCTAAAATTATATCTATGTTTTAAAATTAAACCAAACTTTTAAAATATTGTTTAAATTCATAAATATGATCTATCAATTATGTCATTCTGTCAAAAAATGGGCATAGGTGTATGTCCAAAGTGTCCTTTTTCTAAATATGTAATTTGTGCACTGTTTTGTTTGTTAATTGGGTAATTTGCGCATTCTAATTACTGAACTCATTAAGACACCAATAATTATAGGTAATATGTTTAAGAAAAATGTAAATCTGCACAAGTATTGAATTGATAATAATACAAAAACTATAAACAAACATAGAAATAGAAACAATTTTTTTGCGCGATTATGCTCTATCTGGTTGTTTACCTAGTCTGTTTCCACGACAGTAAGTTTTGTTTACTAGTTGCTAAGAATAAGTACGACGGTACGTATTTTAGAGCTCTAGAACGGTAAGTTTATTCAATTTTAAATAATAACAATTTTTATAATTTACCTATTAACATAATATTGTAAGTACAATTATTCAATACAATTAGTCACCGGAAGCTTATTTTCTAAAACCGGTGCCGATGAAAAAATTTCAGTACCATCTACTGGAACCTCGTGCGACTATTGTGTATGAGTTTTCTTGTCGCTACAATTAATGCACCCTTTCTAATAACCTGATTAGTGTATTTCCCATTTCGATAATCTAAAAAGAAATGAAATGATTTTGCATTTTTTGGACGGAGATTTTATATTTGTAATATATGTACAAATGGTTAACTTTATTATGTGCAATGTTAATAATAACAATTGATCTCAGAATATTTGTCGTGGTTTGGGTTATTTTTACAATGATTAATCCATCACGTTCCTCAAAGTCTCCTATTTTTATATTATACAACTCTTCTCGTCTACATGTAGCAGCTATTCCTATCATTTCTACCTATAAAAAATATAACAATTTACTAATGTATCAGTAGAACACGGACACCACCCGCCATTTTGTTTTTTGTGACGTCACCCTTAGGGCACATTTGTCGCCATTTTTTTTATATATGCAGGGATTGTATTTTTTTCACCTGAGAGTAAAAAGATGTTATTTAATCTGTTATTAATGTTCATTAGGGCCCGTTTTTATCAAAGGAGATTGCATAATTGTTATTTAAATTATTATTACATTTCTTTTAATCCTATCTACAGATTTTGACCTACATTATTTATACATTGGGGGTTGTATTCTAATAAGGGGTCCTTGTCTTGTAAGACAGGAATCTGTTCACGAGCTTCGCCCTTGTAATAAAAATTTTATTCTAGTAATGGGGAAGAATTAGTAAATAAGACATGTAAAGATGGCAAGTGTTCTCATAATAAAAATATTTTATTTAATCTGTTACTAATATCTACTAGGGTCCGTTTTTGTCAAAGGAGATTGTATTATTGTTATTAAAATTATTGTTACATTTCTTTTAACCCCATCTACAGATTGTGGCATAATTTATTTAAACATTGGCGGTTGTATTCTAGTAAGGGGTCCTAGTATTGTAAGACGAGAATCTGTTTGCGGGATTCGTTCCTACCATAAAAATTGTAGTCTAATAATGGGGAAGAATTGATAGATAAGACACGTAAAGATGACAAGTGTTTTCATAATAAAAAAGATGTTATTTAATCTGTGTTCATTATTATTAGTATTTATTAGAGTTGTTTTGAATTTTATCAAGTATATAAAAACCTAGTCCTTAAACGATTATGTTCTATGCAATCTTTAACACTGCATTTAAGCGCTAGCTCAAATGCATATAAATGAGTAATTAAGTTACATAATTAGATTGCTTTACAAATCATGATTTAAACGATTTTCGCCTTGAGAACGTTAAATTATATGCTAAAGGTTTAAGTGCAAAATAAAAATTGCATTAATACGATAAATGGTTATAGGCTGTTTTATGCTTTATTGTGTATTCCCTTTAATAGTGGCACCAATTATCAATTAAAAGCAAATATTGAAGGTCGACCTTTAAAATTATGTGTACAAGGTTAAAGTGGAAAATAAATAGCATGAAATGGTTACACATATGTAAACTACTGTTTATTTATATAGATCAGGATCGCAAAAAGGTGCTTCACTAACTTATCGAAAACACCCTCAAATCTAGGTAATCCATAATCTCCAATGTTAAATATTAGTGTGAAGATATTTTCGGCAGTCAAGACTTTTGGATGGGTATACTTCCCCTTATGTTCAAAATTAAGGGTACCGTAAATTAACTTATCTGGATCTTCATAGAGAACATCACTACCAGTATCAACTTCACCAATTTCATCTTATGCGAAAGAAAACGAAGAATGTATAAGTTTAGCCGTCACAATTGCCCTCAGAGCTATAGTGGAGCTGTTATTGTGCATGTGCCGTAGTAGAATGATATTTCTATACCTTGAGGAGGTGCAGAGCAAGTAGGAGATAGTTATAGGCGGTAGATATTACTATACTTATAAGAAGCTTCGGTTCTCGTCGCCGTTCCGGAGAGTTCGTACCCAAAAAGGGCACACACCTCTTCACCGTGCTTGAGGATCACTACCCACGGTGTTGTCGCAGTTCGCACCTTAGCTAATGCGGCTGCCATCTTGGGGATAACAGGTAGGGCAGTCGCCAAATCTAAACCTCTGAGGAAGTCCAGAAGGGCGTCGAACCCTAAAGCGGGTGGAGCGGGCAGTCTCTCGACTGTGGTTCTAACCCCATTCAATACTTCCGCCTTCTCACTACCGCTCGCCGTCGCTTTGGCGTAACTAACGCCGGTTTCACGGAACTTCGCCGAGAGATCAGCAATGAAGTTCACTCACTTAGCCCTGTCGGTACGGGCTTTAGTGCATTTTCTGTAGTGGTAATTTTCTGCGCACTTGATACATCGTGCCCCCGCTCTACAGCAACGATGTGCGTGACGGAATCCGTGGTACCGGATGCCGGATTTCCGCCTCAAGTCTCCGATGGAGGTACGAAGCCATATCCCGTACTCCACCAATCGCATACTCCTTAGGTCCTCTTCTGTAGGCAGCAACATCAGCAGAAGCGGGATAGGTCGTCCTTCTTTCGTCATCCTGAAACAAGAAATGGAATTAATGTCGCGTTCGTGTAGTTTGGAGCAAACGTGGTTCTCGGAGATTTCTATAGGTACTCCACGTAGAACCATATTGAACGTACGTGTACTCTTCGTCTAATAGGTATGGTACGGAGTACCATGCCTATCTATATACCGCATCAGTCTGTACCTTGTATCCATCGCTCTTCGGTCCAATTCTCAAGAGAAAGTAACCCAGTTCCCCTTGTAAGAAGGGATTACCGGCGGCACCTTCGCTCTGGTAACATCGGCTTCAATGGCTTCCGGGCGGTCTGTGGTACCTGCAAAAGCCGCGAAAGCGTTAGCTGTCAGTGTGGTCGTGGTAAGTCAGAAAATCGATGTCTTCTTCGGCTTCTTCTTCTGCGTCACGAAGTCGACGGGGCTGGTGGATCTGGTGCAGGCACATTTTTCCTTTGTTCTCTTCAAGGTGGCTGTAGCGGCTACGGCGGTTGTCGTCGACGGGGCTGAACACATCACTCTGCTGGATGAGGTTAAGCCACCTCGTCTCTCGTCTAGCAAAGTGATGTCTTCTAAAGGTACTGGTCTTGTCTTTTTCCTCCTCCTCTTCTGTGCGTTGTCACCTGGTGGTGCGTTTCTGCTCGTTTGATGGAATGGTAGGTCGAGCAGGGATAGTGTCGCGTCCTGCTGGGTTGTCGGCGTCTTTCAAACCATAGGCGGCATCGATGCAGGTTCACCTCTGCGTCGTTCATCGACAAACAATATTGTCTCTTCTTGAGATTTGACAAAACTGTCTTTGTCTGTTAAGGATAACCTTTTCTGATCGCGATACGAACTACGAATTCTTTCGCTCGGCCCGGGCCCGCTATTTAAACCATTTGCACCGGAAGCCTGAAATAATTCCTAAGTAAGGAGTTTTGCGGATCCCTACTACCCCTTAATACATTGTATAATGTTTATCTGCACATCCATCTAAACTGAGGCTCAGTGATGAATGAAAACTAGTTAAGGAGGGGTGTTCATAAAGGGAAGTAATTGCAGTGGGAAAACTACCACTGGAAATTTACATACCTCTCTAGAGGGAAGAAGCAGTATGAGTAATTTGGTGCGCTTATAATCCCTGTCCCAACAAATTACCGAATCACATGTCTTATTGCAGCGATTAATGTAAACCTGGTTTAATTCAACTTTGTGCAATCCGCCCACAGTTCACCATTTTGTATGACATGTTTTTCAGAACACGTCCATCAGAGGACGAATAGTATCATTAAAAACTACGAACAAAAGACATAATTATGAATAACGCGGTAGTTTAAATGAATTCATATTAACACTAGAATGCCCAGTCTGGTCAAATTAATCGCTTTTGGAGTTCTGTTTGTTAATAGGGTTAAATAGAGGAATTATTGTAATAACCCTTTGTGGCACTTCGTATATTATGCTTATCTATGTTTTTTTTTTGAAAAAGAAACTATTTTTTAAATAACTTTTTGTCAGCCGTGTATAATACCTTGCATGGTCAAATGCGGTCAAATAGACCGCTAATATTTTTATACGTGTTATTGTTAGTCAAATTTTTTTAAACTTTCAACGTGATGCAAATTATAGATTTTGTAGACTTTTGTGGAAACAGTTGTAACAACCCATTTTGAGTTGTATTAAAATATACCGTAATTTGTCTTCGTTCATTCAGTTGTAAATATAAGAACTTAATTTGCATTTTGGTGTAACTTAAGTGCATATTTTCTTAAAGGTCTATACTTCCACCTCTTTAAATTATTTTTCTGCTCAAATATTTTCGCGCAATACGTCATCGTTGACTTAATTCTTTGCGCAAATCTTTTCGCGCACGACTACATTGTCTGATATTCTAGGTGTCCATTTTAGTACTTAATGAACCTTATGTTGAGTAGGAAGCCATATTTTTGGGGTTTCCACCTAAATTTTGTCAAAGTGCCATTGATTTGATGGTAAGATAAATTAACTCGTTATACTAAAAATTAAAACATTTACTCTTTTCAGGCACTTTTACTTTCTTTTCTTTTATTTTTACTTTGATTTATACTTTAATTACATTTTAAGTACGCATTTAATTTTACTGTTGCGTACGCTTTCATTTCATGATTGCAATTTTTATTTGAAAATTTCAAGAAAATGCATTAAACGGATTATTCCATTTCATGAAGATAAATTTATAAGAAATAAAATTCCAGTTTGGGTGTGGTTGACAACATAAAAGCATTGTTATTTCAATATATTGCGCAACATTGACACAAGGATTACGTCACCTTGGTTTGCCATTCTGCATTATTTTTTATAATACCAGGGGTTCTAAAGAAGATGTATTATATTTTGTAACAGGTATTTAATGTTTAATGATTTTTTAGTAATTTAAGGTTTTTACAATTAGTTTTTAAGATATATTTTATTTAACCCTATCACTTTAAATATTTAATAAACATAGTCTGTATATTTTTTTATTCTTACATTTTGATAAATTTCTATTGTAGACAACCTCGGTTTAGTTATTCCGAGCATAATTAAAAAATAACTTGGCGTACGAGATCATTTTTATTAGTGTTACATTTAATTTTTATTATTTATGTTCAGTGGAAGTAATCAAGCAGATTTTGTGGTAATCAAGCAAATAAAAAGAATGAACCACCCTACTTTAAACTACCGACTGAATCAAAGGCATTATTTTTGGTAAATGGTTAGTATCTCTAGTTAGTTTAACGATTTGTTTTTGGAGAAATTTTTACACTCATTTATTTTTTACAATTTCCTTATTATATTATTTAAAATTTATACGAGTACCATTTACACCACCTACATTATATGGTACGTGTATGGTATGTCTTCCTTATGCTTGTCTGTGCTCGTATCCCCTCCCATTGTCGATGTGCACTGAGTACAATAAATGTAGGCTCAGTGTGACAATCCTACTTGATTGTTGTAAGTGATTCAAACAATGTCTAACGAAAATATTCGTCATCCGTCTGAGCGGGAACTAGAATTAGAACTCCTCCGTGCAGTATCAGAGAAGGATTTTTTTATTCTGACAATGACTTTATATCTCAATCGTCCAGTACTTTGGATTCCGACGAACATTTTGAAAGTGTTGAAGGTTCTGTTAGGAAACTTGGACTGGGTAAGACAAGATTTATAGTTAGGTATAATTTTGCTGTCTTTTAATTTCCGCTCCCAAAAAATAAACGTTTTTCTTATCTTTAGGTTGTAAGAGAAAAACTAAGGGAGTATGTGGGAATTCTTCCAGTGGCAAACATCGTGTTGTGGGAGTGGGTGAAATACAGAACCATCCGCGTATTTGGGAGGCTTTGACTTCGGAATTCGCCGATATTGTCAACAGAAATACTACGGACGCAGTTTCTGTTCACGATAACAGTGCAGTTTCATCATTTTTGGAAACTGGAAATCGTCGTGTAGGAAAAGATAAGAGTACTGCATGGAGAGTTATTGATCATAGCTACAGCACGCAGAGTGTGTTCTCTGAGCAACATGTATTCAGAGAAGCTGCTGGACCAACGCTATATGCTGAGAGAAATGTCGCAACAGTAAATATTCTAAGTACCTAGTTGGCGACTTTTTCCCGACGGAAATATGATGCGTAAATAAAGAAAGGTACCGAAGCAGAAGCGCAAGGGCAATGGTCCCAAAATTCGTCACTGTCTTTAGAAGAACTTGTCGCGTTCATTTCTTTATTATACACACATGGTGATTACAATGCAACTACTCTGTAATTGCATCATATGTAGTCAAATGTATGCGGTCCATCAGCGATGCCAGGAAACGGATTCAAAGAAATCTTGCGATACCTGCGTTTTGACAAAGGATATTTCCGTTCAGAAAGCTTAAAAACGGATCAGTTTGCTTTAGTGTCGAAAGTATGGGACAAGTTTATAAAAAAATATATTATTATCTGTTACAAGCCAGGAAAGTGTGTCACTGTTGATGAGCAGTTGTTTCCCTGTAAAACCGTTGTAAATTTATGCAATACATGGCAAATAAGTCGGATAAATTTGGAATCAAGTTCTGGATACTTGCAGATGTAGATCAAAATGTATGTGCAACGCTTTCCTTTACCTAGGAAAAGATGAACTGCGCCCTAAAAACGAGGGTGTATCGGAATATGTTGTGATGAAACTAATGGATCAGTATCTTAGGACAGGTCGTAATGTGATCACTCATAATTTCTTTACGTTGATCAAACTTGCCTAACGACTAAAATCAATTAAAATTAGTATTGTAGTAATGATAAAATGTACAAGGAGGTAAATTGCAGCTGTTGTCTCCAGTAACAAAGGAAATCTGTGTTCCTCAAAAATCCTAAAAGCTGACAGTCGCACTACTTTTACTATATCAAGGCAAAAGGAACAACAATGTTCTAATACTTAGCACTTAGAATTTTAGTGTGAATATCACTGCTTCTGGAAAATGCCTACCGGAAACAATTTCATTTTAGAATTCCATGAAATATAGGGTTGGTAAGTACAACAAATGGCTCGCAAGTGAGCAGTTCGAGCAGCATGCCTAAAATGGCTAGTTCATGTGTTTTTCAATATCCTGGGCATAGCAGGAAACGTCATCTTGGATAATATATAAAGAGTTAACGGCCCAACTAATAACCAGGTACAATTTTTAACTAAAATTGAGTGACGAGCTAAGGTTTGAATACATCCACCGAAGAATACAAACCTGTACCTCCAACATGACACCAAAGCGTTATTGGAGCAATCCAACAAATACGAAGAGACGTGAATGTCAGATTGCAAAAAATGTACCGACAAGGCATCGCATATATGTTCTCATTCTTAGAAATGTTTGTGTGGAAGTGTACTGTTGTGATGAGAGTGTCCGCTATTGTTTTATCAGAACAGAATTGATATATAAAACCTTTTAACTGTTGTGCTACTTACGTTAGAGGGAATTTCTTAATTTACGGTTTCTAATGATTGGGGATTAAGGATTGGTAAACAATTGCAATTCTTTACATATCTGCGGCATGTCTCTATCTATTGTGGGTCATTCAATTCCCTTGTGTGCCCATACTGAAATGATTTCTACTCCTTTTATATCTCAAATAGGATTATCTGTGGTTAATTAAGCAGACTAGGAAATAGCTTCAAAGTAACGAATCGTAAGTAAATCTCTATAAAACAATCTTTTTCATTGTAATGGTTTCAAACAACCAGGTAATAAAGTATATTTTCGCGTATTTTAAACATTTTAACCTAGCGAGTTGAAGGTGAATAATCTAAATTGTATGTAAAAGACACTCTCATCAATCAAAGTGCATCTAGATGGCGTCAATCACGTCACCTGGGATTATAATTTTCTTTTATACGTTATATTTTCAACCAATTTAAATTTAATGAAGTTCTTTGGAACAGAAATCCACGTACTTCATACTAAGATGGATGAAAGCATAACATTTATTCAACCGAGCTTTCCTTTAACAACACAACATTGGTTTTATATTTTGAAGCACTTATAGGAGTTATAAACGTCCCTGCGTTTGCTTTTCCCATAACAAGTTCTATTTTAAAATTAATAAAGCATTAAAACCCGAACGCTTATAGAAACAGATTAATTGCTACATAGCAAAAACATTTTGGTTTCATTGGAAACACTTAAGATTATAATTCTAAAACATTTCTTATTAACTGTATGATTTTCAAGCTTTACACACTACGTAATAAAATACATATTTTTTTGGGTTTTTTAATGGTGTATTATAAATTATACAATCTAAACGTTTCGATAACACTTACAGTTATCTTCGTCAGTTATCGAAACGTTTAGATTGTGTAATTTAAAATACATCATTAAAAAACCCAAAAAAGGTAAATATAGTAATATGTGTAGTAATGGCTTTGCCAGTTTCGCCCATTTTAGTATCAACAGATCTTCAATTTCCTCAACTGTTAACATATTGAACAACGAACCTAAACATTTGCATATCAAACCTATTTATATTCGAAACTTCCATGGTTCTGTATAAAGTTATGAAGAGTGCCTTTCGCACATATTTTAAACTTTGATTTTACTATTTCGTAAAAAAATTATCCTGCTTATTTTCTAAAGATTATCACTTTTTATAAACCTAATTTAATTAAATACATTTACTTTGGTTTCTGGTGTAAATACAGTTTTATATACTGAAATGGGTAGGTAGCACTTCAACCAGAGTGCAGATAATCGATACTTATTGTATAAGTGTTTTAGAAAGCGTCTTATCCACGTAAGAATATTTAAACGTGATAACGCCAGTTCGTTAACTTCTTTTAAGTGGACAAAGGCATCTAAAAAATCATGTAATACAACGTTTTATCCACAAAAATCACTCCGAAAGAAAATACTCACCTCTATCTAAAATTCTACTTCTACTAGTTCACTTACACTTGATTAAAATATCAAGCTTCATCTAAAATCCGAAAAAGTGCGACAACCAACCTCAAGATCCATTATACATTTCGGTCAACGTAAAATTATTGGCTCAAATAACCAAAAATAACTGGCCCACACGGTAATTAATTATTAATTTTATTTTCATACGTCCTAACAAAATAAACAAACGCGATCAATGAAGTTATAAGTGGCGTATAATTTAATAAAAGTCAAAATAGTGGGTCGCAATACCTAAATGCAACAAACAAACAAAGAAACTTGCTTACGTTTATGTCGTGAATACAGTTGGTATGTTGAACCTGAAAACTTCAAAATATTGGAGATACTCGAAAAGCAAACATAGGCGTGCAAATAAGCCATCTGATCAGTTAAAGATCTATTTACTTTATAATTACGTTACGTTATATCTTAAAACTTATCCTCAAATGCAATTATATCTAAACCAAATCCAAAGTGACTGATTATCCATAAAGAAATTATTTTCAAATTGTAACGTTAAAGCTTGTACTAAAATACAGAGAAGTAATCGAGCGTTGTCACTGTAAAATTAGCATAAAATCAAAATTCTCATAAAATAAATTAAATATTCGGTGATTTGAATGTAATCAAAATATTTAATCTTTAAGCTTCGATCATACGTAAATATTAATAACTTAGCGGTAAAGGAATTGAAGCAAAAAATATTGTACATTGTAGCAATTCCCAGTTCAATAACACCACTCGTATATTATAAAACAGTTACACATGAATATGATCAACAGTCAGTATGATAATACATAAGTTAAAGGAAAGCACCCAATTTCATATACGTAATAAATAAACGGGATTGATGCTTGCAAGTTCAGATTTCCAAAATAATCTATTGTATCTTAATTTTACACAATATCAATTTAACTCCTATTAACGACGATCACAAAATTTGATAAGTACGGCAATACGTACATTTATATGGTAAATTCAGAATAAATTAGAAGTAATACAAAAACATGATCTATCTAATTTACGGATAGATATACTATATAAACTAAATAACTAAAAAGGTATTAAACAAAACTTAAGGACCAGCACTAACCCAAAACGCTAGTTACAGTTCTATGAACGCGAAAACCGTCACACCTGTCATACAATACACGATACAATAATTCCGAGGTGAACGAATTTTCAAAATCCCCACTAGGGGTAAACAGAAAACTCTCCTTTATGCAACGAACCATTGTTGACCAACCAAATTTTCAAAACTTTCCAAGCGGCAATATTAATCGAAACGATTTGGCAAACTTCAAAAAGAACCGAATCAGCAATACATCTAAATGCGCTTCAAGCTCACGTTATCAAACACGCACAAAAACAATGTTGTATACACATCTTAAATTTTTATTTAATCAGCATGAAATTACGTTTCTACTTTTAATAATCCAATTATAAATATCTTAACCTTAAGAAAAACTTTACAATTACGTGTCTGTGCCTGAGTCTGTGTCTGTGTCTGTGCCTGTGTCTGTGTATGTGTCTGTGCCTGTGTCTGTGTCTGTGTCTGTATCTGTGCCTGTGTCTGTGTCTGTGTCTGTCTGTGTCTGTGTCTGTGTCTGTGTCTGTGCCAGTGTCTGTGTATGTGTCTGTGTCTGTGTCTGTGTCTATGTCTGTTTCTGTGTCTGTGTCTGTGTCTGTGTCTGTGTCTGTGTCTGTGTCTGTGTCTGTGTCTGTGTCTGTGTCTGTGTCTGTGTCTGTGTCTGTGTCTGTGTCTGTGTCTGTGTCTGTTGTGTCTGTGTCTGTGTCTGTGTCTGTGTGTCTGCGTCTGTGCCAGTGTCTGTGTATGTGACTGTGTCTGTGTCTGTCCCTTTGTCTGTGTCTAGGTCTGTGTTAGTGTCTGTGTCTGTGTCTGTGTCTGTGTCTGTGTCTGTGTCTGTGTCTGTGTCTGTGTCTCTGTCTGTGTCTGTGTCTGTGTCTGTGTCTGTGTCTGTGTCTGTGTCTGTGTCTGTGTCTGTGTCTGGTCTGTGCCGTGTCTGTGTGTGCTGTCTGTGTCTGTGTCTTGTCTGTGTCTGTGTCTGTGTCTGTGTCTGTGTCTGTGTCTGTGTCTGTGTCTGTGTCTGTGCGTGTCTGTGTCTGTGTCTGTGTGTGTCTGTGTCTGTGTCTGTGTCTGTGTATGTGTGTGCTGTGTCTGTGTCTGTGTCTGTGTCTGTGTCTGTGTCTGTGCTGTGTCTGTGTCTGCTGTCTGTGTCTGTGTCTGTGTCTGTGTCTGTGCCTGTCTGTGTCTGTCTGTGCCTCTGTGTCTCCTGTCTGTGTCCTGTCCCTCTGCTGTCTGTGTCTGTGCTCTGTGTCTGTGTCTGTGTCTCCCGTGTCGTTCTGTGCCTCTGTGTCTGTGTCTGTGTCTGTCGTCTCTGTCTGTGTCTGGTCTGTCTGTGCTCTCTGTCTCGCCTCTCTCTCCCGTCTGCTGTCTGTCTCTGTGTCTCTGCCTGTGCCTGTCCTCTCCCTCTGTTCTGTGCCTGTCTCGTCTGCTGTCCCTGTGCTCTCGTCTCCCTCTGCTCTTTCCTCTCTCCTCTCCCTCTCCTCTCCCTCTCCCTCTCCCTCTCTCCTCTCCCTCTCCCTCTCCCTCTCTCTCTCTCCTCTCCCTCTCTCTCCTCTCCCTCTCCCTCTCCCTCTCTCCCTCTCCCTCTCCCTCTCCCTCTCCCTCTCCCTCTCTCTCCCTCTCCCTCTCCCTCTCCTCTCTCCTCTCCTCTCCCTCTCCCTCTCCTCTCCCTCTCCCTCTCCCTCTCCCTCTCCCTCTCCCTCTCCCTCTCCTCTCCCTCTCCCTCCCTCTCCCTCTCCCTCTCTCCCTCTCCCTCTCCTCTCCCTCTCCCTCTCCCTCTCCCTCTCCCTCCCTCTCCCTCTCTCCTCTCCCTCTCCTCTCTCCCTCTCTCCTCTCTCCCTCTCCCTCTCCCTCTCCTCTCCTCTCCCTCTCCCTCTCCCTCTCCCTCCCTCTCCTCTCTCCCTCTCCCTCTCCTCTCCCTCTCCCTCTCCCTCTCCTTCTCCCTCTCCCTCTCCCTCTCCCTCTCCCTCCTCCCTCCCTCTCCTCTCCCTCTCCCTCTCCCTCTCCCTCTCCCTCTCCTCTCCCTCTCCCTCTCCCTCTCCCTCCTCTCCCTCTCCCTCTCCTCTCCCTCTCCCTCTCCCTCTCCCTCCCTCTCCCTCTCCCTCCTCCCTCTCCCTCTCTCCCTCCTCCCTCTCCCTCTCCCTCTCCCTCTCCCTCTCCCTCTCCCTCTCCCTCTCCCTCTCCCTCCCTCTCCCTCTCCTCTCCCTCTCTCCCCTCTCCTCTCTCCTCTCCTCTCCCTCTCTCTTCCCATCTAGTATAAATATCCATTTAGTCTGGTAAAAAACCCGCTCATATACACATACTCTTTGCGAAAACACCGTTACAATATTTGCATAACAAAAACTGACCGCCATTTTCTTGTTTGATATATTCAAACTATTAGATTCAAATTGTGTTTACAGTAAAAGAGAAAAGTCCCTAGCCTAATCGATTGACTCGCCAGCAACCCGACCATTACAGCTGTATAGAAGGCTGTCGAACTCACAGGCGTGGCAAGACTATTCCAGAATTATTTTGAGTTGTTTATTTAATTATTGTTTACGTATAATATTTTATATCAGTATAATACTACTTTTATTTATATAACATTAATTTTCTACATTTTCAGAATCGTTTTATGTTAATTTATTCTGTAACTAAAGAATATTTATTATAAATACATGTATAATTGTATAAAACCTTTTTATTAAACATTATTAAGAGTTATGAGTCGACAACCTCATCAGAGTGGATTAAATAAAGCAATACTCAACCAGGGGCATTACAATACCTTAGTGATATAGTTTTTCTTAAAGTCTAACACTATACTACCCCGTTTTCAGCAAGCACTTTCCTAAAATTAACTAAAAAATCTGATGTGTCCAACACATGACCTCAAAATACAATGTAATTGATAATGTAAACATGCACAAGTAAAATTGAAAGTATTTGATGTTTTATAACTAGTGTACTGAGTTTTTTTTTTGCTACTAAAAATTTTGTACACTTTTTTCATAGCATTAAATTGTTAAATTGTTTTATTAAAGATATCGTGATACTTCGACAGAAACAATTAAATATGACGACCAAGACACATTATCTTAAATTTAAGTTATTACTTAAATAATCCGTATAAAGCTTGACGTACTAAACAAAAATGAGCACGATCGAAAAAGTTGATCAAAGAAAGTAAATAATCATGATCACCCAGTATACATTTATTTAGTTCTTAAATTGAAAACGTGTAAATATGTGCATAAAAGTACAATTTTTATAAAAATATAAATCCATGTTTCTATTGATGAGGTTACCATTTTTACATTTATTCCATAGTTAACTCTCGTTGTTGCGAAAACAACAGTTGCTTATATAATTCTTAAATGACAAATCATACTTAGCAATAAAACAAAGTTATTAGAATGTAAAAATGCACAAAAAAATGCGAAAATTTTTGACCAAAGGGCCAAATCGTTTCAAGTGGACAGAAATACCTTAACACGTCTAATAAGATAAGATAAAGGAAACCTCGTACATTACGCGTCTTGAACCCGAGATGCCGGGACATCAACCAAACACGCTGCCACTGCGCTACCGGGGAGTTCACGAACAAACGAAAAACTTGGTAGATATTCAATTCTAGGATGTGTAACAACCCATTTTGAGTTCTATTAAAATATACCGTAATTTATGTTCTTCGTTCATTTAGTTGTAAATATAAGAAAATTTTTAATTATTATTGAAACATAGGTATGTGGTACGCAACTTAATTTGCATTTTGGTGTAACTTAAGTGCATATCTTCTTAAATGGTTTATACTCGCACTTCTTTAAATTATTTTTTTCTGCTCATATTCTCGCGCAACTCGTCATCACCAGATATTCAAAGCGTCCATTTTTTCACTTCCTGATGACTGTTGTGTTGTTTAGGAAGCTTTTTTTTGGGTTTCCACCTAAATTTTGTGAAAAGTGCCATTGATTTAATGGTAAGATATATTTAACGCATTATATTAAAATCTAACACATTTGATTTTTACAGGCACTTTTAATACTTTCATTTTTTACTTTGACACTTTAATTTTACCACTTTTAAGTACGCATTTAATTTTACTTTTACGTACGCTTTCATTTTATGATTGCGTTTTGCATTTAATGCTGATCTAAATTTTGATCACAATTTTTTATTTGGAATTTCAAGAGAAGGCAATAAACATTGGATTCAAAATTTCGTAAAGAGAAATTTATAAGAAATAAAATTCCGTTTTGGTGAGGTTTACAACGAACGGCATTGTTATTTCGAGATATTCCGTAATATTGGTGTAAAGATGACATCACCCTTGGTTTACATTTCCGTAATGGTTTAGATACCAGACGTTATTAAAAAGTTTGTGTACAAAAAGTTTCAAACAGGTACTTATAACCATTATTTAGTAATTTAAGGCTATAACTAGTTTTTAAGACGTATTTTATATAATTCCAATTTTACATGTTAATAAACATAGTTTGTATATTTTTTTATTTTTTACATTTAGGAAAATTTTTATTGTAAACCTCTGTTTAGTTATTCCGGGCATAATTAAAAAAATAACTTGGCGTCCGAGATCATCTTTATTAGTGTTACATTGCATTTTTATTATTTATGTTAAGTGGAAATAGCTAATTTAGCAAAACAAAAGATTGAACCGGCCTATTTAAACTTCCGACTGGGACAAAGGCATTATTTTTGGTGAATGGTTTCTATCTCCAGTTAGTTTAACGATTTGTTAGGATAAAATTTTTACACCCATTTATTATTATTTATTTATATACCTATTCATTTATTTAAAACACTATTTATATCTGGCACCATCACACATCATTATAGATGGTTCACTTAGTTGCCTACGTAAGATTTGGTACGAACAGCCGTTCGTATTTTATACACGTTATAATAGTCGAAATCTGGAATGCCATTTTGACTCGAAAGATTCGCTAAAAAGTTCACCATTCATGGATCCGAACCTGGGTACCAAATTTCATGACGATTAGATTATCTTTGTGAACGATATCGCGCTGGAACACACTCAGACAGACAGAGAGAGACATACATTTTGAAACTTTCATGTTTGAACCTCTTTTTTTCATCTTACAGTAAAGCAATTTCTAAGTATGGTAGCTCATTTTAAAGGGAATTTAATCCTGTTTAATAATACGCTGAGATCTACTTTCTATCTATTTTTTATTTTGCGATAATTCACAAAAACTAAAGTGCTGCACTCGAAATTTGGCCGACCGATTCCAATACATCCCAATACTTTCGTATTGTGAGGTAAAATAAAATTTAACGATTTAAATGCTTTGCCTTCTGAAAGATCAGCACCAGTCAACTTTATGTTATTATTTGACATGTTTAACAGATTAAAATTTGTGATTTTGTACAAAACTTCAGTCCGTTATAAGACCGCTACAATAGGTACAAAGAGCATTGTTAGATAATTACTAGGAGATAAGAAGACACTTTGATCAAGAGTCTAGGGGCTCTAGAACGTACGAGTTGGATTTCCCAAACCATAATCATCTCGGAAGCTACGCTTTTATACTAGTCCGATTTGTTTATTTACGAATGAAACTTGTTCATTTTTCAATAATGAGTTAAATATAATAAAAATATAATTCAAAATAATGATGCTAACAGATAGATTACATCTCAAATTTGATTTTAAACCCAGAGTGAAAATTGAATTTCTTAATCCCCAGCCACATAAATTGGAATGGTTTATTGCAAACAATATAGATTATTTCTAAGCTTCACGTTCTATACGCTATTAAAAATTAACGTTAACCACTAATTTTATCAAATGATCATCTTTCACCACTTCCTTAATAAAAATTAAATTTTAATGTAAAAGTAGAAATAATGATTTCTCGTTTAGGCGTTGCTATTATTAAAAGTTAGACAGTTCTGCAAGTTCAGAAAAGGCAGATGTTTTGTAACTTTTATAAAGTGCTTCATCATTATGAATTTTATCTGACGCTCTTGTTAATTTAACTTTTTTTTTTGTTTTATGTAAGGTTAATGACTGTATACAAAGTCCACAAAGATTATTATATACCTATTTGAAATAATGACATGATAAATAAAATTCATTTAAGCTTGTTTTGTTTCAAGATGGGTATAATTCTAAAGATGACCTTTCTAAACCTCAGGTCTGTGGCGCAACTTAGATGAAAGCTTACGTCCCTAAACATGGCTTTCTAAAGCTTTAAACCCCAATGGTGGTGTAAACTGTAGTAAACATTGTATCTCTCTATAGTAGACATTTCAGCATAAATGAAATTATATTGATGAATGGCACAATTATTTCAATGTACAAGTTACAATGGCAATTCTGCGTACGTCTCCTGCATTTGAATTAATCCACTTTTTATTCTGTTGAGTTATTCGGTTTACTTAAAGTAAAATGCTAAAAATGATTCGGTTTATTTCCATATTGTATACAACACAATGCTTGTAGTTCCAGGTAACATCTCGAAAGTGAGTAAAATAATATCTGATGCGGAACTAAACACGACCTTCCAAACTTCAAAATGGAAATTAAGATAAACGAAATCATTTTAAAAACATATTTTAAGGATAATTATGCAACCCCTTTCATAAGAAGTTCATTACGAAAGTAGACAACAGTGTAAACGAAAAAACAATAA
>JARFJB010002098.1:2407500-2432500 GCA_036346205.1 Vesta saturnalis | reverse complement strand
GCACACGCTAAAATGCCGATTTAGTTATAGTGAAAAACAATCGATTGCATAACCTTTTATACCTGCACGTATGTTAGAAGGTAAATATATCGGAATTTAACCTGACGCGCAAGATTTACTGCCAATTATTTGAAAACATATAAGGAAAACAATCGTACTATGTTGTCAATAGGTTTACTATGACATAAAGAAGTGCACTAACCAACTTTGAATTTTTGGTGGCTTGATTTAAGGGACACGACCTACCAAAATCCCGACAACGCCAGATTTTCTTGCATGCGGCATAGGTGGACCTCGCGGTTCGTTTGACATATATACGTATAAGTATAGAATAATTGCATTAGGAGAGCTAACCCAAAATATTGTTCTTTCCTTCGGGTTGGATATTCTATAGATCTACGTTTTTTAATTACCAACTACTATAAAATTTAATTTAAGCTGTGATTTTGAGTTCAATACTTACATATTTCAGACAACCATCAGAAGTAGGAATTGCTTATATTGGAAAATATGTACCATTATTTTGACGCACCGTGCATATGCAGTGTTGTGTTAACGTATGAAACGTATTTTGGGTGTAGATGAAGGAAGTTTGCACGAGAAAAACGAGTTTCTGTATGCAGAATGTAAATTGGTGTAAATGACACGCCACTGGAATTTCAATAAAGCGTTATGTGCCATATAAGGGAGAATTTGAATGTTTTAGAAAGATTTTCAATTTGAAAGTGTAAAATTTGATTGAAAGATAATGTTTTGACCCCTACTGAGACGGTAATGGTAAAGCCTACCGAATTGCCAATGGTCCTTTACTACTGGCAAGATTCGGAGAGAAAATGGTTGTAAGCATGTGAGTGAATGAATGTATGATATTTTGGTATTGTATTGATGTGTAGGAAGGCATATGTATGTATACTGTTGCTTGTATAAATGTCGTAAATTGTTCAATAATAAAAATTGAGTACGCGTACAAGGGTAATTGGTGTTGTATGTTGTTAAATTGTGCGGAAAGAGAAATCTCTCACTTGAGAATCCTTCAGAAAAAGTTGAGTCAAGTTCTGTATGAATAGAAACTCAAGATGGCTACGTTGTTCTCGCATCTTTCGCGCCCTGTTCCCTTATCGGGATTTCCACTTGGTAAAGAGACGCAATTGATTCTCTTCTGTGATAGATTGCTTGTGGTTTTCGAGCGAAAATGTGACAATATGGTGGACGGAAAGAATTTAAGCCTGTTAAAGCGTAAGGGAGTCACTCGACAAAAGAGCTCAATTAAAGGGGAATGGCGCGTAATGTTTTCAAGAGACCCTAAAACGGTCAGTCCTATTTGTAAACATTTGATGCTGCAGTTGAATGCAGGAAACCATATTGGGAATGAAGTATTTAAATATTTAGAAATAGAATTTATTGTGAATTGATAGGAAATACTAGTGTTTTACTTTCAAGAATTTTGAAAAGTGCTAAGGCAGTTGTAAGAGTAAAACCGCAAATATTAAGCTATAGTGTTCAATATTGAAGCGTGCGATCTAATACAGAAGCATAAAGTAACCCTTTAAGTAACAAGAAAGGTATGTAGGTTAAGCTAGATAGTAGTGGACATTATTGTCATTGATTGTAGTGCATGTGCAATTGTTAATAGTACGAAATCAATTATATAAGGGCATCTAAGAATTTCAATATTTAAGTGGAAGTAAATATTTCTAGTGACAAACATTTATTCTGAAGGGCAAACAACAAATGATATCGCCCAATTATTACATGCGCGAATGAACAACAGGTAATTATGATCGCGAGAGCGGCCAAATTACCTAGATATTACGGCTGTTTTCTGTTTTCTTTTTGTGACAAGTGTGGGTGTATAATAAAGGATTACTTGATTGTTTTACATTTAAAATTTTTAGAAACAAACTAATATGGTGAGTTAGATTTGTTTTGATTTTTCTAAATTGAGTAATATTTATTTAGTTTAGAATTTTATGACAGAAATGTTAACTTATACGTATACGAAGGCTACTTAGAAAGTATCCAAATAACGTTTTGTAACTTGGATTCTTCGTATGTACAGGGTATGATCAATAAGTTTACGACGATCTGTATACTTCAAAGTTTTATTAAACTTCTGGATTAGTTTCTTTTCAAGTGTGATTTAGCTTGAGTTGTGTATGGTTTTACTGAGTAGTCCTGTCTTCTACAGTCAGGCAGAATTAACTTAACACCCCGTCTACGACTATTTATTTTAGAGAAATGTAAGGTTGAGGTGGCATCTAGAGACAATATTTCCTGAATTGAGTGTTGTTAGTTGTAAATTGATGGTAAGTGTAAGGTGTTTAAAACTATCTTTCAATAATATTTCTCCTTACATCGACTCCGTCCATTTCCACTGTAACTGGCTTGACAACCCGCTTACTTGGCATGCCCGTGGTACAAGGGATACGTAATGGTGTTATAACCAAACATGCCCGAGCTTCTGAGACATTGCGTAAAATTCATGGCCGTAATTTATTGGACCTATTGCAGCTGGGTCGTCAAAATCCACGATAAATTTTGCGACAATTGTCAGAATGTTTTCTATTCTACGTGGTTTACCTATTGTTTGCGAAACCACTCGTAAAATATTCTTACACAGCTGCTATAAAGCGAGAAAACTTATGAAGTTATAACTGAAAACCAAACGAAACTAAAACTTCGATTTTCCAAGACATGATGATTTTGAAAGTCTCTCTGGGTAGGTGGTAATTGCTTATGGGTATTAATCAAAGATTCTATAGTTTGCGAAACATATAAAGATAATGTCAATATGTAAACTTTCACTATTATTACGCATATTTAAAATATTTAGCTTTTTTTGGGTTCTCAATGGCGTATTTTTGTATTAATGTTTTACACAAATTTAAACGTTTCGATAACACTTACAACTATCGTCTTCACTAGTAATAAAAAGTAGTTGCTGGAGATATTGCCTGCTACCAATATAACAGTTTGATAAACGTATGAAGCCAACTATGGAATAAAACTTTAGTAAAGGGTAACTAGATCCTTAATAAATTAAATATTGCTAAAACTGCCTTGAAGACGACAAATCAGAACACAGTCTGACGGACGAAGGCTAACAGTAAAAAGTGTTGTAGTTATTAATACAAAAATACACCATTGAAAACCCAAAAAAGTTAAGTATTTTAAATGTAAACATGATATTTGTAAAACCTATAGCACAACACATATACGATATCGTAATTATAATAATAGCTAAGATATCTGCACGTATTTTTTTAATTTCTAAGTCCAAAACACAGATGCCTCTATAGTATTTTAGTACATTGTCTCTTTTGTAGGAAAAAGAATTATGAATCGTTCCTACCCTTTGAATGTTTCATTATGTTAAATTCGTGGCTTTACAGATTTTGCTGTAAAAAAAAATGGTTTTTACTTTTTCAGCAGAATAACTATTTTTTGTTTGTACTTTGCAAATAAATATAAAATATAAAAATCCAAAATACAGCACAACTTTGTTTTTTTTTAATACCTATTTATTCATTATTATTTAGATTTTGCGTCAAAATTGACGCCACAATACCAGTTAGGAATAACGACATAATCCATCAAAGATTGAGTCTCGGACTCTTGTTATTAACCTAGACCGCTTTCTCTAGGTTAAACACTACTTGCTAAAAATACTTAAATACCAGATAAAATCTCGAAAATCCTGTTCATTAGAAAATACAAAAGTTAACTTAATTTCAACAGGAAACAAAATACTAAATACCGGATTCTCTTTCTAGATTGTTGTGCTAATGATATTTGGCAGAAAATGAAAACGCTAGGAGTCCGCTCCATTTTAGCTTATCGGGTCTTGGAGCGAACTAAGTCTTTCCGGTGTCCGGTAATATTCTTTTTAAGGCTGACCGTACTAGTTTTAAAAAGCTAGCGAAAAAGTAATTACTGTTTTCCAGAGACTCTCGACATATAAGTTACGTAGAATTTCTTATTATAGTATTCAATCGCACATTGAAAACCGCGTTGTTTTCCGGTTTTAGAAGAGTACAAGTTTTCTCTTAAACCGCCCTGTCCGATCGAATTTATTCAATTCGAAAGAAAAGCCCATTGAGAAAATTTACTCACGCTCAGAAATGGAAGTTTTCTGACTTTAATAATTAAAAAGAGTACTTTTTGGGAAACAGTAGTATATTTTACACGCACAGAATACCTTTTTTTTACGGGCCATAGACATTACTTTTTGTACTACTGCAAAAATTATTAACTGAGGCAGGTTGGTAACTAAAAAAATTTACTTTCTACAGTTTATAGTGACTTACATTTCTTGGCCACTTGGTATTCAGTTGAAATTGTTCACTTTGTAAATAAAACTCCACATGTTCTCATTTGTTAGCAGGGTTAGATTGAAGTTATTGTCGTTTAGTACTACAGAACTGACGCCTTTCCGTTTTAAAGACCAAGAGTCACTCAATTTTCAAGTAGTAGTGTAGGAAATAATTTGAAGTGTATGTACTTAGAACTTGCCTATCGTGAAAATAATTATATTAAAATAATTTTTTTAAATTTACACTCATTTTCCTGAAAATCTAAAATCGTTTTGTTTTCTCACCTTCAGTTATCGTAAATTTATTTACTTAACAGTATCTCCCTATAAGTATCGTATTTTACACTTGCTTATTCAATTTCCAATCTTAAAAATTGTGGATGTATAAAGCCTTATCACAATACTTTAAATTAAGAAAAATCAAATATTATTTCCAATTTCCTAGATAAAATTCCACTAACCTGATGACCTACTTTCCAAACAAGGTCGAGCAGTAACTCGGCTGTAATCAAAGAAGTTATGTTTGATCCTAATTTCAATTAATTGTAACGACCCGCTACTATCTTAAATATAATCTACGAAATAAACTTTTTATGGTTTAATAAAATTTTCATCTTGAGCGATTTAATTTTAAAACACGTTTTAATTTTGAAAAGTAGTTCAAAGATCACTTACCTTAAATTTGCCTTTTGTTATCATCAGGTTTACAGCACCACATCATCACTCCTATACGAGAAGATTGAAATATTCAGTATATGTTTTCCAATATAAAAATGCTTAAGTTTTATTAATTTTATGAAAATAGAGCTTTGAAACGTATATTTTCTCCTTATTTTAGGCATATATTGCTTTCGAATTCCGCGGATATATGGCCTTTGTACATCACCCTGTTGTTTGTTCTCTCCATGGTTATCGCTACTTATTAATTTTATGGAATGCTCATGAAAGAAATTATTGCATTTACATCTTTAAATTTCTAAATTAAATATGTTCGTTCACCTTTTTAAATTATTTTTTTTTAACTTAATTCCTAATTGCTATTTCCATAATAACATCATTTCTATTATTTATGTACGTTTTTTATAAATAGACGTGTAAACACTTTCAGCTTTGTTAGTTAACAGCTGTCATAAGCAATCGATATCCAACTGAAGGTGTTAAAAAAAAGCATAAGAACAATCTAACCAATTAGGTATTAAGTAAAAGTAAAGCACTGATTAAAATAAAGGGCACTACAAGTGGATCGAGCATTTGCTTTGGATTGCAACGATCCGGGTGGAGAAGCAGCTCAATTCTACCCATTTTCAGAGGATGAGTAACTTTATAGCCTCATATTGATTCAGTTAGTAATGCAAGAGCAGTTAGTTACTCATAAAATAGCAGTAGCCTTGCTCTACTCCTCCAGTTTATTCCTTTTCAATCGTTTTTCTAAGTTTACTGGTTCCTTTTTGTCCATTCTTCTTATAAACACCTTGGCTAGGTGACACTCATCGTAAAAAAGGGGCGCTCTTTAGGTTGAAGTGGTTTACCGCAATTATTGTTGTGAAGGGGGTACTCGCGCGCTACTGTATCGAAAAGTTTGTTTCTGTTCAATATGGGAATTCCTTAAGTTTTTCTAATTCTTTTTCTCGTGCTAAAATTTTAACTTTCACTATTCAATATCTCACTTATACTTCACACAGAGACTTTCATTGTGATTTTGTAGGTTTTTCTAGCTAGGCAATAGTTGCTCATGAGTATTAGGCAAACATAAAAATTCTACATTATCGACAGTATAGTGTGTACTAGCGTACGATACTGCACTATTTGAAATATGTATCTGATAGAACCAAATAAGTCTACGAAGACTCAATTAATCAGTGAATGGAAATCGTTTTAATTAATTAAAGTATTTCCAGCTTATTAATGTTCAAGGTTGTTTGGAACATCTAAAATAAGTAACAAGTGACCGCCATTGAATAGTATTTTTCTTCTACAGTATCCTTGTTCGCTTACGGATTTCGGATTATCTTGCCCTACTTCTCATTGCTCGAGTTCCCTGCTGGTAGCTTCATTTCTTGTCTCGCCTCTCCCTCTTTTTCCAAAGTTCCTCTATTCTCTGTGTCCAGCTTTTCCTTGGTCTGGCCACCTCCATTGTTTTTTTTTACTAACCTATTATTGTTCATTCTCAGTAAGTGGTCATACCATTTCACTTGTTTTCTGTCTATCTTGATCGTAATTGATTCTTGTTGGGCCATCTGTTTTATTTGTTGATTTTGTAGTCTATCCAACTCAGTTTTTGCCATGACTATTCTAATGAATCTCATTTCGACGGCACTAATTTTTGCTTCATGTTTATGTTGCACCACCCATGTCTCACCGCGTATGTTAAAATCAGTACCATCACTGCGTTGTATTTTTGTTTTGGTCTTACTATGGTTGTCTGAAGTTAGGGCTGTATCGTCGGCATGTATTAGACAGTCAATTTTTATTGGAGTCAGCTTATTACAGGCAATCGTTCTAGTTTTCAGTCTAGTGTTCCAGATTAATCTGTCCATAACGACTATGAATAATAGGGGGCTTAGTTCGTCTTCCTAAGTAGTATTTAACACACATTCTCTACCTTTTTCTCCTAGATACTTTAGCATTTACGGTTCAATTCCATCTTATCCCTTTTCTTTTCCTACTTTGATGTCCTTTATTGCTCCGTCTATTACTTCTTCATTTCTCTCTTCTAAAGTATCTACCTCTTCCTTCCTTTGTTCATCATCTACATCTTCTGTTATATTCTCACCATCACGTTTTACTTCCTCTACTTCAAATTTCTTTGTGAAGTACTCAGCCCAAATTCCTCGTATACACTGTATGCCTGATTTTATTGCGTTGGTGATATGTCTTATCGTAGTGTATGTTATGATTCTGTGTTCGTTCAAGTTCCTTGCCAAAACCTTCCAATTTTTGATTTTTGACTTTTCTTACTTCTTCGTTCGCTAATTTCCTCTTATGTAAATACTCTTGTCTATCTGTTTCCTCATTCGTCAGTCTGTATCTTTTCCACGCCATTTTTTATTTTTGAGAAACTTTCCTTACTGTTTCATTCCACTACTGTTTTCTTTCTCTGATTGTTTGTAAACTTTTTGCTGTTGTGTATATTGTTTCTCTGAATATTTTCCACCTTTTCTCGAGTGTCCAGTTTTCCTCTGATTGTTCTTTCTTTATTAGTTCATTACCTTAGTCTATGAATTTGTATTTGTTCCTATTCTTTTTCATTTTCCCCTGTTAATCCTATGTCTTCCAGTACTGCTGTTATTAAATCTATGTTTGGTACCCTCCGGTTTTGTTTTAATCTGTTGTATGTTATCATATATATATATATATATATATATATATATATATATATATATATATATATATATATATATATATATATTGTGTGTATGCTATAGGATCACCTATGCTTCTGGCGTTCCTCCCTTCCGCTATGAAGGTATATTTGTCGAATAATCGTTGGTGCCAAAAGCTGTTTCCTATGCTCAAATAATTCAATGGGCGGAATTAATTCAGTTTCTTGCCATTTCTATGTAGTGTTCTACCCATATTTCCCCATCAGCCCATTACCATATTCACATCCTTCCCGATCCCCCATAATTATTATTCGTTCACATTCGTCTCTAATTTTATCAATTAGTGATTTCCATTAGTGTGTAACAGTTTAGTGATTCCTTTTTTCTACCGCTTCCGTGGGTGCATATATTTGTGATATGCAGCTTTTTTCATATAGGTCTATTTCTATGCACATTATTCTCGAATATGCTGCTTCGTATTTATTAACTTCTCTGTTTAATTCCTCTGCTACTATTATCCCCACTCCTTCTTCTGTTTCTTGTTTGATGTATTTTCCTGAAAAATATAAATTGTAGTTGTCTTTTAGTCTTGTGTCCTGAACCTTTTTTCTTTATTTCTCTCAATCCCATGATTCCAACGTTGTAGTGTTTCATTTCTTCTACCATTTCAAGTTCCTGTAATAGATGTTATATTCCAGGTCCCTATTTGTAAACGTTTATTTTCGTATTAAACTTGATCTTTTCATTGTCATCGCAGTCATGTTGTTTATTATCCGTCCCATTTTCTCCTTTTCGAGAAGTTTTTTGTCCTCCGACTTGTATTAGTGACTAGTTACTTTCTTAAAGAAACTTTCTCGTCTACTTGTTGGGGTGACCTTTCACTCATTTTATTGCTTTGGTCTTTCACCTGTATTACTCATACTTGTTGTGCAACTCGTTCCTTGTACTGCTGCTTATTTTTCATTGTTCATTACATCCTCTTCATCTTCTAAACTGTACTTTTTTCTTGCAGTTAATGTAGAGTGTATGTTTCTCCATTGAGTACTAACTTGTTATATACCATTCTTTCGTTACTTCCAATGGTTTGTGCTTCTTGCATATGTTTTGTTAGTTTCTTTCCTCAATGAATTGCTATGGTTAATCATCATTTATCCGGATATTGTGTCTTTTAATTTTTTTTTGCCGCTTCCATAATTTCCTCCTTCGTTCTGTGATTTGTCACTTCCACAAGGATTGGTCTGTTATTCTGGCGACCCGCAACTTTTTTCCCCATCTTCTGATTTATTGAGTATCTTATTCTATATCTATTTTAATTTCTACATCCCTAAATATAACTTTGGTTCGTTCCCTTTGTCAGGCCCTTTTCGTCCCATTTATCCTCAACTCCTGGTTATTATAGCCTTCTTCTTTCTTATCTCCTTTACCAGCAATTCCAGTCTTAAATTTTGTGCTCTTATTATCTTCCTAACTTCCACATTTTCTATGTGCTCCATTTTATTTAGTTTCAAGTTCACTTTTTCTAAAAAAAATTCTATTTGCCGTTTTCCTTGTACCCACGTCTGGCGTCGTGATATTTTTCTCTGATCGAAGTTTAAAACTCCCGCATCTTCCTTAGTACGGAACTGTATTTTTTATCGTCAGTCGCAAGTCGGCTTGTCCCCTATGATTCGTCAAGGATATGCCGCTTATCAGCGTACGCGTTTGGGATTGTTCTTTTTTCTGCCTAAAAATTACTATCTTATTTCTTGAGAGTATGAGTTATTTATTTATGTTTATTCACACCTATTTATCCGTTTTATTGTAATTATTATTTCATAAACGCCACTTTCTATATTATTTTCATTTCGCTCAAATTCACTTATTATTACTTATTCCGCCAGGACCGGATTCCTCCATTGAATATTGCTGCTTAATATAATACCACTTAACGAGCTTTTGTACCACAACAGATAAGTTTAAGTAAAGCTTATAACCCTTAATGCAGTATTGCACTTCAGAACGATTACCTAGTATATGAGCTTAATGTACATTGGAGTTTTAACGTATTTCCCAAAGAAGTGGAAACATTATATTGGCTCTCTAAATGCCCTGATTAAATATACACTCTGATATATTATGCGTATGTAAAGATAGTGGAAGTTGTTAACTTTCGGCATTAAGAGATTTGTCGTTTAGTATTAATCCCATTTCTATCATACTCGAATAATTAAGTAGGTACGAGGGCGATTGATCTGTATAGAATTTATAGAAGAAAGATTACGCGAGGTTTAATCATTATCTTTCAATTAAAGTGATTGTTACGAAACTGACTTAAGGAATAAGTGTCAGTATAGATCAACAGTAAGAAAAATTAAAATTTGGATTAACCGTTTTTCCTAAGTAAGTAAGACAGTTCTCTTGTTTTAATGTTTAAGATGTTATCAAAATCAAATCATGTTTAGTTTATTTGTTAATTTTGAATAGTTGGCTAGAGTTTAGGAAGCTTTGGCGTTCAACCATAGTCAAAAATAATTTTTAATTAGCTACTCAAGTTTGTCAGTATAAATGTTATTGCCGATTGGGACGAACATACTTTCAGTTATGGATGTATATCATTATTAGTTAAACTTTTTAAAGATGACTTACAGAATTGCACCCATGAACTTTAGGTATCAATTTAAGTTGGTACACAGATACAGATGTAAATATTTTCATATGGGATGTTCCTACAAATCAACGTGATACATAAATGACAGACAGTTTTGGTTTATTGTGTAGTACTTCTCGAGTATTAATAACTTTCCGAGTCTGTTGTACAGGTAGATCACCGTAGTTTCCAAGATGAATTTCATTAAAGACACAACATAATATAAGACCCATACATAATAATTTTGACATGCTTGTGTGGTGTTATTCTTCGCCAAGCGGTGGAGTACGGATAAGGAAACCGACATACCCATAACAGTCATTCGACTCAACGTTTATTATTTTTGAACACTTCCAAATATATGTGGCAACCATAAACGATTTTCAATGATAAATATTTTTTCAGGTATGTGGTATAGATTTATATTTTAGATTGTACGAATGTTCTCGTAGATATAAACTACAAAACATATTTAAGATGGCAGCCATTTGCTTTAAAACAACGCCAACGTCTGTGAAGCCACACATTGATCGCTGTACGGACGATATCCGTGGTAAAATGGTAAACAGCTTCTATCAACACCTGCTTCAGTGACTCCAGGTTGTGATCGCGTCCTCTACAGACCGTGCCCTCTAAAACTGACCATAATTTGTAGTCCATCGGATTAAGGTCTGGGCTTGCTGACGGCCAAAACTTTTGAGTTGTTTTGGCATTATGAGCGGGCTTAGAATCTTGCTGAAATATAGTTTTGCAACATGGTCTGGTTCAAGAGTTTCACTACATTCCTTAAAACGTTTTGCCGCAGTTTTAATACCCTTTCCTCAAGATATAACAAAGGAACGCCGTATATGGTACTCCCCACCTAACCATCCCCGATGCAAGATAATGACCTTGTTCAATCCTTGCCACCAGTTCCCTGGCTTCCTTGGAGGATCGTGCATAAACCCTACCATCCGCTTATTGAAAGTTTTCTGCTCGGTAAGGATTGTTTCTACAGTAAACAGGACGCTATTACTGTACAGCAACAAAAGGTTGTCTATTTTTCTGACTCAACTGTAAGACGCTGTCTTTTCTATCGCTTGCAAGCACCAAGAACCAAGTCTTGTTTAATGATGCAACTTCTTCTGTCCCACGCTTAACCCCCCTGGACTTTTTCTTGTGGGGTGCAATTAAAGACAAAGTGTACTGAGTAAAACCTGGCAATCTAGACGATTTAAAAAATAAAATTCGTATTGCTATCCAACAAGTTAGAACCCAAAGTTTATTAAAAATTTCAAAACGAAATCTGAGAAATAGGGTTTCGGCTAAATGGGAGAAAACTGACGAAATTCCGAGCCGTTCCGTAGTTACGCGACAAAAATCGAATTTTCAGAATTTTGTGTTTGACAAATTGTTACTTTGTGGTTGATGTTAGATAAAAAGGAAGAGAACCTTTTACAGGCACTTTTTAATGTGGTGTAACGTGGCGTACAGCAAATTGGAATCCGACGGTTCGTTTTCGAGTAACCGTCATCCAGTTTATTTTTTTAAATACGGTCCTGGTTGGTTTATACATAATATTAGAACAGCTTTTTATTCTCCATTCAAGCATGTACCACACTTCACTGTATCAATTCCAATAACATTTAAACTCAATTTTATTCACAAATGGGCTTTTTCTAACTATGCCTTCCTCATCAAATTGTTGAATTGACACAGAACTTTTCAATTCAATTTTGAATACAAATTTTATAACCAATTAATTACAATCAATGAACCACCCATAAATGGACAGATAACATTTGATTGTGCCAATTCTCGTGGGAATTGTATGGTGAGTCAACAATTAATCACATCGTCGTCCACCTCTTTAAACGTGGATATTGTGGGGGTGGGGGTCCGTCCAAAATCTCCAAGGAAAAAATTATCAATTGAAGAAGAGCTTTGTTCCTCGGTTCTTGATTATTAAGCGCCTAGATAGCGAGAACTTTGTAAAAACTAGTCCTTTTGTTATTTCAAAAGCAATCTATAGCTTATTGGCTGAGTTAAACATGATTAAAAGATTAAGGAGGGAATATTTGTAGAGACCAGATCAGACAAGCAAGCGAACAAATTATTATCTATTACATCCTTTGCGGATATTGGCGTTACACCACACAGAACCCTGAATCTAAGTAAGGGAGTCATCTATTGCAAGGGTTTGCTAAATTGTAACGACACCGAAATTTTATCGTAACTAAGGAAAATTAAAGTCATAGATATTAAAAGAATAAAGAAGGAATGTGGTAGTACCTTGGTTAACACTCCTAATATTATTCTAACGTTTTATACTCCAAACCTACCAAAACTGATTAAGGTGGCATAATCTAGAAGTAAGTCCCTACATACCAACCCCGCTTAGATGTTTTAGGTGTCAGAATTTTAGGCATACCTCTATTAAATTTACAAGTAATGCGTGTATGCGGAAGACCTGTACATGAAGGATCTCCCTGTGAATAAACATTGGTGTGCATACACTGCAAACGTTGGACACGGTGCCCTATATACAAGGAAGGAACAGCTATACAGAAAATTAAAACACTTGAAAAAATAACGCACAGTGACACAAAAAGGAAAGTTAATTAATTGAAACCCTTACAAAGTTATGCACAAGTAGCAGCCAAACAAACATCTACAGAAAATCCTTCTGATATAGTGAAAACGTTAATCCGCGAAATATTTTCTGAAGTTACTAAAGAAATAAAGCTTTAGTTAGCCTCAGAACACTTTTATAACTCGACAAACCAAACTTCACAGTTTAGTAAACCAAAAAGTGAAAACATTTCCACTATACTCGTAGATTCAAACAAACGAACGCCCTCCACTGTTATTGAATCAGATTCAGCAACAGACTGTACTCAATCGGAAACTAGCGTAACAAAAAAGGTAGGGCACCCCCCTTAAACAAAAAAGTAAGTTTTAGTCTAATCAAAATCTGTAACAAAGTTCCTAGTCTATATCTAGTCAACAACTGAAAATTTTCTGTTAAATTATTTGTCGTCTTGTTTATGCTACTAAATATTTGTATATAGTTTTTTATTTATAGATTTATTTATTGTTATATAGTTCTTATTTATATATTTATTTTTATATCTATACATTTATCTGTATGTTTATTCACTCTTGTTACTGTACTAGGCTTCAAAAAAACAAAACAATTTTAACATTCGATACCTTCACACGAAAAAATACTGCAGTGGAACTTTAACGGTTTGAAACATCATTACTGTGAACTGAAAATGTTAATAACAGAGTACAAACCATTTCGCGTGTGTATACAGGAAACACATTTCAAAGAGGTTATAAAGGGAATAACAATAATTGTACAAATAACAATAGAGCTAGTGGAGGTGTAGCCATATATGTTCAACGTAATATACCCCAAGAACAAATAAACATACATTCAAGACTACAGGTAGTTGCTGTAGAGATTAATTACCCTTTAAAAGTTTCCTTATGTAGTATATATCTACCCCCATTCAGTTGGAACCTGGATGATATGAAAGAAATCATTTCTCAACTACCAGCAACCTATATGCATTTTGGTGATTTCAATGCAAACTTCACCACTTGGGGTTCCACAAACACAGATCTACGTGGTTACTTAATAGAAGATTTACTACAAGAAAATAGTCATACTCTGTTAAACACAAATAAGTCAACACATTTCAGTAGCAAAGCAAATACGTTCACTACCATATACCTAACAATATCGACCTCATCAACAGCATTAAACTTTAAATGGGATACATCGAATGATTTTTATAATAGCGACCGTTACCCAATCATTTTACCACCTACATATAAAAAAAGAAAATTAGTCAAAAATGGTTGTTACATCATGCAAATTGGAAATCATAGACAGAAGAATGAAACATACAAACTACACAGATGAAACCTCTCCAGTTGATAAAAAAGTTGAAACGTTTACTGAAGTAATCATCAATGCTGAAATAAAAGCTATTCCTAAAAGCAAAGGAATAGCTAAAACGAATAACGTACCCTGGCGGACTCCAGAAATTAAAATGGCTGTCAAAAAAAAAATGAAAGCTATTTTCAGTTTATAAAGAAAGTCCCACGATAGGAAATTTAATATTGTATAAAAAAGCCCGCAAGGAATGTCGAAAAAAAATCTTTACAGCGAAGAAAGATTCATGGCAACCTAAGTAGGCAACATAAACTCGAAAACAGCCAGTGAAGAGGTATGGAAGAAAGCTAGGATGTTCCCCTCACTCCATTATTGATTGTGAATGGGGAAAGATTAACAAACGACACAATTTGAAAAGAACAGTATCTCAATGAACTATTCAGAAACCTTTCTACAAATAAAGCAACAAAACGAAAAGGATGCCACCAATGAACTGTATGAATATAATAAAGAACTCACTATGGCTGAATTACAAAAAACGCTACTGAATACAAAAGATTCAGCACCTGGAGTGGACGATCTTAAACTCCATGTTAAAAGAACTTCCTTTTTCTGGAAAGGAAAACGTATTAGAGTTATACAACGAAATCTACAAAAAAAACTTACCTAGGCAATGGCAGCATTTAATAATTATACCTATCCAAAAACCGAGCACTGATGCTATACAAACAACAAACTACAGACCGATATCTTTGACATTACGCATAAAAAAAATATTCGAAAAGACAATTAATAATAGACTGACTTGGTGGCTAGAGAAAGAGCAAGTCATATCTAAATATCAAATAGGCTTCCGTAAAGAGCACTTCACCATAGATGGACTGGTGTACCTTGAAATTTTATCTTAAAATTTTTTTAAAATATTACATACTGTGGCAATTGGATTTCTTATTCACAAGGTATACGAATTAATGTGTAGACACAGCGTAATTAAAAAAACTTAAACAATGGGGAATGAAAGGGAGCATACATCAAATAATCAAAAATTTTTTTTACTTTCGTAGTTTTAATGTGCGGGCAGGGAATATAAATTCACAAACATACATATTCCGAAAAAACTCAATACCCCATGGCTCAGTACTGAGCTGCACGCTATTTCTGGTTGGAATAAACGAGCTACTTGAATCGATACCAAGCCCAATCTATAAATGTTGCATGTGGACGACCTAATCATTTTCTACGAAAATACATCTATGGAAAATATAGAAGCTCATCTAAATAAAGCACTTCAAGATATAGCTACTAAAGTGCCATACACTTCTGTCGGAAAGGAAACCTACATAACGAACTTTTGGGGGAAAAGTAGTTCCCATTGTAGTCACTAAAAATATTAGGAGTCATTTTCGACAACAAATTACATTTTAAAGAATACATAAGTCCTCTTGTCGCTAAATGTAAAAAAAAGAATCAATTTTATTAGGTGCATGAGTAACATATAGTGGGGTTCGGATAGACGGGTACTTATCCAGCTATATACAGCTTTTGCTTTGACTGCAATAGAATATGGTAGTATAGTGTACTCATCTGCGAGACCGACACCATTAAAACTCCTAGACAGAATACATACACAGGAAATAAGGCTTGCAACTGGGGCATTCCGAACTAGCCCTTTGCTGTCAATACATGAAGATTCGGGTATCCCCCACTACATACCAGGAGGGATATTCTGCTATGAAACTATGTAATAAAAATATTAGGAAGACCAAAAAAACCTAAATAAGCAAATATTGGATGACATAGAGACAATAAATAAATATCAAAGACGAGCAACGGTAAGTAAACCAGCCATCATAAGTGGAGTAGAATTATTAAATTAGGAATTTGTCTGCCTACTGTCATCAATTGCACCGACTGTGGGTATCCAACCCTGGTTAGAGTTAAAGACACAATTTGAGCTAGACCTTGCAAAAAATGTAACACCCTACCGATATAGTATCGATTGCATGCGGGAATAATAATGCTCAAATATCCACATGCGAAACAAATATATACTGACGGCTCTAAAACTCATAGCGTAGCGCAATATTCTGCGACACAAGCTGAATTATCCACAATTTGGCAATCATTACTGTTCTGCTGACTTCAAGAGCAGGGGGAATATATAATATGTAGTGATTCGCTAAGTTCACTAGTAGCCATTCAAAATGAAAGTAATACACATCCATTATTAAACAAAATAAGCGACCAATTGCACTACCTAAAAAACTATGACTCAAAACATATAATTTTAATGTGGGTGCCGGGACATGTGGGACTCCATGGAAACGTGGGTGTTGACTATTGCAAAACAAGTGTCAACTATACACATCAAGGACTATTTATGTCAGCAACCAATTTAAAACACCATTTCAAGGAAAAATTGATGAAACAATGCCAATCACATGGTGTCAAACAATCTGACAATAAACCAAGAAAGCTCCCATTTGAAGACTTGGCATAATAAATACAACCTTTCACGAAGGGAAGAAGTAGTCATAACAAGAGTCAGGATCGGACATACCAATATAACACACCTGCATTTACTAGGCAAAAATGAACAAAAAAAATTGCTCTAATTGCAATGAAAACATAACCGTAAAACATATTACATACTGCTATAAGAGAACGCTTAAAACTAAAGAACCGAGTAGACGAGATAACAGCAGACAATTCCGGGGATATAACTAAAACCCTAAACTTCCTATAAGAAACTGGTTTTTACAGTAGGATGTAACTAAATAGTATAAATAGCAATAAGACCGTAGGAGTCAAATACCATTAAACGCATAAAAAAACATTTAATGGCAAGAAAATTTAAACATAACCATAACAATAATTAAACAAAGAATTATAATAAATGTTCGAAAAGTACTCTTTCGTGTACCAAACCTAAACAGCTTCTTCTAACTGTAGCATCCAAAGCATTATTTAACATTGTAGGTGTTGCAATTTGAATGCGTTCAGTACTAACCTTCGAAGTTCCTCCTCTGTTCCAAAAATATGTTTATAAACAATTTTTATGTACCCCCAAACAAAGAAATCAAGCGGGGTTATATGGGGAGAACGGGCTGGCCAGAGTGTTTCAGAATGGGTGCTTAAAACTCTTTTGGCAAATATATTTCAAATGCAATCTTTAAGTATGCTTGAATTGTGTGCAGGTGCACCATCCTGCTGAAACCAACAATCGCGTACTTCGGCTAAGGGCAAACTATCAAGAGCGTCTTCCAAAGTAGTTTCCAATAAATTTAAGCAACGTTGCGTTGTTACAATTTTGATTATCAAAAAAGGTCCTATTGCCCTTCTTCCTAAAATCCTAACCCACATATTGAAGGCAAAACGGTGTTGACGTCGTGATTCCATAATTTTTTATTTGCTTGAGACCAGTGATGAACGTTTTTTCTATTCAATATCCCATTATTCGAAACAGTAATTTCAACAGACCATAATATGTGAAAAGGAAAATTATTGTACTGATTGAATTTTCTTGTATACCACATACAATCTAATCTCATTCTTTCTGCGTCACCTGGTCTAAGTCCTTGGCAAATTCTGTATTTATACGGAGAAAATTTTGTCTTCTTTAGAAACTAATAAATAAAGCAACTGTCAAGTGGAGACAAAAATTTAATTCAATTCAATAAATCATAGTACTTGTTTCCCTAAGCCTACCTTTTTAATGCCAGACAGAGGATAATAGGCATCTAGATGCTAACTTAAAAAATTAAAGAATGAAATCATTTTAATTATAATTTTTTAAGGTAACCATGCAACCTCTTTCATACGTTCATAACGAAAACAGGCAACATTGTAAAAACAAAAACCATAATCAGAATGACGTTTAAAACTTGATGTCAGATAGAGTTTAACGTAAACAAAATTCCAAAGCCGCCCGCTTCTATAAGATATCAATAATACAGTTTAACCATTTTCATTCATATTTAATTAATTTTTAGACGTACCTTGCGTTATATTAAGAAAATTTAGAAGGAAAGTTATGAAAAAAAATTTTTTTTTTAAATATGTCTACACTTTTTCTTATAGAAATAATCATCACTCAGATATTGAAAAAATGTTTACACTTAAATTCTTCCTTAGGAATTTTTTTTGCTGCTAAATTACGCGTCGTATCAAAAAATTGCATAGAACATAATTAATCTATATATTTAAAGTCTATATCTATGTATTTCTATATATTCTATAGGGTGGGTTCTACGTTTTTTAGTGCTACTTCAACATGTGTGATCATTTTTTCTGCTGGAATTGTTTTTGGGGAAATGGCATAATCAAATCCTTTTTCTAAAACATCTGCTGTGTCTTTATCTATAGTTAAACTGCTGAGATTGTACACAGAGTATAGCTCGTGTAGGATAATTTATATTTTTTTCTAGGTTTCGGAAACCTTCTCTTTGGCTCCTTTTTCAAGATTCATAGTTTTTGGTGTTATAAATCAAATTAATTTGTGCCAAATAATGGATGTCATTTATTCACAGAATGATTGCTTGGTTTTAACTTATGTCTACTGCAGGTTACTGGATCCTTGTTATTACCATTTGTGAATGTTGAAGCGGTATTTTCAACTGTAGGATGCATTCGTGTTTGTTACTTCTACGACATTTGGATGTGCATTTCCTTTTGTGTTTGATCAGTTATTGTTTGATAACCAGCGGCAATACTCATCTTAATATCGTAGAACTCAAAAACAGGAATGCATCCAACATTGGTGAAAATAGCGCTTCAATACTCACAAATGATACGGTCGTTTTTACGTTTTAATTTCAGGATTACTTATAAATACTTATAACATATTTATGTACTTAATATACAGTGCGGTCATTTAATATGGAAACTTGTAAATATTAATTTCTGTAAACCATATGTTTTCTCATCATATTTGGATAAGCGGTAAAATTCCAAAAATGACAATGTGTAAAAATATTGCATTGTAGCTGATAATTTCTAGAAAAGTGGTATCAAAATTGTGCTATTCTTGTGACAGAATTACTATTAGTACAACAAAAAAACACATCGATAAACATTAAAAACTGAACATTTTATTCAACAAAAATAACAAAACTACATTTAATTCAACAGGACTAACAAAACAACATTTATTTCAGCAAAAGGAACAAAATAACATTTAAAGGAGATGTTCGAATTGTACTCCCCGAACTTCTTGTCATAGAGAAAGCCTGCATTGGAAATTCTGTAAAACAGTAGTTTCACAGCTAACTTGATTTTTTTTTAAATAGGAAGGAGATCAAATCGGATACCGTTTGAAAGGTATGTTCAAGTAGAATTCAGCGACATGTCGCTTGCGATAGTTATACCGTTTTTTCCACTTTCATCTTCTCTCCGTCATTGTTTTTTGTTTAGAAACTACCGCTACTTGTTCCTTTCGTTTACTTAATGCTAATCTCAATGTACTTTGCAGCCATTGAGTGTCGTATATGTCAGTGTGTATGTTTGTGTGTGTGTGTGTGTGTGTGTGTGTGTGTGTGTGTGTGTGTGTGAGTGTGTGTGTGTGTGTGTGTGTGTGTGTGTGTGTGTGTGTTGTGTCTGTGTCTGTGTCTGTGTCTGTGCTGTGCTGTGTCTGTGTCTGTCGTCTGTGTCTGTTCTGTCTGCTTCTGCTCGTTGCTTCTGCTTCTGCTTCTGTTTGCTTCTGCTTCTGCTTCTGTTTGCTTCTGCTTCTTGCTTCTGCTTCTGCTTCTGCTTCTGCTTCTGCTTCTGTGCTTCTGCTTCTGCTTCTGCTTCTGCTTGTCTGTTTGCTTCTGCTTCTGCTTCTGCTTCTTTCTGTCTTGCTTCTGCTTCTGTTGCTTCTGCTTTGTTTGCTTCTGCTTCTGCTTCTGCTTCTGCTTCTTCTGCTTCTGCTTCTGCTTCTGCTTCTGCTTCTGCTTCTGCTTCTGCTTGCTTCTGCTTCTGTTGCTTCTGCTTCTGCTTCTGCTTCTGCTTCTGCTTCTGCTTCTGCTTCTGCTCGTTTGCTTCTGCTTCTGCTTCTGCTTCTGCTTCTGCTTCTGCTTGCTCTGCTTCTGCTTCTGCTTCTGCTTCTGCTTTGCTTTGCTTCTGCTTCTGCTTCTGCTTCTGCTTTGCTCTTCTGCTTCTGCTTCTGCTTCTTGCTTCTGCTTCTGCTTCTGCTTCTGCTTCTGCTTCTGCTTCTGCTTTTCTGCTTCTGCTTCTGCTTCTGCTTCTGCTTCTGCTTCTGTCTGCTTCTGCTTCTGCTTCTGCTTCTGCTTCTGTTCTTGTCTGCTTCTGCTTCTGCTTTTCTGCTTCTTGTTCTGCTTCGCTTCTGCTTCTGCTTCTGCTTCTGCTTCGTTGTCTGCTTCTGCTTCTGTCTGCTTCTTGCTTCTTGCTTCTGTCTTCTGCTTCTGCTCTGCTTTGCTTCTGCTTCTGCTTTGCTTCGCTCTGTTGCTTGCTTCTGCTTCTGCTTCTGCTTCTGCTTCGTCGTTCTGTCTGCTGTCTGCTTCTGCTTCTGCTTCTGCTCTCTGCTTCTGTCTGTCTGCTTCTGCTTCGTCTGCTTCCTGCTTCTGCTGTCTGCTTCGTGCTTCTGCTTCTGCGCTGTCGCTTCTGTTCTGTCTGCTCTGCTCTGCTGCTTCTGCTGTCTGCGTCTGCTGTCTGCTTCTGCTGTCTGCTTCTGCTCTGCTCTTTCTGCTTCTGCGTCTGCGCTCTGCTTCTGCTTGCTGTCTGTTCTGTGCTGTCTGTCTGTCTGTCTGCGTCTGCGTCTGCTCTGTCTGTCTGCTCTGCTGTCTGCTGTCTGTCTCTTCTGTCTGCTGTCTGTGCGTTCTGCTTGCTCTGTCTGTCTGGTCTGCTGTCTGCTGCTGCTGCTGCTCTGTCTGTCTGCTGTCTGTGCTGTGCTGCTTGCTGTGCGTGCTTGCTGTGCTGTCTGTCTGTCTGCTCTGTCTGCTTCTGGCTTCTGCTGTCTGTCTGTTCTGTGTCTGTTCTGCTTCTGTGCTTGCTGTCTGTGTCTTCTGTTCTGCTGTCTGTCTGCTACTGTTCTGCTCTGTGTCTGCTGTTCTGCTCTGTTCTGTCTGTTCTGTTCTGCTTGCTGTTCTGTGTCTGTGCTGTGTCTGTGATCTGTGTCTGCTGTCTGTCTGTCTGTGTCTGTGTTCTTGCTTGCTCTTCTGCTGTCTGCTGCTGTTGCTCTGTCTGCTTGCTGTGCTCTGCTTGCTTGTTCTGCGTCTGCTCTGTCTCGTGCTCTGTCTGCTTGCTTCGTCTGCGTCTGGTCTGCGTAGTCTGTCGTCTGGTCTGCGTTAGTCTGTCTGCTTGTGGTCTGTGTCTGTGTCTGCGTCTGTCAGTCTGGTCTGTGCTGCGCTCGTCTGTGTCTGTCGTTGCTGGTGTCTGGTAGCTGTGTCTGTGCTGTGTCTGTGACTGTGTGTCTGCGACTGTCTGTCGACTGTGTCTGTGACTGAGCTTGTCTATTGCTGTGCTGCTGAGCTGTGTCTGCTGTCTGTGTCAGTGCTGTGTCTGTGCTGTGTGTCTGTGTCTGTGTCTGTGTCTGTGCTGTGTCTGTGTCTGTGTCTGTGATCTGTGTCTGTGACGTCTGTACTGTCTGTACGTCTGTGCTGTGTCTGGCTTGTCTGCTATGCTCTGTGCTGTGTCTGTGACTGTGTCTGTGACTAGTAGTCTGTGTCTGTCTGTCTTAGTCTGTGATACTGTGTCTGTGTCTGTCGTCTGTGTCTGTGTCTGTGTCTGTGTCTGTGTCTGTGTCTGTCTGTGTCTGCGTCTGTCGTCTGGTCTGCGTCTGGATCTGCGTCTGCGTCTGGTCTGCGTCTGCGTCTGCGTCTGCGTCTGCGTCTGCGTCTGCGTCTGCGTCTGCGTCTGCGTCTGCGTCTGCGTCTGCGTCTACGTCTGCGTCTGCGTCTGCGTGTGCGTGTGCGTCTGCGTCTGCGTCTGCGTCTGCGTCTGCGTCTGCGTCTGCGTCTGCGTCTGCGTCTGCGTCTGCGTCTGCGTCTGCGTCTGCGTCTGCGTCTGCGTCTGTGTGTAAGTGTGAGTGCGGGAGTTATTGTGGGAGTGGGTGTAGGGAACATGCGTGTCTGTGTGAGTGTTACTGTGAAATTTCTAGGTAACCGCAAGATATTTATTTGTGTAACCTGAAGATTAAGGGTAGTTTGTTTCAGTCAAATAACTGTTTGTGGCATTTTTCTCAGAATCGGTTCCAAATTAGGTAACACCTAAATAAGTCATCCTTTTTTAGATTTTATACAGTTATAATAAACAAATGCTTATTTTAGTAATTGATTATGTTATATTCTGTATTCTTATTTTAAACATGTTCCATCACCATAAGTTTTTACATCTCTGATGATATCTAATTATAAGAACAGATTAGCATGGCCCAAAACACTGTCACGAGCTGCCATAATATGAGTATGCTCAATAAGCTATGTAATCGATATTCGGTTGTAATTGAAAAAGTAGTGTAATTAATTTAATATTAAAAATAATAATATTAAAATTTGAGGTACTTATGCATATCAGAACTTTGTGTAGTACATTTATACAGTATTTTATGATTTCATATTCAGTTTCCATATTTTAAATCCAGCGATTTATTTACGATAACCAATTTCATCGGAATTGCACTTAAGTGGGCAATTTATTGCACAGAAATCTGATTAACAAATAAAACTGCTTTCATGTTTCCATGCATTTAACGTAATAACTGTACCTGTAAATCAATAGAAGCTTACAATGTTGTGTGAATTTGTATTTCTTTTTTCTAATTACCAACGCAAATTTTATACAACATAACTTGAAAAGTGAAAAAAAATTTTCTTTAAGGGACACAAGTTAACAAGTAAACTTTGAATCTTGTGATGATTTATAGACGTTCCACTAACGTATGCAATGAAATTGCAATGCAATGAAAATGCAATTTTTGGGTTTCACTTGTCCAACCTGCTTAATACGCTTTCCTTTTGTAACACTTATTTTTTACAACGTTATTTAAGTTACACATTTTTATTACTTTGAATACAAAATAAAACAATGCTTTATGTTAAATCGATAATACGCTATTTACTTAAAAGCAAAACACCACTTTAGTGGAATTAAAATTGAAATTTTTAGCTTTATTTATTCTAGACTGAAACTATTCATTCTAGAATTACCACTTTTTAATTACAATTGCTTTATATTTATTTATCACAATGTAGTTAATATAGTTAATGCTGAAGAAAATTATTAAAAGTTTTCTACACGTCATTAAAGTCTTAAGCTCGACAAACTTTTTAGTTTCAATGTGTTTTCTCTGTATAGTGTAGATTACAAAACACTGTTACAAAGTATTACACAGCGGGCTTATACAGGATTCTAAATCTTATAAGCAAATGAGAGTGGGACTTTTAGAAGATGGAAAAAGAAAATTTGTTTACGAAATATTTCTTCTAAAACGTAGTAAAAAGTTTTCATCCAAGCTTGGCACTACTGTACACCAAATATCTTTAACAAAAGAAATCTGAAATTAAGAATATTGTACCAACTTGTATGAATATGGAATTAAGTTAATAAGCAGTTTGTGTTATCAGTAATATAACCTATATGATTCCATTTGAAGGGAATTAAATTTTAACTATAATAAGTTATCTCAGTTGGATACAAAATTTATAGGTGTTGACGCAAATGTACAAACTATATTATGTTTCAAAAGTAAACACAGTAAATAACGGATTAATAAGGTCTCCGTAACAAAAGCTATTGATCATTTAGTGAATTTTTTGATGTCTATCACAGGAATTTCAATGCTAATGGTTTTCCAGTTCCAAACTAAAAATACAATGTTTAATACATTAATTCGCATTAAACGAAGTGATGTCTACTAAAAATACTATACTATTTAATTGCAGGCTTTTAAATCATATTATTATAGCATTATTTTTTCTGGCAAAGTACAGATCGTAGGTTCAAATCCTACTCGAGGTAAACTTTTTATTTATGTATTCAATTAAATTAATAATAATTTTGATTACATATTTACTTTTGAACTTATTCGTTCATAACAAAAACTTATAATAATTTTTTTTTCTGTTTTCATATGTTATTAATTGTTCTCCATTAATATTTCAAATTACTGAAAAGGAAAGCTCTAACTGCTAATAAAACATTTAAAGCTTGTAGAACATGCTTTTACATACACGATTGTATGTAAAAACTATTAAGGTTGGCCGTGAAAGGTTTGTTTTCTTTTCATAATGTAATAAATATTTGCCATACCATGCAAACTTAGTTTTACCAAGAATTTTGAAAAATATCAAGTGCTGTATATTATTTTATAGGTTTCTAAATAAATTGGTTGAACTGTATAATGGAGAACAGAGAGCCTTTAAAGCACGCGCAACGGGTTTAAAAGCACGAGGCGAAGCCTAATGCCTTTAACGGACTAGTGCTGTAAAGGCGCTTATACACGTGTATTATACGATATTTTTTATTATACCTGGACCACGACGCGAAAATTGTAAGAAAATACTTCCCCATCGGTGATGTGGAAGTAAAAATAAATTATTAATAAATATCAATGACCTGATTAAAGCTGCTGGCTTACAAATTTCAAACAACAGCAATTGTACTCTTCATACTCATTTAAACAAGTAAAGATTAATTCTATTTATGATAGAGTATTTATAATTGTAAAAATCTGGAGGTTAATTCGTTGTCACCTAGACAACTTTAAAGCACTAGGGTTTTAATCGCATTTATTTGGGTGTTCAAATTGGAGATTATTATTCAGGTATAATAAAAGAGTATAGAAAACATCATAATATTGTTAAACGTGCAATAAAAATGGGAATAATCACGGTAGACAACTGCTAGCCTAGACAACA
>JARFJB010002098.1:2400000-2402500 GCA_036346205.1 Vesta saturnalis | reverse complement strand
TCTTCCGTTTTATACAAGCTAGATTAATAAAATTTGGAAAGCAGTTATAGTTTAGTTGTATGCATATTTTAAAATTATTCACGCGAATACAGGCTGTTTATTTAAAGAGGACCAAATTATTATAAAAAAATTTAAATGGAACACCCTGTATATTATTACTTTTTTGAATTCTACACATTGTTCCTGACAAATTGGCAATATATTTCCCTATCAGTAAATATAGCCGTTTTTGAGATATTTCGATTTTTCTAAAAAAAATTGAAATTACAGAGTTTGCTTTGAAAATGTACCTCCTTAACTGTTGAAAAATAAAAGTTACTTAATTTATATGAGAATAAGTACACAGATAGAGCTTTCTTATAATGCAAAGAAAATGCCATAATTGCATACAGGGTGCTTATGATTGACTTGCCAATCAACCATTTTTCGAACTAGTAAAAGTTTACTTTTTCAAATAAAACACCCTGTATATTATTACATTTTTGGTTTCTATATATTAACCCTTATCAGTTCGCCATACAACTCCCTATCCCTAAATATATCCGTTTCCGAATTATTTTCAATTTTTCAAAATGTATGAGATTATTGAGACATTTTTAAATCTATGGCCTCGTATAGATAAAAAAAACATAAAACAGTTGTATTATACATTAAAAAATGCAACAGAAACTAATGTATTATGATAAAAGACTAATTACAATTTTTGCACCGGAGGCAATGCATGTTAACAAGAATTTGACAAATATTTACTTCAATTTCAAGTAAAATTCTAAAATCGACTGTGCTTCTTATAAAAATTGAATGTTTGACGTAAATAAATAAAACTGTAGTTAACCATTTACGAGTGTTATTGTTAGTAATCAATATTTTTATAAAATGAATTTTACACAAAATGAGTTAGTTGATATGATATTCGTCATGGGTGCTGCTGAAAGAAACTGTTTATTGGCCAGCAGAATTTATGCTGAAAGATATGCAGATAGAAGACATCCAAACGCAAGATCGTTTCAGACAGTTATGATTTATTGCAACTTCATGTGCCAATTACTCCAAACATGAACGTGTTAAACCTTCTACAAATAAAGATAGTGAATTGAGGATTCTTCTCGCCATCGAAGAGGATCATCACAGAAGCCAAAAGGACATAAGTGAAATAGTTGGTATAAGTGAGAGATCAGTAGGCCGTCTTTTAAAGAAGAATCGCTTACATCCCTATCATATTCAGTTACACCAAGAATTGAGCGATGCAGACTTCGATCATCGAGTAAGATTTTGTAACTGGGCCAGAGAAAAAATTACTCAAAACCCAAATTTTTGTTATAATATTTTATGGACAGACGAATCAACATTTCATAAGAATGGATTTGTTAATACACATAATTTTCATTATTATTCCTCAGAAAATCCACATTTATTAAGACAAGTTGATAATCAACATAAGTGGTCTTTAAGTGTCTGGGGTGCTATCGTTGGGGATTATGTCATCGGTGCATTCTTTTTTGATGGACACTTGAATGGTGAGAAGTACCTTAACTTTTTGCGTAACAATTTACCGGGCTTACTAGAAAATATTATTCTTGATATTAGAGCCACAATGTGGTATCAACATGATGGAGCTTCTGCTCACTACTCTGCAGATGTAAGAGATTATCTCAATAGAGTCTTTCCAAATAAATGGATTGGGCAAAATGGACCTGTGAGGTGGCCAGCTAGATCCCTGATCTGACAAGAATAGATTTCTTTTTATGGGGATACATAAAAGTATTGTCTATAGGGAACCACCAACCAGTGCCGAAGATATGCGTAATCGTATAACACAGGCTTTTCATAGCATTACTCCTGAGTTGTTGCGTAGAGCTGAACAATCTTTTAAATATCGACTTCAGGTCTGCATCTGAGAAAACGGACACCATTTTTAACAATTATTATAAATCATTATCGCTAATGATTAGCGTTAAATCATTTTTTTTTTTATTTTATTAGTTTTGTATTTTTAGATATAATTTTAATAATTATAGTGTATTAGTTTCTGTTGCGTTTTTTAATTTGCAATACAATTGTTTTCCACTGTTTTTTTTCTATTTATACGAGGCTATGGATTTAAAAAAATGTTCCAATAATCTTACACACTTTGAAAAATTGAAAATAATTCGGAAACGGCTATATTTAGGGATAGGGAATTGTATATCGAATTGATAAGGGTTAATATGTAGAAACCAAAAACGGAATAATATACAGGGTGTTCTATTTGAAAAAGTAAACTTTTACTAGATGGAATAATGTATGATTGGCAAGTCAATTGTAAACACCCTGTATGCAATTATGGCATTTTCTTTGCATTATAAGAAAGCTCTATCTGTGTACTTGTTCTGATATAGATTAGATAACCTTTGTTTTTCAACGGTGAAGGAGGTACATTTTCAAAGCTATCTCTGTAATTTCAATTTTTTTTAATAAAAATCCACATAACTCAAAAACGGCTATATTTAGGGATAGAAAG
>JARFJB010002098.1:2377500-2397500 GCA_036346205.1 Vesta saturnalis | reverse complement strand
AACCGGCCCTATATGACTACTCTTGTATAATACTTTTGTAGATTTCTCGTTTCGATAAGATCCTTTTATAATATTGCACTCTACATGTAGATTAGTGTGTTTAGGTATTTGAAAGTCCAGTGCAGACGTGTGTAAAATATCTGGTTCTAATATTTTAGGCTCAAACCCTAGCATGTGATCAATGCTGTTTTCTTTAGTACAATCGATCTCAAATGAAATGTTTGCCTCACATTTAAGTGTATTGTTGTTTGCTTTAATGATAAGCTTCCTTGTGATTATTTTAGGTTTTAAACAATCACAAATTTCATCTGACTCACGTTCATCGTGTGCAGTATTAATCACTTGTAAATGAGATGGATTGGTTCTAAAATAAAAATCTATTGTTGACTGCATAAATGTTTCTAATGCTGTTGCAACTGTAAAATTCAACTAATCCGATAACGTATCTTTTCCGAAAAAATTTAGTTCTATCGGCGGGTAGAAGTTGTAGCTAGCTGTGTTATCACCTTATAAATTGAATGTTATAGACATAACTGAAAAAATTTGACGTTGTAGCGATTATTTATATGTCCACAAATAATAGTAGTAGTGAAGTATAGTAAGTTGGTTTTACAATCGACGTCATCTGTTAAAAATTAGATTTTTAAGAAAAAAACGCATAAATTGGCCGAATTTCGGAAAAAATAATTATAAGAAGTTGTTAATTTTGTGCTTTTACACTTATGTACTGAATTTCAACGATCGAGTATGATTTTGAATTTTTGGCAGTTTTTTGACATTTTACCAATTATTGTTCATCTTGATTTGATGTGACCTACGTAAAATTCTTTATCTAATGAAAACTCAACATGACAAGTCTATTTAAGTTAAAAACAAAATGGCTTTCAAGATTTTTTTTTAAATTATAAAAATTTATCCACCATCATAAGTCATGTTTGGTGCAAAGTTCGTTTAACTTTTGTTTTGAAGCAAAAAAAATATTTTTTGCTTTTCTAGTTACATAGAAAACTCAATTCAAATTTGGCGGGGTATGTTAAAACAAGCGTTTTCTTCGCGTTGAATTAAAATTTTTAACAACGTAGTGTTTTTTATTACAGACATAAATTTAACAATTTGTTGTATTATCTCTTTCTTTTAATACTTCAGCTAAACGTATTTCTCAAAAGGATAAATTTGATTTATTACGATAAACAACACATTTTACATTCTAATCAGAATCTGTAATGGCAGTTACGTAATAATATGTTTCAGTTAAAAACAAACGTTAAACGAACTTTGCACCCAACATGACTTCTGATGGATGAAATTATATCATTTTTGAAAAAATAACAAAAAACATTTTGTTTTTGGCTCAAATAGATTAGATATGCTGAGTTTTCATTAGATAAGGGATTTTACGTAGGTTACATAAAATCAAGATGAAAAACAATTGGTGAAAAGTCAAAAAACTGCCAAAAATTAATAATCATTGTATGCCATTGAAATTTGACACAAAGGTTTAAAATGACAAAATGAACAACTTCTTCTAATATATTTTTTCGAAATTCGGGCAATGTATGCGTTTTTTCCATTTTTTCTTAAAAATGTAATTTTTGACAGGTGACGTCGGTTATAAAACCAACTTACAATAGTTCATTTTTGGTTTTATTTGAAGCAAAATTGGATGCGATAATCAGATCTACGCTAAAGTCAAAGTTAAACAAAATCCCCATATGGTGCGGACTGAAATGGTCACACTGTATATATTATATATATATATATATATATATATATATATATATATATATATATATATATATATAAAACTTTCTCATATTAATTACCTTAAAAATGGTCTTAATACACTTAGAAATATACTACTAGAAAATTCTTTTCCCAGATATTTACTTAATAAACTTATTTTCAATACACCGCATTGTATTAATTCTAAACAAAATTGCGAACAAAATAATAATATTAATAATCATAATAATAATAGTATGTCGTATGGTTCATTGCCTTATGTACTTTTTCTCACACCTCAGATATTAAAAGTTCTCAAGATACTCAATGCCAAGATAGCCACAAGTAACATCAAAACTTTACGTAACTTATATACTAAAATTAAATCTCCCTTAACAACTTTAGAAAATTCAAATGTAGTTTATTCTATCCCATGTAAGGATTGTTTTAAGGTGTACATAGGGCAAACATCTAGAAATTTATTAGGGAAAGTAACATCTCACAAAAGTGATTGTAGAAGGAAAATTGTTTGATATAGCTTAGCTGAGCATGTCATCCAACAAAACCATGACATGAATTTTAATGAAGTTACTATATTATGCAAAGAAAATAATTTAACTAAACGTCTTTTACGTGAAATGGTCTGCATTACTGCAAACAGCAACACTCGTAATAAAAAATCAGATATTAGTAAACTGAGCATTATTTATAATTACATCTTATTTTATGAACATAGTTTTAATCAAATTTCTACTAATAGTTAATATATACAAAATTTTTGTCTCTAAAATGTGGTAAACTTAGTTAATATTGTCCATTCTTCTAGTAATTTTTGTTAATGTTCTTTTTCCTTTTTGATAACGTAACACTTACCGTTGTCAATGTTTTTAATACGGAACTAACCATTTATATTATGTCACATTTGATTTAGTTTTACTATTGACACACTGTCAATCAATTTTATTTTCCTGCAAATTCCTATTGTTAGTTTTGTTTTTAGCTTTATTATTTAACTCACGTTAGGTATGTTTCTTATTGTTATTTAATTTATAAATAATTTGATTGTATTTATAGCGTGTCTTGATAAAGGAATAAATCATTCCGAAAGCTTGGCACATTAACAAAGGGTTTTTTACTTTTGGCCTTCATAATTGACTGCATTCCCCAATAACCTTATATTATATTCATTATCTGTCAAGATTACCCACTTATTATATATATATATATATATATATATATATATATATATATATATAGGTTGGAAGGTAAAATTGAGACTGCGGTGTCTACGTTTAAAACAACGGTTATGTAGAAATCTTTCAGCTCCGACTGTGGCTTCCTGACGATATTTTAGTGCTCTACATATATCCCTTCACCTACCTACTATACTCATTATTGGTAATTCGAGAAAATAGTAATAACGGTAATCTAGTAAACTATGGAGATAATATGTATTAGCTGACATGTTAAAATAAATAAAAGTAAGTGGATCTTAATAACCGTAACAGCAAAGCATCTTTTTGAATTTTTCTTTCCCTACAATTTTTTATCATATTATATCTATTTTTTATAGTACTACATATTTAGTAGACCGATTAATGTGACAGTAGACCGCGTACTATAGTAGTACCGGAAATTTAATACATAGTTTTGTTTACGTAATATCTACGGACTAGAACAGCAGGACAGAAGTAGTTATCGGATCTTGGTCTGGTTGAATGATTTTTGTTGCAGCGACACCCTGCACTTTGCACCTAGGGCATGTAGGTGCAAGTTCATGTGTAAAATATGTAATTATTGTCTACTAGCAGACCTGGGCAGATAAGTTCATTGCGCTTTTTAGTGGACAAGGGGCCGGCAGGATTTAGGCAGACAGCCTTTCTCTTCGACAGTGCAAGTAAACGACACCGGGAATTAATCACAGGTAGGTCCTCCTCCATATTGAGACCTTCCAGTAGAGTTAATAAGGAGTCGAACCCTAAGGCGGGATGTAACCACAATCATGGATTCCCAGAGTACATAAATTTATTACGTGTATATTGATTGTGGGATTAAGAATGGTTGTGGTCAGGATAGGATCGGAAGGAACGGAATGGGGGCTTTGAGGGGGAAGATATTACCCCAGAGTTCGCCTAATTATCCACACACAGTATGCGTATACGCAGTGATCATCCGGTTACACGTGTATGAGGAGAACCCCTTGAAAAAACCTCATACAGGGCAGCCGGTAACGGCAACCCAACCCATTACCTCTCGAGTGCTAAGCAGGTTATGTTTGCGGTTTTATAGAACACTGCGGAAGGCGAGACGGCTTCTAGTAGTGTAGTTACCTTTAATATTGACTGTAAATTGTGGGACTGGCATAGGAAATTCTAATTTTTTTCGGAGCATCGTCAGAGGGGATAAAATTTATTATTTGGAATTCTGAAATTTTGGTAGAATTGGTTAGTTAGCGAATAATTAATTGAAAAAATTATTAAATGGTTTCGACTCTTAACAAATTGAAGTGATTAGGTATAAGGTAGATGTAAGCATTTTTTTTTATTACTACATTTGCAACGGCATTTACTATCATCATTATGGTACGCTTTTTTGTATTCAAAAAACAAAAATAACGAAATAATTAAACCTGTTGCACATATGATTAAGTATCGCTTTCAACAAGGATTATTGAAAAAGTACAGGGCATTTGAATTTTGTGCGGCGATCCACCTCTTATTATTTTTATTGGGGAGTGTCTCATTATTAGAGAGCGGATTTTGTGCATTATGAAATGCCAAAATATGTGCATATATGTGCACTTAAAAATTGTAAAATATGCATTATTTTTTCGAAATATGCAAAATAAACTACCAATAAAAAATGTGATTTTTACATCTTTAATAAAAAAAAATTTAATACATAATATGCAAAAAACCTTTACAAGAAAGTATTTACATAAAAAATTGAAACTATTAGTTAAAAAATAATACATAATTAACATAATACGTATTAATAATAATATAATATACTTACCATATGACAAAAATTATTTAGATAAGGGGTGGCTTTGGAATTCTGAACGTACGTAGCATGATTGATTCAAATCGAAACGGACATTTAATTGACATGTAGAACCAACAATAAGCTGAACCTATCAAAGACAGTGATTTTGTTTACCGTGGCCACCCCTTATCTAAATAATTTGTGTTCATACGGTATTATAAATTTTAAATTATAGGTACTTAATACTCCTATGCTTCATTGCGTTGATTTGCAAAACAATTTATAATTATATGCTTATCTATATTTTCTGGTAGAAAATTTTGACGTCTATCAGAAAGTATATATTTATAGGTGGAAAAACTTCTTTCCACGTCTACAGACGTTATAGGTGCATTTTTTAATGCGGTTAATATGGACAAATCTAATTGTACATCCAGATATTCCCGATTTTGGTCCAGAGTCAAAATTTTGTTAATTTTAGTTGATAACCACTATTTTTTTGTAAAATTTCTTTAAATTTATTTGAAATAATTTTGCCAGTATTTCCTGGGGCAGTATAAATTAATTTTTGAATATTATTTACTAGTTCTATCGATGCGTTAAGTGGCAATGCTTCCGTTTCCAATTTACAAATAGTCCCACTTACAAAATAATAATGTGCTTTTAGAAATGCTAATTGATTGCGCAGTTCTGATTTCTTTAAAACCGATTGCGCTTTATTGCTACAAGCACTTGAATTAATGCCGATGTTAGACATCACCTTTTAAAGATATTTATTTTAAAAGGATATAAAAATTTCTAACTTTGAACAAGAGTCCCGAAAATATTTCATAACCAGAGTTTCAACGCAAAATTGAAAAAAAAATGTTAAATTATGCAAAAAAAGTGCAAAATATGCGTAAAATATCAAAATATGCAGTATTTGGCCAAATATGCAGTATTTGACCAAATATGCAAAATATGCAAAAATTAATTAGTGCCAAATAATTATAATTAATGCGATTCGTATAAAAACCGAAACGCGTGGGTGGTACTATAAAATATAAGTAATATGCAGTTTGCATAAAATCCGCTCTCTACTCATTAGTCTTGTTATATTGTATTAGTGATGAAAGTCTATTAGACGAGTGGCGAGTTTGCTTGTGTTTGTTCAATATCAAGTAACCATTAACATTTTGCAAAGGAGACTGGATCATATTAAGACTCACCACCTCAAAAAGGAGAAGCAATGTACGTAATACGTTTATGAAACTGTTATATTAATAGCAGACTTTCATTTCATATTTCATAATTTTGTTTTAACATCTCAAGTAATTTTTAAAGATATTACCATTTACCGAGGACGATAACTGTAGTTGTTATCGAAACGTTTAAATTTACATAAAATCTAAATAGAAAAGTATACGGTTTAAAAAGTCAAAAGATAAATACTTTAAGTATGTATAATAATCATGAAACTTTACATTTTCGTAATTATTTTTGGTTGATTGCCTTCCAAACGGTGAATACTTTCACTTTCACCTGCTCAAAAAGTATAAAATTTCTATTGGTTGGATACAGTTTTACAGAAATATGCGGGAGTAAATGATGGATTCGTAAGCCTTCAGTAAAACCACTTTCAGAATAAAATAGCATTAGACCATCGCTTGTATTAATCTTAAGAGCGATTAGGTTGAAAAATAAATTCTCGTTAACAATGGAATTCATACTACAAGACAATTGACAAATTTATTAAAGTATTTGCCATTTTAGTTTCATATCTACATCAGAAAAATTTCTATATAACTATAATATTAAATTTAGTTGAATACTTAGAGCCTGCCATACTAAGTTTGATTTTCAAACTAATTTGCATTTTCATATTTTAGTTAAGAATACTTTGTAAAATAGCGGGATTGAATTTGACATTAACGTTGCAATCGTATTTTACATTGCACTAATATCATAGTACGGTATATAAGAAAAGAATAATGACTTGAATTATTTAAAACCCACAAAATGCATTTGTGGAACACTAAAACGGTTTTAAAAATGAATAAGAAAAAATTTAGTGCTATCTGAATATTTTATAGGTTTGAAATATAAAATTATGTAGATGTAATTCCTAGGTAAGCAATAAACCTTCTTTATAGTAGGAATGGATAGGAACTCTTTTCTTTAATAAATGAGCTTATACGTATATGAGGTATGTAAAAAAAACTGAAGTACTCAGAAGGTTTTCATTGTAGCTTTCGTAAAAATAAACTGCGACATTCGTATTTCAATATGTTCTTTGTCTGTACTTTTAGTTTCTAAACTACTCATAAATAATGTTTTTGTCTTTTATTAGGAACTTTATGAAAAACCAAAAAAGTGCTTTATAAATTAAAGTTCTGAATGAAGTCTGTAAGTAATTTAGAATTCCAATTCTGATCAAGGTGAGCGCATTACTGAGTAAAAACTACATGTGCTTAAAAAAACGCATAAAAGGTTATTTACAATGCAAACTTAGAAAGTGTTCTTTAATAATAAAGAGATATTGATATTTTATTTTTAGTCTTTAAAAACATTTTTGATTCGATTTCACAAAAAAAGTAAAAGGTTTCACAAATCTAAGCAGCACTTTAGGATATTTGATTTATACCTCTTGTCTCTTAAATTAATATATTTTTGTGTTTCAAACTTTTCTTCAGAAATTTGAGAAGTTAAGGTATTGATCTGTTACAGGAAAGTTTACTGAATAGACTTTAGTAGGTGCAAAGGTAATTCATTCCTTAATTAAATACTTACTTCCGAATTTGTTTTCGTCTCAAGTGATTTAAATGAATGGTTATTATTTGTTGTTGTTTTAATTATTCATTTGTGATTAAGCTGCTCTTGTCTAAACAGCTTGCTGTTTATTGAATCCGTTTTTACTCTTAAATTGTAAGTGGAGAATAAAGAGAAATGTGGAAACTTAACAATTTGCTATTCTAAGTCATAAGGGATTTTTTTAGACAGCAAATTGCTTTTTACGTTTGTGTGGGATTGATTAAAAATACAAGTGACAGCGTTAGCGTTCTGCTAAAGTTGATGGAGCGCGCTTTTAGAACCAGTTTCGTGAATTTGAGCTTGAGGGGAGCATAAATTATGCTATTGTTGATGTTAATTCAATTTAAATTCTTAATATTTTTATTTCCTTCTTTTTTAGGTTTTGTTGGAAGTATTATTCGGTATAAATCTTAATGCACGGTAATTAAAATTATAAAGAGCATCTTTAGCAAATCTGAGTAAATAAAATATTTTTTTTAAAGAAAGGAATAAAATACTATATTTGTGGGCTTAATTTAACACACTCGTGCTACCAATAAACATAAATTTGCTACTAAAGAGAAGCTCTTACACTAGTAAAGTCTTCCTGCAATTAATAATACTTTACGTGAAGTAATTTACCGGGCCATTTATGTATGTAAATTATAAAATAAAATACGTTGAATTTTAATTACTAACGAAAACGTAATTGCTATATTTAGAGACTTCCGTCTTATACAACGAATGAATAGGGAAGTAGAAAAAGATGTGTAGTTAATGAATGACGATTTATAGATAAGGAGTTTGTGAGAATGACGTCTATTACAGGGTCAGTAACAATAATTGTAGGTACGGATTGCAATGCAGGTGTGCCTACAGGCAGTTACATGTGTCAGTTAAACTGTGGTGAAAGATCAGTCAAGGCAATAACCGTTCTTGTTTAGGTTGATCAGCCTATTTACACAGTTTTTGCTTTTATAGCGCGATGTTTCGGAAGCGAACTCTGCTCTCGTCATCAAGCTTAGCCTTAGCCATCAAGGAATGTTTTCGCACTTGAGTCGAATGTAATGTTTTTTTTCCAAGCACTGACTACAGTCAGATTCGAACTTAGGTACCTGTCGCTTACGAGTCTGACACCTTCACCGCTGAGCCACTGAGTAATTCCAATATATATTTTTTAGAACTTATACACACACACACACACACACACACACACACGCACGCACGCATGCATGCACACACGCACGCACCCACCCACCCACATTACCTTGTGCTAGACTATCGATGTTAGTCGATTAGATAACAACTTTGGAATCTGCTTTCAGTGCAAACTACATTGTTGTGCATATTGTTTATGAACGAAATATTACAAAATGCCCCAAATTGACACGTTCAACTAACGTTGTTAGATTAAAGACTGAATGGCCCTCCCTTCTATTTTGTTAGTATGCTCATGATTATGAGTTGGAAGGTTGTAGAAGTTGTGGTGATTTGTTCTGGAATGCTCAGGAATTTTTGCCTTCAGTCCTGGTGATGTTTATGTTGGTATTGCTTTTATAAGTTTTATTATTTTGTTGTTACAAAAATAAAAAAGTGTATAGATTTTTATTTAACTATAGTGCGAGGTGGGTTGTAAGTATAGGCTAAAGATAGTGTAGAGTAGATAGTGGTGTGCGGTTATTTCCATACTCGTTGTTCGGATCTTAGTGTTGGTCGCGTGGATTCGGGGTGCATATGTGGTAGTTTTCAGTGATTTCTTTGGTAGGGATAGTATCGCCGAAAATTCTTTATTTTCCTTTAGTGTTTGTATTTTGTTTGTAATGGGCGGAATGTTGAGTATTGTAAAGGCTGGGGTGTTTGTAGTATAATCTCTGTATGCATTAGGGGTTCGATACATGGTGGTATTCTTCAACAGCCCAAACGTAAGTCATATATGTCTGACTTAACCCCTAAGTAGGTTGGAACGGCTACTTACTATGCTTAGTATTCTTTGTACGTGGTGCAGTGATATGGCTACAGACAGCTCCGATAGGATGGGATTGCTGCTGTCTGGGTAGTTTGGACACTTTCCACCTGTTGGACCAGTTGGAGAATTTGAGTAGTTTTGAAATGTTACGGTAGGCAGTTGCTCTGTAGCAATACATAGCCCATAAAGTAAATTGCGCCACGGAGACTCCAGGTTGTATAATAGTCGGAATATTTTAAGCAAATATTGTGCATACGATGGGAGATAATGCAGAACATTGAGGTACGTCTGCTGTTGGATAAAAAGGTACGGCGATGGCGTTTCCTCCTTTGACCCGTACTGGCCGGTTGATTAAGTACGAGCACAGGAATTTTGAAGAGTATACTGGAACACCTATGATGCGGATTTTTTCGATAAGTCCAGCATTACAGACACTGACAAATGATTGATTAACGTCCAGAAAACCGCCAGCTTGGATTGATTGAGATCGAATTCCCTGGTGATCCCTTCAAGCAGATTCAAAGAAAGATCGTAGCGCGTTCGGTTAGGTCTAAAGTCGAATTGGCTATCAGGGAGAATATTTTTTATTTCTAGGTAGCCTACCAATCTTCTTGCCAAAACCTGCTCAAAGCGTTCTCCAAGACAGCTTACTAAGAGGGATATAAGTCTATACAAAGAGGTAGTTGCTAGTTCAGAGTATGGTTTGGGATCATGACGATGGAGGCAGATGTACACACAGTCGGGAAGCAGAAAAGTGTAATACATTGATTGTAAGTGTCGTAGGATTTTCCGGTTAAGAAGTCTGTCCTGGGGGAGAATTGCGTTTTTTTGAATTGTGAGGAAAGTTTGATGGAGTGGCAGTAGTATAGAAAGCAGTCCCATTATCCGACTTCGAGAAGATTCAGACTGAGCAATTTTTCAAGGTGACCTTTCAGGCGTTCTTTAAAGTCATTATGAAACTGTGGATCATTGGGCAATCTGGAAACGGCATGAAGGAAAGGGCCGAATATGTCGGCCATTCCTTAGTCGGTTGAATTAAGATCGCTTTGAGGATCGATGAGGTGCGATTTTGGGATTGCTTTTCTTCTGGTCAATTCAGTCAGTCTATTGAACTGTGGCCAGAGTTTTCAAGGAAGTTATATTCCGTAACTTCACATAATTATTAAACTTCTAATAAAAAGTTGGAATAATAGAATTATGTAAACTATGAAATATCTTTGAGCATACACTTATAATTAATATTCCCTAAAAATTTGTTTGTCTGTCTACCTCGTGCTGTGAGTGCAAGGGGGTGCTTGCTATTACAAAGTAGGTGATTATTAATTAAATACTTTAAAATTGATCATTGAGCTATTAAATACACTAAATTACTGCAATATTTTCATGATAGTGATAGACTCTCAAGTCGTCACGAGGGATTAATCGCTATTACATGATTAATTATTTACTCGAAAATACCCGATTAATAACAATAACCTAAAACAATATTTTCGTCATAGTTTCTTTGACTTGCAGGTCATCACAATGAAATAATCCCTATTATGACATAAAAGATAATTAATTTGTTACACGAGAATGGCTAATTGAACCATTCTACAATTTACACCATTAATAGTAATAACATAATATCGTTGCAGTCCCATAAGATATTATGTCGTCGCAAAGGCGTAATCGCTATCACAACATAAGGAGTGATTAAATTAATTACTCTAGAATGGATCATTGTAGTTCGTTATACTTGCAGACCGTTACAAGGGAGTAATCGCAATTATAACGTAAATGAAGATTAATTAATTAGTTGAAACTAGATCAATGATCCATTCTGTAACTTACAACATTAAAACAATAACTCAATATTTTTACACCATTATTATTACTACCTTTTTGTCGTAGTATCATATACTTCCAGGGCGTCACAAGGGAGTAGTAACTCTCCATACATAAGGAATGATTAATTATTTACTCCTAATGGGACATTGAGTCATTCTGTAATTTACTCCATTAATAATAACAGTAACTTAATAAACTATTTTTGTCGTAGCGTGATATACTAGCTGGCCCTTACAAGGAAGTAATCATTTAAGTACTGATTAATTAATTACTCAAAAATAGGTGATAGAGCCGTTTTGTTTAAACTCAAAGCAATATTTTAGTCTTAATAGCATAGACCCGCAAGCTACTGCAAGGCAATAATCGCTGTTATGATGTAAGAATACAATAATTAATTACCAGGAAATAGATTAGTTGAGTCTTTCTGTAATTTATAGCATTAATACAAACTAGCTTAATTGAATATTATCGTCGTAGTGCTACAGACTTACAGCCCGCTCTTATAACGTAAGATGTATGCCGACATATTCGACCCTTGCGTTCATGCCGTTTTCAGATTGCCCAATAATCCACAGTTTGATAATGACTTTAAAGAAACTCTGAAAAGTCGCCTTGAAGAACTACTCAGTCTGAATCTTCTCGAAGTCCCATCGGATAACGGGAATCCTTCCTATACTACTGCCACTCCCATCAAACTTTCCTCATAATTAAAAAAAACGCAATTCTGCCCCAGGACAGACTTCTCAACCGGAAAATCCTACGACACTTACAATCAATGAATTAAACTTTTCTGCTTCCCGGCTATGTGTAAATCTGCCTCCATCGTCATGCTCCCAAACCATACTCTGAGCTATCAAATACCTCTTCGTATAGACTCATATCCCTCCTAGTAAGCTGTCTTGGAGAATGCTTTGACGACTTTAGACCTAACCGAACGTACTACGATCTTTCTTTGGATCTGCTTAGAGGGACCACCACAGCATTCGGTCGCAATCAATCCAAACTGGCGCTTTTCTGGACATTAATCCATTATTTGTCAGGATTTGTAATGCCGGTCTTATCGAAAAAATCCGCATCATAGGTCTTCCAGTATACTCTTCCAAATTCCTGCTCTCGTACTTAACTAACCGGTCGGTACGGCTCACAGGAGGAAACGCCATCGCCGTACCTTTTTACAACCTTGTACTACTGTACAACCTGGAGTCTCCGTGGCACAATTTGCTTTATGGGCTATGCATTGCTACAGAACAACTGCCTACCGCATCAATTCAAAGATACTCCGTAAATTCTCCAACTGGGCTAACAGGTGGAAAGTGTCCAAACTACCCAGACAGCACCAATCCCATCCTGTCGGAGCTGTCTGTAGACATATCACTGAACAATGAATGATTAGGACTCCAACACAAAGTAGCATACATGGAATCATATTTACTAAAACCCTAAACTGGCTTCCCATAACGACCTGGAGAGAGGCAGGCTGGATCCAGGTTCCCTTACTGAAGGCCTTGGCTCTCTAGAAGACGATCCGTTATCGATCTAGTCCTCATGAGTGTGTGTGTCTCCTTCTGCGTCTACGTCCTGCGTCTGCGTCTGCGTCTGCGTCTGCGTCTGCGTCTGCGTCTGCGTCTTCGTCTGCGCCTGCGTCTGCGCCTGCGCCTGCGTCTGCGTCTGCGTCTGCGTCTGCGTCTGCGTCTGCGCCTGCGCGTGCGCGTGCGCGTGCGCGTGCGTGTGCGTGTGCGCCTGCGCCTGCGTCTGCGTCTGCGTCTGCGTCTGCGTCTGCGTCTGCGCGTGCGCGTGCGCGTGTATAATTTCCAAACAAAAGGGTAGCCAGTGGCGCACCGTTTTCTGGGTGCAAAGAGTGGGGTATTGGGGTTTTGGGATCGCTAAATGTAAATAATTTGTCAAAAATGTAAAATTCAAAATGGTGGACCAACAATGGATGTTTATCGTGTTTAAAAACCGATATTACCCAAATTCAGGAATGGTGAGCTTTTAAGTTGCTCATTACACATTTTTTGTTAAAATTTGTTTAGATACGAGGGGAGATTTTAAGTTATCTACCTAGCTATAAAGGAAAACGGATATATGAAAACAAAAAAATTATTTTTCTATATAACTTCCTCCTACATTAACACATTTAGTCCAACGTATCCCCACTTGTTCTATATCTTCAGAAAAAAATCATTTGTTTGGTCCTCAAAGTAATCCTGCACTTCTTTTTGATGAACTTCATCTGACTCAAATCGTTTACCCCGTAAATGTTTTTTTAAATGTTTGAATAAAAAAATTCGCATGGCGCTTAACCGGGCTATACGGAGGGTGGGCAAGTTCTACAAAGCCGCACTCATTCAAAATGCCCTCCATGATGCGCGCCTTATGAACGCGGCAGTCATGAAGCAGCAATTTCTTTTCATGATGCGAGTTCGGCCGTTAACTTAATGACACTTTGATACTCCAGCTTCATTTTACTGCACTAATTGCCGTGGCAAATTTGTACTACTTTACAGATCGACTTACTATTTTGACAAGGCCACTTTAATGTCTAACGCATTCGCAATATTGATTTCGGTCGCCTAACAACCCGTTTTCATAGCCAGGTAGATAATTTAAAAATCTCCCCATGTATATGAGAAAGCACTATGGTAGATAGTTTGGCAGCGATTATGAGGTTAGAATGAAGTTATGTCGAAGGAAATCCTTTCAAATTAACTTTTGGCATATTCATGTTATCAAAATTTCAAATAATCAATTGCAATGTAATTCAAAACAAATTAAGGCGCTTGTTGGTTTTTTATACTTCCCGAACACACCACTACTAATTGTGTACCGAGGCGCACCCACCCCACCATCTTGTTTTGTTTCAGCCGTTTGTGTAAATATTACGCAGAAATAACCTTATACGTTTGTCTATTTATTTTTGTGTGATAAATACTTGCTCAAAGATGAATTCGTTGATGTGAATTGGTCAGTAGCATAAATTCATCGCTACGGAATAACCGCCTGTTTTAGTTGTTTAACCGTACAGTAATTTTAGTCAAAGGTGAGCTCTATTTACTAAAATCTAATATCAGTTATAAACCAATCGTGAAAGCCGTTTTCGTAAAAAGGTAATCCGTAACCTTCGTCTAACTCCCTCTAGTCCGAATTAATTAACATTCCTCTTTAGAGATCTGGTGCCGCTTTTGGAAGCTCTGTTGGTTTTACATTTACCTAAGGCCAATCTGGACATTATTAAATTAATGGCGCATGAGATCTTCCTTCTCAGCTCTGGGAAAGAGAGGACCGACTGAAGGACTCATCTCCACGAAGTAAGAGCAATGTGAGACGTAATTACAAAATAGTACTTAATTAATTTCCTTAAACAAATAAGTTTTTATTCCAGATGTACTTAATTTTGTTTAACTTGCCGCATTAAAGACACGCTTCTCTTGTAATCGTTCCTGACTACCCCTTGCTCCATAAATAATCAATAAACTTTTTCTCATATAATTACTATGAAGTTTAGGATGGTCCTTAAATTGTATTGTTAACATGCATTATATTTTTCAAATCTATACGAAAATGTTATACCGTTTCAACTTCTTTAAATTCTATTAAATGGATACAAATTAAATGCCATAATGAAATATTGCAAATAGTATGCTAGTGTAAAAATAACGCACCCATTTAACAGGACCCATTTTGTTGAATACATCTAAGGCTCTTTGGTTACAGTATCCCAAAAAGAGAAAAGAAATCATTTAAATTTAAAAGGCATTGTGTGCAAGATCTCTGTGCATAACCGTTCCTACGACACATCTCGAAAAAAAAATAGTCCTTATTTAGATTTAACATGTTATGGAAAACCCAAACCCATTTTTTATGATAATAGACCAAGTGGTGGTTCAGTAAATGGTATGACCTTTTTCGCAAGAACTGAAATCGCAAGGTTTAAGATAAATATTAAGTAAGGTTTAGTTCCTAAGTATGTAGATCCTATTAATTTAATAGGTGATTGACAAGCGGGGTAGGATATTAAAGGAACGTTATTAAAATGATGGTTTTGTGGCTCCGTTCTGTAATAAGGTACACGCAGACCGATAAATGCGTCCGGAAACTACGCGTTTTCCGCAGTTGGCCGGAAAAATTATACTAAATTGCAGGAAATTGGTGTTGATTGTAGTGGCAGAACTGATATAGTTAGAATATTCGACGGAATCGACATTTGACATAACACAAAACCTAATCGCGTTCCCGTCTTTGTGTGTGAATCCATTATTGTGTCCGTATTTGTCCATTATAAACTACAAATTACATGTATAAATCATTATAAAATCAACAAATTGGTAAGGTATCTACAAAATTCGCATAATGAATAATTTCGCAATTGAATGTGTTAGGTTATACTGGAAGTGAATCTGAGACTGGTAGTTTTAACCTATAATCGTATGGTGAAGCATTCCATCCATGTGGCATTAGGTATATCACTGAAATCAAACAGGAGTACAGGTATTATACAGGTGGGTTTAATTAAATCAATTCGTTCTCTAATGCGTCCATATTCTAGATAGACGCTAATATAACAATTAACCTTAACCAAACTAAACGTCTAAAGCTAAGACTTATAGTTAATAGTAATTGCTAAATTTTCGCAATGTGGAATACTCATATATGGCACGGTTGGATTTTCAGGTACGTTATTTGAGGATAACTCGATATTTTAAACACGGACATGGAAAGGTATTGTCACCATCTTCAGTTGTTCCTGGGTTGAAATTTTTCTATATAAAACTCTGTACCAGTGCTACTCTTCCTTACGCCACGCCGATTTACAGTAGTTTTGTCTGTTCCACAACCTAGTAGTAATATAGCGCCACTGAGTCGAAAACAGTGTCCCGTGTAACTCTAATGATTACCCAATTTAAATGAAGTGGCGATTTTAGAAGGAATGCACCCGAATGTATTAATGTTGGTATTCACACATTCGGGCAGTTTTTGTTGGCATGATACAAAGAGAAATGATGCTGTTGTACGGTCGGTGATCCTACAGACGTATATTTCCTCACGGTACTAATCCAGTCCGGCTATGTGATGTAAGATGTGCGTGGTTTACTGGTTTTTCTATCAGGAATTGTAATTAATCTCCATCTCCACGATCATGCACAGCCATTTTAACCAACTCATCTCTGCGACAAGCTGCACACATTCCGATTATTAAATCCGTCTAAAAATGATAGTGTACAGTTAGGTTAAGGCTAGTTAACGGGAACACTGGGACAGAACACTACGCACAGACAAGATAACCATACATAACAGACCACACATCACGCCCATTAATAAATTCACACATAGAACACAGATAATAGACATAGCTATCCTAAACGACACTCACTTTATAAACAAAGAACAAGAAAAAATCGCAAACTATACTCTACTGGCAATATAACTAACAGAACATTTACAAATAACGTAAAAACACTGCAACTCAAAACACACAAACACAGCAGGGCATATTGCGAGGAACATCAAATCTGGTTAGAAACTTTTAACACTTATGCCAAGCCTTTATTGACGGCGGGGATAAGCCACTGGCTGCTTTAAATCTCAACCCTGACCATTTCCAATTATGACATCATAATTTTTGCACAAGAAATGCAAAATATATCTAAAAATGGAAGTAGCGATAACTTAGCGGAATAAAGTCGCTTGGATAGTTTGCAACGATGACAGCATATAAGAGAATTATGTTCTAAAATATATAGAAATTAAATATTCTTAGAATTAAAACTTTTAATAGGCAACAGAAACAAAATCTGCACACGAGTGTGAGTGTGTGTGTGTGTGTGTGTGTGTGTGTGTGTGTGTGTGTGTGTGTGTGTGTGTGTGTGTGTGTGTGTGTGTGTGTGTGTGTGTGTCTGTGTCTGTGTCTGTGTCTGTGTCTGTGTCTGTGTCTGTGTCTGTGTCTGTGTCTGTGTCTGTGTCTGTGTCTGTGTCTGTGTCTGTCTGTGTCTGTGTCTGTGTCTGTGTCTGTGTCTGTGTCTGTGTCTGTGTCTGTGTCTGTGTCTGTGTCTGTGTCTGTGTCTGTGTCTGTGTCTGTATCTGTGTCTGTGTCTGTCTGTGTCTGTGTCCATGTCTGTGTCTGTGTCTGTGTCTGTGTCTGGCCTGTGTCTGAGCCTGTGTCTGTTTCTGTGTCTGTTACTGTGTCTGTGTCGGTGTCTGTGTCTGTGCCTGTGTCTGTATCTGTTGCTGTGCCTGTGTCTGTGTCTGTGTTTGTGCCTGTGTATGTGCATGTGTCTGTGCCTGTGTCTGTGTCTGAGCCTGTGTCCGTGTCTGTGTCTGTGTCTGTGTCTGTGTCTGTGTCTGTGTCTGTGTCTGTGTCTGTGTCTGTGTCTGTGTCTGTGTCTGTGTCTGTGTCTGTGTCTGTGTCTGTGTCTGTGTATGTGTGTATGTGTCTGTGTCTGTGTCTGCGTCTGCGTCTGCGTCTGTGTCTGTGTCTGTGTCTGTGTCTGTGTCTGTGTCTGTGTCTGTGTCTGTGTCTGTGTCTGTGTCTGTGTCTGTGTCTGTGTCTGTGTCTGTGTCTGTGTCTGTGTCTGTGTCTGTGTCTGTGTCTGTGTCTGTGTCCATGTCTGTGTCTGTGTCTGTGTCTGGCCTGTGTCTGTGCCTGTGTCTGTTTCTGTGTCTGTTACTGTGTCTGTGTCGGTGTCTGTGTCTGTGCCTATGTCTGTATCTGTTGCTGTGCCTGTGTCTGTGTTTATGCCTGTGTATGTGCATGTGTCTGTGCCTGTGTCTGTGTCTGTGTCTGAGCATGTCTGTGTCTGTGTCTGTGTCTGTGTCTGTGTATGTGTCTGTGTCTGTGTCTGTGTCTGTGTCTGTGTCTGTGTCTGTGTCTGTGTCTGTCTGTGTCTGTGCCTGTGTCTGTGTCTGTGTCTGTGTCTGTGTCTGTGTCTGTGTCTGTGTCTGTGTCTGTGTCTGTGTCTGTGTCTGTGTCTGTGTCTGTGTCTGTGTCTGTGTCTATATCTGTGTCTGTGTCCGTGTCCGCGTCCGTGTCCGTGTCCGTGTCCGTGTATGTGTCTATGTCTGTGTCTGTGTCTGTGTCTGTGTCTGTGTCTGGTAACCTAGGTAACCGTAGATTTAATTTCCATGTATTTACTCTTTTTTATTGGAATACTTTGCTTATTGCCCATGATCAGGTATGGAATAATTTGCTATATTTAGCATCTCGTTTTATTCACGCTGTCATCGCTACTCTTGAATTTTACTCTTTCTCCCTAATACCCATTTTCGGATCTAGTTATACAAATAATATACTCAGAACTTATCTCGTGAACTACAAATGACAGTCAGACGAACAGTAGTCATGATGTCTGCAGTAAAAGTTGCCTATTTAACCAAATTATAAGATGAATCTAAACGGAATTTTACTATTATGCAAACACAATTTAAATAATGGTTTCTCTTTTTATATCAAGGTTCATTCTTAACCATACAAAGCAATTTTGGTATGTTGCATACAAGTGTTATGATAGCTTTCCCCTAAGAAACATTAAGGACTATTCTTGTAAGTGTTGGATCCTTTTGGTCTGTCTCGATGAACGAAAATACCACATTAAATTTCCATTTTGTTACGAATTTCCAAAACTGAACCAGATCAGTCAAATTGTAGAAAAAAGTTATTCGAGTTTAATTCATGTAAGGATAATGAAGAACACAATTTTTTTTGAAGCTATTTTCACAATCTTAGTATTTCGCACAATTTAGTACAATAAGTGATAGCATCGCATTCGTTTATACGAAATAGTTCTAAAATAGAAAACTCGAAATATTAAAAAATCTTGTTAATTATATTGAAAGAAAAGGTATTTACATCCATACCTTTGTATTCCTTGTGTTCTCCTCTTTCAATTTTTGGTTTAAGATAATAATGGAAAAATGTAAAGTTCATATTTGATTAAATCCCCAAGCTTTTGCAGCGTTAGTATAATTTTTATTACTAATTGGGCTTTTACGTTCATCCCTTTTGCTTTATTTATGATGCCCTTTCTTTAAAATTTTTTATAAGTAACCAGCTGCATCATTTAGTTGCACGTTTCTGCTATTAGACTGAAGAGAGTTTAATGGATAATTTTAAATAACTTGTAGGTGGAATACAAAGTGGTATCATTTAATACAGTAATAAATTTATCCCTAGCTTGATTAAGCTTTTGCGGTTGTTGAATGGCCATCTTAATTTATTCCATTTGGTTAATCCGCGCATTAATATATTTAGCAACTACGATTAGAATGCCTACTCAATTTGCTTCTCCTGATGAAAGACGTTTACAATTTAACTTCTATCACTATAATGATTAAGTCGTTTAAACAGGATAAATCAAAGAGGATTAGTTCAATCGCATTTTTTCACTTATGACATCAGCAAAAATATATGTAGCAATTATTAAGTACGTAAGGAAACGATGAGATTTTGCTGCAAGATTTGATTCTAAATGGCTAGATATAGAAACAACATTAAATATCATTTTCGACGAACCCAACGATAAAAAGAACGATAAAACCAGAATTTTCATGTGAAGTAGAAAAATATCACTCGACCCAACGGGACCGTCGAACTTGAGTCAAAATGAATTGCATGATTGAATGGATATTTTTCCTGTGAAGTTTGAAACTAGACGAACGAAAACTTATGTTGACGACAGTTTATAAGACATGTATTATAATTAATTTCTTTCTTTCTTGTCTTTTCAATAAATTC
>JARFJB010002098.1:2335000-2372500 GCA_036346205.1 Vesta saturnalis | reverse complement strand
GTTACCGCGGTCGGTAAATCTTTCAAGTAGGGAATGCTGTTTCAGCATCCGTATTGAAATAACTTTCCTTAGAGGTAGTTTCCCTGTCCACGCTATTGAGGGATATTGAGCAGTTTCAACCAGTACGGCATTATCACGTCGTTAAGTGTTTGTCCGGAAGGATATCGCTAAGCATTCTTAGATAGGTATATATATATATATATATATATATATATATATATATATATATATATATATATATATATATATATATATATATATATATACATATATAATCCAATTTTAAATAATCCAGTTTAAAATTGAATATTAGGGACATGAAAAACCTATAACAGATAGATAACCAAATGAATAGATGCTTTAATGTGCTGAGTATTTGAGAGAACAGTTGGATTAAAAAGCAAAAAATAATAATAATGGGTACTTGAGAGACATAGTTGTGGTTGCAAATAAAGAAATCAATTTCTATTCATTTTCGGACAAGGATTTATTGATAAAATTTAAGTGTTTTGATGTTTTCTATAACCCCCTCACATTTATTAGGTATATGTAGTTTGCCCCATTGGATACAAAAATTGGGGTATTTTTAGGGATAATTGTGAATAACCTAATTTGTTACTTATGGGGCAAATAAAACTTATGATTTTAGCGTATTGTTGTTCCATCATATAATAACTTACCTCCGAAATATTTTGTTTCCCGTAAAAGACAGGGGTAAAAAAAAGGAAAAACGTAAATATTCTTTCTCAGAGGAGTTGACTAAAATTTCGTATTTAATTTAATTTTAATTCTAAACAACGTTAAATTTTCTGAGAAATGGATATTAAAATTTTTTTCCAATTGTATCCAACTTTATACCTTTATATATACATATATATATATATATATATATATATATATATATATATATATATATATATATATATATATACAGTATGTCCCCGGATCGACATTAAAAGAGGGAAAATTCTCTTATTTTTGATTTCTCAGAAAATTTCATTCTTGCTGATTTGCCCTGCTTATTTTCAAACCCCCGAAACACAAATTACTTGCTATTTAACTCAAACGGTTCTCGAGATAATATCATTTTTCTTGAAAAATTCGAGCTTTTTCGTAATTTTTTGAAGTAAATTGATTTGTTTTAAAGGAAAAATCAAATTGGTCTCACAAGTTTTGATTAATAAATTTAACAATTGATGGTAAAATGAAATGAAATTCTCAAAAAACTGAACTATTAATTTTCCATTCGAATAATGCTCCTCCTTTTTCCGCACAGATTTCAATGCGAGCTCTGAATTCATTAAAACTGCGCCTTATTTCTTCGATTGAAAGGGACTGGACAGCATTCCGTACCCTATTTTTCAATTGCTCTTCATCATTGTCTAATGGCTCACTGTACACAATTTGTTTTAAACGACCCCACAGATAAAAGTCCATTATTGTGAGATCAGGGCTTCTCGGCGGCCATAAAATGGGACCATCTCTTCCTATCCAGTTATCATGGAACTCTGTATTGAGCCACTGGCGAACAGTACCGGCATAATGAGCAGGGCACCCATCGCGCTGGAAGAACATTTCAATTTAGTAGTTCAATGGCAATTCATCCAGTTTATCAGTTAAAAAATTTTGCAACATTTCCAAATATGAATAACGGTTTAAATTTTGATCAAAAAAATATGGGCCAATAATTCCATGGTACGAAACCGCACACCACACATTAACTTTTTTCAAACATTGTCTGCGACTAGCAATTCGGAAGTTTGGATTCGTCCTACTCCAGTAACGGCAATGTTGGGAAGAAACGACTCCGTTAGTTGAAAAGGTCGATTCATCGGAGAACATTATTCGTTTATGAAAATTTTAATCTTCCAAAACTCTATTTCCCATTTCCAAACAAAAATCCAGACGTTTGGCTTCATCACCGTTCTCTAAAGTTTGCCTAAATTGCGGCTTAAATGGTAAAATTTTGTTCTTCTTGAAGATTCTTTGTAAATGAGATTTACCTATCCCAATTCGTAGTGCCCTCCTTCTTAAAGACAACCTTGGAACTTCTGTTCCGGAATGAACGGCGAGAACAGTAGCAGCATCTTCTTCATCGAACAACTTCTTTGGCTTCTTTAGGTTTAAAACCGAGCCTGTTTGAAGGAATTTAGTTACCAAGTTTTCTTGCTCCGGCATTCTAAATGGTATTTTTGGTTGAATTTTCTGATAACAACTCGCTAGCACTCTTCTCCAGTTCCGTAACATTGAATTAGATAAATTCTTTGTTGTAAAGTCAACATTACAGCATACAATTCAAATTAGCATGAATTAATTTGCAGTTCAACAGAATTATCACATTTGAAAATTTCTGTCAGTGGTGTTTTTCAATGACAATAGGCGTTGTGATAAACAGAATGGGCGCCAGGGTGTTTCAAGTTGACAAAGCAGAGGTTATAATGCCTAACTACGAAGGTTCACAGCTCGTCTAAACACCCAAATAAATCGCTTATCTTTTTATTGTAATCACAGGTAGATTCAGGCATAAGTAGGTGATGCGCCAATACCTGAAAGGTTACAAAATTATATTTGCACGTATTTACTAAATAATTACGTGCCACAAAGACGACTGACCGGATAACGATCTAATGTGTTTTATAGTTACGTTACGTTACTTATTAAACAATGTCGCCGTAACATTGCTTAATACGACACTTTTCAAATGTGTAGGTAAAGGGTGTTCTCTTATATTTTGACACTCACTTACAGAGTTTATTATTTGAGATAGAAAAAAAGTTCAAAGTTGTAGCATTCTAATTATTGTACTTTAGGGCTACCAAACTTTCAAATATCTCATAAACTAACTGATAACGGGTAATTTTCCGGAGAGATTAAAAACTGGAAAGGTAGTGCCTATTTACAAAAAGGGTGATCGCTCTCATTAGTCAACTATAGACCCATAATAGTATCTGATAGTTTACGAATATGCTTTCTTAAATCGACTTACAAAGTTTGTGGAAGGGTGTAATATCCCTAAGACCAACCAACGCGGTTTCCGGAAAGTTAGATCAACCTCCACAGCTTTATACAATTTGTATAACACACTTATGCAATATATAGAAGCGGGTGAATGCTCTGGAGGATTTTTTTGCGATTTAAGTATGTCATTCGACTGTATCAATAATTCTAAACTTATAAAAATTTTGGACGACTAAGGGGTGAGAAGTGTCTCTTACTTAGATATCCTCTTTTTGTCTGAAAGGTACCATTTTGAGTCCTGCTTAAAATCAATTGTTGCTAACGTGTCAAATAGCATTTCTGAAGAATTTCCGGTCACGATAGGGTTCCCTCAAGGTTTTGTCCTCGGCCCGCTATTATTCGTTTTATATATTAATCAAATAAGCGAGGTAATCCGTGGTGAGAATGCTTTGTACGCTGATGATATCTCTCTATTAGTTTCCGATTCGGACAATACCCTACTTGAAGCAAAATGTACTGTCACTAACAAATATTGCAGATATCTAAGTAAGAGACACTTCTCACCTCTTAGTCGTCCAAAATTTTCATAAGTTTAGAATTATTGATACAGTCGAATGACGTACTTAAATCGTGGAGGTTGATCTAACTTTCCGGAAACCGCGTTGGTTGGTCTTAGGGATATTACACCCTTCCACAAACTTTGTAAGTCGATTTAAGAAAGCATATTCGTAAACTTTCAGATACTATTATGGGTCTATAGTTGACTAATGAGAGCGATCACCCTTTTTGTAAATAGGCACTACCTTGCCAGTTTTTAATCTCTCCGGAAAATTACCCGTCATCCGTTAGTTTATGAGATACTTGAAAGTTTCGCAGCCCTAAAAGACAATATAATTAAAATGCTACAACTTTGGACTTTTTTTTTATCTCAAAAAATAAACTCTGTAAGTGAGTGTCAAAATATAATAGAACACCCTTTATCTACACATTTGAAAAAAGTGTCGTATTACGCAATGTTATGGTGACATTGTTTAATAAGTAACGTAACGTAACTATAAAATACATTGGATCGTTATCCGGTCAGTCGTCTTTGTGGCACGTAATTATTTAGTAAATACGTACAAATATAATTCTGTTGCCTTTCATGTATTGGCGCTTCACCTGCTTATCCCTGCATCTACCTGTGATTACAATAAAATATAAGCGAATTATTTGGGTGTTACGCGAGCTGTGAACCTTCGTAGTTAGGCATTATAACCTCTACTTTGTCAACTTGAAACACCCTGGCGCCTATTCTGTTTATCACAACGCCTATTATAATATATATATATATATATATATATATATATATATATATATATATATATATATATATATATATATATATATATATATATATATATATATATATATAAAGGTATAAAGTTGGATACAATTAGAAAAAAATTTTAATATTCATTTCTCATAAAATGTAACGTTGTTTAGGATTAAAAGGGTATGTTAAAGAAATTTTAGTCAACTTCTCTGAAAAAAAATATTTACGTTTTTCCTTTTTTTATACTACTCCTGTATTTTACGAGATACAAAATATTTCGGAGGTAAGTTATTATATGATGGAACAACAATACGCTAAAAATCATAAGTTATATTTGCCCCATAAGTAACTAATTAGGCTATTCACAATTATCCCTAAAAATACCTCAATTTTTGTATCCAATGGGGCAAACTACATGTACCTAATAAATGTGAGGGGTTATAGAAAACATCAAAACACTTAAATTTTATCAGTAAATCCTTGTCCGAAAATGAATAGAAATTGATTTCTTTATTTGCAACCACAGCTATGTCTCTCAAGTACTCATTATTCCTTATTTAGCTTTGATATTTTGCAAGGTAGGCTTTGGAAAAAAATTGATAATAGTGGGCAATATCATTTTGACATTTATGATATCGCTGTTAGTCTAATTTTCACTGCTGTCTGAAAACAAATTATTAAGTGTAATGGCTGCACGTCTAAGTGTCCAAGCAAAAGTTGAGGTTGTTTTAGTGTATGGTAATAATTATCATACTACTCGCGAGACTGCAGATATTTTTAATGCAGACACACAGATAAAAATTAGTCATGCAACAGTTGCAAAAATAATAATGAAATTTAAAGAAAATGGATCTGTTGAAAATAAATATGAAACAGAACACAGAAGAAATGTAACTGGTAATGATGACAATGTTATGAATCTACTGTGAACAATCCAAGGACATCGTTATCACAGCGGCAAGAAATTACCGATGTATGTATCAGTTAGAAGAATTATGCGATTAAATAAATTCAAGCCATACAAACCCAAATTTATTCATATCCTTCAGGAAAGAGACCCATACGCAAGGTTAGAATTTTCTTTTTGGTTCCAAGGAGAAATAGACAATGATGAATATTTTTCGAGAAGAATTCTTTATTCTGAAGAATCCAGTTTTACATCAAATGGTATCGTAAGTTCACAAAACTGTAGATGGTGGGCAGATGAAAACCATAACTTTAAGATCGAATTCCGGGATCAACATTCGTTTTAACTTCAACGTTTGTCGTGGAATTTTAAATGATGAAATTGTGGGACCAGTATTTTTTAAAGAAAAATTAAATTCTGCGAGATATTTAAATATTTATCAGATTATTTGGATAATCTTTCTGAATAAACACGTTTTTCCAATAAGATGGCGCGTCTATTCATTCAACGGTGGCGGTAAAGTCATAGCTGGTCTAAAATTTACTAATCGCTAGATAGGAAGATATTCCAACAATCCATGGCCAGCAAGATAGCCCGACAACACCCCAATGGACTTTTTCGTATGGGGATATTTAAAGGAGAAAGTTTATATACAACGACCATTTAGAGATATTCAACATTTGGAAAATACTATTAGAAACTTTGTATAGAGAACGGTGGGCACCACATTTTTTCACACTTATGTTTGTGTTCCATTATAAAGTAATGCAGGTTATTCCAATATTTTGAATAAAACTTCTTTTTTGAAATTTGAAGGTTCTTGTATTTCTTATAAATGAACTTTCCAGAAAGGTAGATAAAGAGTTATTCCAAAATGTTAAAATTTAAATGTTTTGGCGTTCTCCTCACACTTCCTAGGTATAATCTTAAAGGAATATGCAGTTTTCCTCATTAGATACAAAAATTGAGGCATTTCTAGGGAGAATTGTGAATAACCTAATTTTCCACTTATGGAGCAAATAAAGCTTATGCTTTTTAGCGTATTGTTGTTCCACTAGAAAATAACTTACCTCCGAAATATTTTATTTCCCGGAAAATACACGGATGGTAGAAAAAACAAAGGCCGAAATTGCATATTTGACATATTTTTTCAATTTCCTCGTTTCTTCAATTCCTTGTATAAGAAACGAAATACTTAAATTTTTGCAAGTCCATTTTAGGTGTGCGATCGAGCAGGCACTTTTATCAAGAATAAATTTTTTTTCCATTTGTACCCAACTTTATGCTTGTCACTGTGTGTGTGTATATATATATATATATATATATATATATATATATATATATATAGTAGATATACTACCCCATTCCTGTCCCACTTTTGTCACTAGATTTGTCACCAGATTTGTCACTAGAAAAGTCACTAGATTTCTAGGTTGGTAACATTGCCTATTTCAAGGGTGCTAAGTCAAGGCCACGTTGTTGGTAACGGGGCAACCTGCTAAGGCTACGTGTTAGTTGGTAACCCTGCTAAGTCAAGGTCAAAGGTAAAAGTTGCAAGGTAATCAAAAATAGTATTCAAGGTCGAAGACTTACGGTGGTGTCATATTTCTTAGAAATATAAAAGGTGAAAAGCTAAAAATAGAAATTGCCAGGTAATCATAAATAATTTTCAAGGTCAAACTTATTAGCGGAAATATAAATTTTGGAGCTGATCATCATATTTATAGTCAAGGTCAACAGTAGGTATTTAACAAGTTTAAGCATGTTGTAATATGTAGGACGCATATTTCTTATATAAATTGCAGCGAGCTGTATGTTGAGATCAGTCTGCAACACATAATTGTTAAATATGGAATTAACAGGGTTAAACCAAAGCACCTATTGCAAACCCTTTAAAAATGCGTGCGAGCTCGATATATCGAGAAAGTATAAAGTAACGAATATGGATATAATTAATACTAAGTATGGTGAACGTATAGTGATAGAAACGGTGATTTTAAATGTGTATTGCCGGAACGCTTTTATGTGTATTTCAAAAAAGAAGAAACACGAATTGAAGAATTTAAAACACTCCTAAACATGAAGGATGTGTTTATAAGTAGTTTGGGTGCAGCTGGCAAAACAACAAACATAACATTTTCTTTTAATAGTAGCACCCCACCATATGTAAAATTGAAATACTAGAATTATTTTCTTAAGCGTTTAGTCATAGTGAAATTGTGGGCAAGTAAAGTCATGCAAGTAGCAATAAAATCATTTCTGGAACGATCCAAACTCAGAAGTTCACCGTTATATATGGATACCTCACATCATTGCAGTAACGATCTGAATAATTTAACATTTTGTTGGTGCTGTCAAAATAGTGATGGTAGTAGTAAAATGAAGAGAAACACGATGAAGGTTATTCTTCTGCTAAGGCTGACTGGGCATCATCATTTCAATATAAGGATGAAGTGTATAAACAAGCAGCTAAGGAATACTTAATCGATTGTACTTATTATAAACTATCGAACGATACTCATCATGCAAAACATCTGGAAATTGGATACAGTACACACCTCAACCTTGCACCAGTGGTGCGTATTGGGTGTGGTAATTGTGATCAATGCAATAATGTAGTGTTGGATATGAAAGAACTAAACTAAAGTCCTAGAAAAATGCGCTCGTAAAAATTTAAATTTTTCGCCTAATTCTGAGCAAAAAAAATTTTTTTTTTCAGCGCAGTTGTGTTTTAGAAGTGACAATCTATAATTTCATGTAATAATTTTTTAAAAATATGAAAAAATTACACTTAAATTAGCCAATCCCATTTTGAAACAACAAAAGCACTTAAAACACACCTTTTTGTACTTACGTAAGCTCAGAAGAAACATATGCATGCAATTTATCCGTTTAATGTATCTAAATGCTCTTTAAATTACCCCAATTTTAAAACAACACTTAAAACATGACTTGTAATTTTCGGTGCAGCGTGGTATTCATACATTAATACTAATAATTGCATAATGAACGCAGTTATTTTGCTGTGAAAGCATTTAGCGAACATTCTATTTTTATATCATCAATTTACATTACAACTTTAAAACAGGATTTGTAAAAATATGAATGCAATTGTGTCATTTGTATTGCATAAATACATGGCGTAAAGTTTTCAGATTTACATGCATTTGAGAACTGTTTTGACTTTTATTTAATGCAAGCTTTCTTTTAACTGTATTATATTTTCACACTTTCTTTATATGCATGATATTTTGCAATAACCTTCTTAGTGTATTTTAAGTTATCATTTTCTATAATTACGAAATTATTTGAAAGTAACATTTTGTATTCAAGACTTAACGATTCAATTATTTCCTTAACGTATTATAAGTTATAAATTTGTAACGTAACATGCAATTAAAATTTGCAAAAGGACTGCTTTACTTTGATGTAGAAATTTATGCATGAGTGAGTCAGACTTCCAGATTTTTAATTTTTTCCTTAACGTAGATCATTTCACTTTTCTAGCGCAACTTGTACTATCACTCACATTTTTAGCTGTAGTAAAATTTTTGGATATTGAGAATAATTCACGAAAAATAATAATAAAAATATAAAACAATTTACATTTATTTTGTACAATGAAAAGAAAAACATCACACACCCATCCCTTCCAACGTAAGCAATGACCTTGAATGCTGGGTTTATATTACTATATAAGGAGATAAAGAGCAGTTTTGTACCAGTCAGTATATTGCACTCGACTAGAATTGCAATTGTATACCTAAAGTACTTCTATAGTTACTTAAATTTTTAATTTTTTACACATCAGTTATAATAAATATATTTGTTTCCATTACTATATAAGCAGCAGCGTGTGCTTCATATTTTCTTGCAGGGTTGGATACAGTTTTGAAGGTAACTATGAGTAACGGTATACCCAGCAGTAGTGATATCGTTCATTTAACAAGAAATATTATTCCATTGTTGAAAACCCAAAATGAATTTGTAAAGCACATCCGTATAATTAACATTAATATTAAGCTATTGCGAGATATAATTCAAAATAAAATTTATTTAGAGACATGCGAAAATTTGCTTAAACTCGAAAGTAATTTATCATTGCTAAAGTGTTATCTTATAAGAGTTAAACAGTTAAAGAGCGCTTCAGAGAAAACAGGTAGTGGAAATGTTACTAAAAGGTACATGCAAATTAAGTTGGTACTCTCTAGATTCATGTTTTAATGGTAGGTTACTTACTGGAATTATAGTCAATATAGCAAACATCAAGGACCCTCTTATTTTTTTACAAAATGCATACAATAGTTTTGCGCGAAAGGTTAAAGTAATGCTGAGACAAACGATGCTAAAGGTCAATGTCATTTTAGTATGCAATTTCATGCAACCTCAAAATCATGTTATTGAGTTGAAGACTTTTGCCACAAAAATTGCGTTATTGATATTTCAACCAATGTACGTGTCTGGTACAATGAAAACGTGTATGATAAGTTACGGATAAAATTAGAGGAGTTTTCCGAAAGGATTCCGGTTGGGCATTACATGAAGTTTTACATTTAAAAGTGAATATTAATAGCTATGTCCCACTTAAAGGCGGTCATTCAACCTATGTTAAAGTTCCACGCTTCATAGAAGTAAAGCATGCTGTTGTTAATGTTAAAAATAACGATGAGTTTTGCTTCCTGTGGGCTGTTGTTTCGGCATTATATCCTGCTTCACAAAAATCAGACCGAACTTCTAGTTATCCTCATTTTCTGGATGTTTTGAAGTTTGATTCAATTCACTTCCCATTCAGCTGGATGATGTAAAAAAATTTGAGAAAATAAACAACCTCGCAATTAATTTGTACTGCATAAATGGGAAAAAAGTTTTACCCTTCGTATTGAGTAATCAGCAAAGCGATAAAGAACCCATAAATCTTTTAATACTTTCGGCCGGGGATGACACTGTATACCATTTCACATGGATTAAAAATATGTCAGCTTTATTTTCAAAACAGATATCAAAGGATGGTCATAAGAAAGTAATTTGTAACCGGTGTTTGAATCGTTTTTGGTCGGATGTAGCTTTAGAAAAACATTTAACATATTGCAGTCAACTTAATCAATGCTCTACTAGGCTGCCTACCGAAGCGGAAATGAATTTACAGTTCAAAATTTTGCATTCCAAGAAAAGGTGCCATTTGTCATTTATGCTGATTTAGAAAGTATTTTAGAGAAGTGTGCAAATGGTATCGAAAGTAATACTTTATTTCACTCCAAACATACACCTTTCAGCATTGCTTACTATTTGAAGTGTTCATATGATGATTCTTTATCGATTTACGCTTTATAGAGGAAAGGATTGCATTCGATGGTTTGTTAACGAGCTTCAAAGTATTGCACATTGGGCTACCAAAATAATCAATCAAATAATTCCTATGGCTACTTTAAGTCTCAGTCAGGTTGAGCAATTTGATACCGCCACAATTTGTCACATTTGTCGAAAACCATTTACTAATTCTGATATAAAGTTAGAGACCATAATCATCTTACAGGGACATTTCGGGGCAGCGCACCAGGCGTGTAACCTGAACTATACAGACTCCAACATTCTGCCAGTTGTGTTCCATAATTTATCGGGTTATGATTCTCATTTCATCATTAGAGAATTGGCTAGTGTTCCCGGTTCGATTTCACTACTGCCCATAAACAAAGAAAGATATATCTCTTTCACGAAGGTAATGGAAGGCACCAAAATTAAGTTTAGATTTATTGACTCTTTCAGATTTATGAGCAGTAGTATTGAAAAGTTGTCAGACTATTTGGAGGATAGTAAAAAAATTATTTCCCACGCTAGTTGCAACAATGATGAGAATTTTCTCTAGTAGTTCGCAAAGGTGTGTTTCCTTATGAGTATATTGATACGTGGGAGAAATTAAACGAGACCACGCTCCCTCCTAAAGAAGCATTTTTAGTCATCTTAATAATGAGGGAATCAGTGATGAGAGTTTTGAGCATGCGGTTAACGTTTGGAACAAATTTAGTATTAAATCGTTAGGGGAATACTCAGATTTGTATTTAAAACAGACGTTCTACTTTTAGCGGATATTTTCGAGAACTTTCGGCAAACTTGTATAAGTACTTACGAGCTTGATCCTCTACACTATTATACAGCTCCCGGTTTAGCATTCGATGCTATGCTTAAAATTACACAAGCAAAGTTAGAACTATTTACAGACATTGATATGTTAATGTTTATTGAAAGAGGGATTAGAGGTGGTGTAGCTCAATGTTCAAATCGGTATGCTAAAGCTAACAATAAGTACATGGGGAAAAATTGATCCTACCTCTGAAAGTGTGTATTTAATGTACTACGACGTGAATAATTTATATGGAGCCGCCATGTCAGAATTTCTACCATTTGGCGATTTTTCTTTTGTTGATGAAGCTAATTTTGAAACTTTAGATGTAATAAACCATCCTGATGATTCGGAAATTGGTTATATAGTCGAGTGTGATTTAGACTATCCTATAGAATTACATGAGAGTCACAGTGATCTACCGCTAGCACCCGAACATATGGTTCCACCCACGTCTGATTCCAAAATGAAAAATTACTGCTTACCTTGTATCCAAAACGTAATTATGTAATTCATTACAGAAATTTGAAAGTATATTTAAAATATGGATTGAAGTTGGTGAAAGTACACCGTATATTACGTTTTAAACAGTCTCCGTGGTTAAAAAAATATATAGATTTAAATACAACCATGCGTCAGCAATCTCAAAATGAATTCGATAAAAATTTCTATAAATTAATGATTAATAGTGTTTTCGGGAAGCTGATGGAAAATGTACGTAAACATAAGGACATACGGCTAGTAACGAAATGGGAGGGTCGCTATGGTGCTCGTGCTTACATATCAAAGCCAAATTTTCATAGTTGTACAATATTTGACAATGATATGCTTATCATTCAAATGAATAAGCTTGAAGTATATTTCAATAAACCTATATATGCGGGATTCAGTGTTTTAGACGTTTCAAAAACTTTTTATATAATTTTCATTACGGCTACACTACCCAAGTTCCATAATAATGCTAAGCTCTTGTACACGGATACGGATAGTCACATATACGCCTTTTCGGTTCCCGATATCTATCAATGTATTAAACAGGACATTGATAAATTCGATACATCTGATTATAGTCCCAACAACATCTTTGGACTCCCATTAGTAAACAAAATGTCCCCGGCTTAATGAAAGATGAAAACCATGGTGAAATTATGGTTGAATTTGTAGGACTTCGTGCAAAATGTATGCTTACGCGGTTGATGAAAAGGTTGTAAAAAATCAAAGGGTTCTACGCAAGCAAGCGTGAGGCAGATCACGATTAATGATTATAAACAGGTCTTGTTTGATGGAGGTGTAATAAAGCGCTATCAACATCTCATAAGATCAAAGAAACATGATGTGTTTACCATTAAACAAAATAAAGTCATACTCAATCCTTATGACGATAAACGCTTAGTAAATTTTGATTTCACTGATACTAGACCATGGGGGGTATAACTTTCAGTAAACAATGAGCAGTCTTCAAGTCAACTTGCAGGAAGAGCTGCAGTGCAGTAGTGATCAAATCTGTAAAAAGTACCTGAAGCGTTCTTTGACCTCACCTGAAAACTATACATTTATATTGAATATATTGCAAAATATTGTTATTCCCGATGAGTGTTTTTACTGGTGTGCTATAAACTCAAAGTGTACAAATGAAATTATTATTAGGACATTATTTGATAAAAAAAATTAAATTAGACGATACCATTAAAAGTTTTATGAAATTGTGTACCGATAAAGGCTACAATTCATTAACTTTTGATAAAGTAGATAGGATCTTAGACGATATGAGTGTACTTGGTGACATACCGCTTAAAATGTATCTATATAATTTATTAAGGGTTCATGATTCAACAAATGTTAAATCTACGTTAGAAAATATTGCTTACAAGGACACTGTATTTATTATAACTGAATGTATTGAGAAATCGGCATATTATGCTAACTACAAGTGCCTCGATATTTTGATTGAAATATTATTAGAACAAAATATCAACTATAAGTTTCAACCGTGGGAAAACGATGAGCACCACAAAATTTATTACTGGATACTAGACAACATCAATAAAGGTGAAACAAATTCAAATTCCTGCTTGGGATGGAGGTGTGGGCCAGATTCGGGTATATGGCCATCCAGTAATTTAAGTGATTATATAAGTATTTTAGGTTCACTTTATAAGATAATGAAATTTTAAAATAAATGTAATATTTAAAAATAAAATACTATTATTTTTTGTGTGTGTTTTATTTCATCTAAGAGCTACATCCTTTTCTACAAACTATATATAACTAATATAAGTAATTTGTTTCACAAAGTACAGGTTAAATGTTATAAAACAATATCATCCTTATTGATCCATGATCTTTCATCCAATCCCCACCATTTTACGAATAACTTATTATTCTTGGAGCGAAGCACTTTTTCTACTAGATATACATCGGGGTACTTCGTTTTTTGTAATTCATGTTCATAAAACCCTCCCAGTACAGGATTTCCCTTCATGTCTTCCAGCATGTACGTAGTGGGGTTAGTAATGCGAACTTTCACAATCTTAAATAGTTCACTAGACCAATTGGGTGTGTATCCTTTAGCGAAAATATTTTTAAATTTACTGATTCGTACCATGTCACCCGCAGAATATCGATTCCTATCGAATATTTTTATGTTAGTGTAAGCCTCTAGCTTTGTATGATTACCAACATCTTTGGGCTTCATTCTAATAGTTCTATGCTTACGATTGTTATAATCCATAGTTATGGTATCGATTGTATCAATCCATTTGTATTTACCTTGCAGGCTGAATGACTTATATAGAGCACCTTTAATGGTTCTGATAACACGTTCAGCAATTGCAGCCTTCTTTGTGCTATAGGTAGAGTAATGATTGACTCCATAACGATGCATTAGTTTAGTAAAATGCTCATTGTAGAATTCTTTTCCAGCATCTGTCTGCAAATTGGTAGGTTTCCGACCTTTTTCGAAGATTGTTTGCATGGCCTTGGTAACTTCTTGACCTGTTTTCGTTTTTAATCCTTTAGTCCATAAGTATTTCGAAAAACAGTCGATGACCACTAATATATACTTATAACCCTTATTTTGTTTGGCATATGTGTTAAATTCAGCTAAATCTGCTTGCCAAAGATCATCAAAACCTTTAATTATTGTTCGCCTTCGTTTAAAATTTTTTCGTGCAGGTTTGTGCAATTCGTTGACGAGTTGTAATTTGGACATGGTGCTAATTTATCCACAATTTCTTTAAGTTGATGTAGTTTTTCCTCCAGCGCTAGATAAGCGTTGGCGTTTCCTTTAAAAGTGTTCCGAACTACTTGTAAACAGAAATCAAGGTATCCTTTATTTATAGCATCACCATCTTCTTCAGGGTCAGCCAACTGTGTCAAACGATTTCCATCCAAATCGAACCTTGTTGATACATAATATTGTCTAGTGATGACATCTTGAGGATCTATGGGATTGGCCACATTGCTGAGTCTCTTATTCTCAATATCAAATTGATTAGCATCAATCTGTTTAAACTGAGGGCTAGTTTCTTTAATTGATACTGGACATATGAACGTCCAAATTTGTCAAGGGGCATTTTAGTTGTGACATGTCGACATCAATGCATTCTCATTTATATTGTTTAAAAAGCGGTTGTTCGGTTTTCAATGTATCCATCTTCATATAGTTCTTCTACAATTGATATTATGTCATTTACAACACCTGTGTTTCCCGCTAATTTTTCTGCCCACAATACTTCCAGATCACGAATTAGTTCATGTATATCATTCCAATATTTATATTCAATGGGTCTGTTTGTTAATTCCTTAAAAACATAGCTCCACCTCCTCCCTTGGTTGTGGTGGGTGATGATAACAGCAAGGGTTTGATTATTTGTGTATACTTTTGCTGCGGCTTCCTCGAATCTGTGCACTTCATCATAATCTCGCCTTACTACATTCGTAGCCTCTAAAATAGTTCTATATTTTTTCTATCTGTTGACTTTACTAGACTTAAGTCGGGTTCATTCATAATAAGCAGATCATATAATCCTGGAGTCCCTTTATACGTGACACCTTTAATAATTATATCGTCTTCTTTAATTGTGATGGGTGTATTACCAATTGTCCATTTATCAGTTTTGGTATCATAGTGGACTCCATACGTATGATCAATATCACCTTCAGCATTCTTCAAAATACGTTCAACATATATACGCGGCAATTCATTGTACTGCTCGAGAAATTCTTCCGAGATGGGTTCATTATGGGAATCATCTGCGATACTAGACAGTTCTTCTTCTTCCTCCCCAGTATTAATCTCTCCCATGACGGATGTTTCTAAGAAAGATGGAAGACTTGGGGGAGGATTTCTTTGAAAAAACGGAAGCTGAGCTAGTGGACTAGTAGCACCCTTACTTGAATCACCTAATGGAGTGAGACGTGGGGTCCGTTGAACTTGAGCTAGCGGACTAGTGGGGATAGTAGCATGCTTTCTTGGAAATATCAATACGGGTGGTTTTTTAGGTTTAACATCAATGACCTCATCCTTTTTAGGTGTTTTTTTATCGATTTTATTTACTATTTCAGTTAGAGGTTCTATTAAAGGCTTATAAGTACTTTCGAATGTTCTTTCATTATCAATGCGAGCAGTCTTAATACTGTTATACTTCTGCCGTATTATTTTACGAGCCCGAATAATTTTTTTCTTCAATATCCTCTCCTTGTTGTCCATTGCGACAAACAGGTACCGGTTCACCTTGAACAGGTAGCTGTTTACACTAAACAGATAGCTGTTAATACCTAAACAGATCGGTTACTACTGAAACCAGTTTAAGGTATTATATATTCATCAAATCCTTTCCTATAGCGACCATTATTAACTTCAGCATCCTTGTTTATGACCATGAAACCAAACTGATCTACCCAGCACTTTGAACATATGTCCCGAAACAATTTCATGCTTATGGTGGGACTTATATGATCCTCATACGCATGTTTTAAGTTTAATTCATCTTGCTCAAATAATATAATTAGATTCGCATTGTCACGAATTAATTGCTTTGGAATTTTACTGTAAGTTTGACCCAAATAGAAACAGTCAATATCGTTATGCCTACCCATAGAAAAATATTCCCTTATATTATTTTGCTTTTCACAAGCGATATCATCGAAGATAAAAATAGAGTTTGATTTTGCACAATTAGGCCCAATCACATCTTGATTGTCGCTGAAGGTAAAGTAACCTATGTCCTTCATTGGAAGTAAGATTTCCTGTAAAAGTTTGTACTTGTTTTGATTCAATGACTTAGAGTATACGTATACATGTTTAAATTTCAAACCATTTTTTTCAGTAAGCAGACTGATCATTGCGTTTGTTTTACCGCAATTGGAGGGACCGCATATAATACCACGTATACTATTAGGAAGTAAATCACCATGTTTTGAAGTAATAGACTTTTCATCAAAGTCATGATTTTAAATTGAGAGTTTTTGTTTCTGAGCAACTACTTTCATCTTTGATGGATGAAATAAAACTAAACGAATAATTACAACATCTTTATTTATATATTAGACTATATTACAATAATAATTATAATTTTTTCACTTCTCCGGTGAGTGGACTGTACTGTACAATAGCATCATGGAGAATAAGACCATATACAACGATTCCATTATCGAAAGGTGTTAGAGATTCCATTTCTAATTTGATGTCCACTGTTGAGTTTTTTAAGGATTCATTTTGTTTAGAGCAGTCCATTACGAATACTGGACATGATTTGAATTAAGAATAGTTGAATAATGCATCTTTATCATCTTCACCATAGTAATCACATCGAAATTTCAAAAAATTGCGATAGGCAGGTATATATTGGTTGGCACTGAAGTTCAAATGCATTGCTTCATATGGATAATACTCAGAATTCAGATGTACTTTAAGATTTCTGATGTTAATGTGATCAAAATTTCCAGCCCTTGCTGACCTTGTATACCTTTTACCTTGTTGGAATGCAACAATTATCCAACGTGGCTTTTCCAGTTGCGTTGATGTTTTATTGGCCATATGTCTGAGGTTGCTTGTTTTAAAGCAGGCAATTCATACAACTCCCATTGTCGAAATGGAACAGTAATAATAGAATTTTTATTGATTCCTTGAAACAAGTTAAGTTTCGCAGCATCACTAAGTGTTAAGTGTGGTACTTTCCATTGAATTTTATTTAAGGTTATTGCGGCATCGACTTCACCATAGTAACAGTTTGTATCGCTTCTAGATCGAATTAAAACCAACTCTTGGCGCATATTCACGATTACCTGACGATAATCCTCCATTATTCCAAATATGTGGTTCAATGGTATGCATACTGTAAAAGATTTTTCTCCATTTTGCTCATCGAATTCTACTTGTAATGGTTCTTCATTCTTTGGTGACCATCCTAAATGACTTAGTGCTTTGCTTTTGCTTGCCGTATAAGAAATATATCCTTTAAGCGTAGATGTTATTCCTGGATTTCTACAAACATCCACTCTCTGACCACCTAACTCATAACGAATTTCTTCGAAAAGAAAGTTCGGGAAATTGTTGGTTAAGCTGCATGCTTTTCTTTCATCTTCTTTTTTGAGCTCAAGTTTACCTTCTATGTACAGAAAACTATCATAAGTAGCCGTAATTAGATCTTGACTTTGAATTAAGATACGTATTTCTTCGGAAGGTCCATATTTAGAAGATCCATATGGAAGATAAGTGTGAACATCTGATTTAATTATAGTATCATCAAAATGTACGTTTTGAAAGACGTTTAACGATTCTGCCATTGTGGTTGAGAACTTTTAAACCTATTGACGTTAAAAAGTATTTCTCTGCAGATGTTAACCGCAATGAAGGTTGATGACTAATTAATGACTTACTGTAGGGATGATGTCTTTTATATGAGTTTTTGAAAGATGGAATTGGTCCTGGATTAATTCTCAGACCCATGTTCTTTTAGTTCTAACCGTACAGTGAATGGTTCACTTTCACCAAAGTCTATTAATTCACCCTTTTGATTAGTCAAATTAATTGTTATATTACTAATAATGTCAGTGTTTACTTCTAAATATTGAGTATTGCTTGGAGTTTTATCTAGACGATAACCTGGAGGAACTGAAACATCAATCTCATATAATACTTTAGCAGGTTTCCCGTTTCGATAAGATCCCTTTATAATGTTGCACTCTACGTGTAGATTAGTGTGTCTAAGTATTTGGATGTCTAACGCAGATGTATGTAAAATATTTGGTTCTAATATTTTAGACTAAAACCCTAGCATGCGCCCAATACAATTTTCTTTAGTAAAATCAATCTCAAATGAACTGTTTATCTCACATTTAAGTGTATTGTTGTTTGCTCTAATGCTAAACTTTTCTGTGGGTATTTTAGATTTTAGATAATCGTTAATTTCATCTAACTCATATGCACCGTGTGGAATATTAATCACTTGCAAATGAGATGGATTTGTTCTAAAATAAAATCTATCGTTGTCTGCATAAATGTTTCTAATGCTGTTGCAGCCGTAAAATCCAACCAATCCAATAACGTATTTCTTCCCCAAATCTAGCTCTATCGGTGGATAGAAGTTGTAGTTAGCTGTGTTACCAACACCTTCTAAACTGAATGTTATTGACATAACTGAGAAAATTTGATGTTGTGCTGATTATTTATATAAAAATTGTAGGCATAGGTGTCCGCAAATAATTGTATTAAACTCTTGATCTTGGTTGTAATTATAATATATTTTACAAGCCCCGAAAGTAGTTAATCACTTCGTTTGGTGGTCGAATATTACCGAAACTATCGTAATACCATACCTTTTACCACGCTTTTGTAGCAAACCCAATGGGTACCTGGCCCTGTTTGACTATCTAAGTTAATAATTCCAGATTCATTTTCCGTGGCAATTTAGGCATGCTATCTCTCATAAAAATATCCCTAAAGTACGGTACGTTTTGGAGTATTTCTTTAAATCAGTATCCGTTAACGGTCTTTCGGGTAATCTATTCAGTTTTTGGAAACGGTTTTAAGTATAATGCACCACCACCAGATTTGTTTGGTTTTAGATATAGTGCACTGCCTTTCTTATTCATGGAGCCTATAGCGACCGATTCCATCATGCGATTATGGCGCGATGTCTCTTCCTGCAATTTTTAGCATTTTTAGCATCATTGACTGCTTTAGCAATTCCTGATGCACCGCCAGCTAAAGCACCGATTGCTGATAATCCTGCGAATAACGGAATAAGAAATGGTAAAACCCTCCTGTTTAGGTAGGGGAATTAGTCTAGGAACTTTAATGTTTCTCTTTCCTCCTAAATTTTTTACCACACGTTTTGCCGTTGAAAGCGCTGACTTTATTGTGTCTGTGAAATTTCCGTTAGGTTTAATTTTTTTAGCTATTGTCTTTCGTAAATGCAATAAATTTCCACCATTGCATTTCTTCTTCATATTAGATCGACGTTTACACCCCATTCCCAATTTTCTCTTTGCTTTCATGATGGTACTGACTGCTAAAGCTGCAGTTCGTTCACCTAGCGTTGCGTCTAATGATTTAAAGCGCTCCCAAGCTTTTTTTGCAAAATTTTATCTGCTTTATGTCTACTTTCTAAATCTCGGTAATCTCTGTGACTGATATCATGAAGTTTGCACTGAGCATCTAATTGATTAATACCGAGGTCACCGCGTGCGAGTCGTTTTCTAACTTTGTACCAGGACCGCAATACTGGTAACCGGGTAAATGCAATTCAAACGGAAGTTTATTGATTAGACCATTCACCAAACCACCACCACCTACACTCTTTCGCTTCTTAACTAGCATTGTTTACATGGATGGATAGAAGGGGGTATTTATACCTAAATTGAGAAAAAACAAATCATGGTTATTTCTTTATTCAGTAAATGCTATACATTAGATAAGCAGGACGATAATACAAAATTTCCATTAAACATACAGTGTTATGTGAATTAATATTATACTTAGCATTTATAACATCATCAATATCTTTATAAATGTCATCATCACCACCACTAAATTCTTTCTCACGAAAACGACGGTAGTCAACAACTTGCTGTATGAACTTTTCATAAAAACACACCAGATTGTAAGATTCAAGAAATTCCAATCTATAGCTTACTATATCCTTTAAATTGAATAGTTCTTCTATACTATGTGAGTTGAATGTGCAAGAACAGCACTTGTAGTTTTCTATCATAACAGTTTTCAAAATTCTGTCATATCCTTTAATTAATTCCCAATTGTAATAAATACCAAGATTACTAGATAGAGATTCATAATGTTGATCATAGATTATATCTTCTTCATTTACATTTGACCAATCAATTTCATTTTCTTTTTCTTGAGATCGAAAAAATTGTAATTCTACATATGAATGCCATCTTAGAAGCTCATTCCATTCCTTCATATCCAACACTACATTATTTCATTGATCACAATTACCACACCCAATACGCACCACTGGTGCAAGGTTGAGGTGTGTACTGTATCAATTTCAGATGTTTTGCATGATGAGTATCGTTCGATAGTTTATAATAAGTACAATCGATTAAGTATTCCTTAGCTGCTTGTTTATACACTTCATCCTTATATTGAAATGATGATGCCCAGTCAGTCTTAGCAGAAGAATAACCTTCATCGTGTTTCTCTTCATTTTACTACTACCATCACTATTTTGACAGCACCACAACAAAATGTTAAATTATTCAGATTGTTACTGCAATGATGTGGGTATCCATATATAACGGTGAACTTCTGAGTTTGGATCGTTCCAGAAATGATTTTATTGCTACTTGCATGACTTTACTTGCTCACAATTTCACTATGACTAAACGCTTTAAGAAAATAATTCTAGTATTTCAATTTTACATATGGTGGGGTGCTACTATTAAAAAGAAAATGTTATGTTTGTTGTTTTGCCAGCTGCACCCAAACTACTTATAAACACATCCTTCGTGTTTAGGAGTGTTTTAAATTCTTCAATTCGTGTTTCTTCTTTTTTGAAATACACATAAAAGCGTTCCGGCAATACACATTTAAAATCACCCGTTTCTATCACTATACGTTCACCATACTTAGTATTAATTATATCCATATTCGTTACTTTATACTTTCTCGATATATCGAGCTCGCACGCATTTTAAAGGGTTTGCAATAGGTGCTTTGGTTTAACCCTGTTAATTCCATATTTAACAATTATGTGTTGCAGACTGATCTCAACATACAGCTCGCTGCAATTTATATAAGAAATATGCGTCCTACATATTACAACATGCTTAAACTTGTTAAATACCTACTGTTGACCTTGACTATAAATATGATGATCAGCTCCAAAAATTTATATTTCCGCTAAAAGTTTGACCTTGAAAATTATTTATGATTACCTGGCAATTTCTATTTTTAGCTTTTCACCTTTTATATTTCTAAGAAATATGACACCACCGTAAGTCTTCGACCTTGAATACTATTTTTGATTACCTTGCAACTTTTACCTTTGACCTTGACTTAGCAGGGTTACCAACCTAACACGTAGCCTTAGCAGGTTGCCCGTTACCAACAACGTGGCCTTGACTTAGCACCTTGAAATAGGCAATGTTACCAACCTAGAAATCTAGTGACTTTTCTGGTGACAAATCTGGTGACAAATCTAGTGACAAAAGTGGGACAGGAATGGGGTAGTATATCTACTTATATATATATATGTATATATGTTGTAAAATTGAGCCAAAGGGTTAAATAAGACACCCACCTCTTACACCACTGAGCTTCCGGCATCCCTTGTCTTTTCTATTACCTTGTAATACTGCCATTTTCGACAGTAACACACGCACACGCTCACACACACGCACACGCACCTGGTATAATGCCGGATCTTGGAGAAACTTTAATAAGTAATAAGTCAGTTTAGCGATAGTGAAAAAAAAATCAACTACATAACCTTCTATACCTATAATCGATGCTAATAAAACTCATACTTCTATACCTATATTGTATATGTCGACTGGAAGGTAGAAACCGATCTAGTTTAAAGTTTACTTATCTAAACCCGTAAACATTCCTATACTAACCCATTGTTGCATATACACAATTTAATTCTAACGTTTGCTGTGCATATTCTTGAGTATAGTATGCGTTCTTGGGTAAATCTCCGAGTATAATCTTCTCTTTAAAAGATGAAACCTATAAGTAACCTGAATAATCAATATAAATGTTCATGTACGTTCAGTTGTGTGTTGACAGCAATCTCAACAATAACATCCATAAATTGCCAACTGATTTAAAAATAAGGTAAATGGAAATGAAACGATGAAAGAAAACTCCAAATGGGTAATTATACTGATATGATGCTCAAATTGAAAGTAAACAAAGGAGGAGTACGTGTATTTTGTGCTTGCGGTTAAATTACAAGTATATAAACTAAACTGTTACTGAGATAATACTTTATGTGGATAAAATTAATTTTAACTATTTTTCTATATAATCGACATTACCATAGACACTTTTCCGTTAGCTTCTGACTTTTACGAAAAATTGACAGTTTTGAATACTTATTATTTACGTACTAACACAAAATAAATTAGAATGTTATGCACCATGATAAAGGGGAAATTAACATCTAGTGGATGTTGATTCACTCGTTACTAACGCCACACGAAAATTAACATCTTTCACTTGATGTTAAAATGCCCATTTATCGTCTTGTATAATAAATTACTATTTGGATATGTCTCATCTCAAACCTCGCATTTATCTTATGAAGCTTTTAGAGTAACTGTGTTACTTTTATTATGAATTGCAAAAATGGTAAGCTCAGATTACTGGGGCAGTAATTAAATTGAAGTGAGTGTTTTATCAGTATTTATTACTATCTTCATAAACAATAAAACACAAAATAAACAAAAAATTATTACACAATACTTAAGGAGATTACATTGAAATACGATTGGTCGATAGGTACATAAATAAGTAAACCAAAATTTATTGCTTTCAAATAAATTTAAAGTAGAAAATGTATATAAACGAAACATATTTGCAGTTCCGTTCCTTTTTTGAAGTCAGCAAGATAATGCAGCACATTGTTCCTTACTTAATTAAACCACAAGAGGTCATTGCATTGTGCTTTAAACCAATAGGGGTATAATATTTTTACGTAAAAATATCGATATTGGCAAAGATTCAAATATTCAGTTCACTAAAAGTGTATGTGTTCAAGGGAAATAGCAGTGCAAGTTTTAATGCTCTTTTTATTAGGTACTCTTAGAAGTACTATTAAAATTTTCCCAAGCTAATAAAAACTATAATCCTAACTTCATATTTTAGTTACAACTGCATTTTCTTTGCATTCCTTTTCTTGAAATATAACCCATATTTGCTACATGTTCAAAAATGTATAAGCAAAAACTAAAAGATTGAAGCTTCCTTTATAAAATATTCAACTTATGGTTCTTTTTTGTTTCTATTCACAAGATGTTTACTAAGCCTCGATAAAAGAAAAATAAAACGGCGCTTTTAATACAATTGTAAGGCTTGAACTTTTCGAAAACAAAGTTATGCGTATTTACAGAATATTTAAATTTTTTTTTTCAAATGAGTACATTTGACAACTTGAGTTTATTCAAACGAGGTACTTATGTATAATGAACTGTTTTAGTATAAACTCTAAATTAATTAAGGTAAACATTAGATTAACATTGAAAGAAACCTAACTAGAAATTTGATCTTAATATTGCGCGACCGCTTGCGATATATCAATAACAAAGGTCTGAGGAATAATTACATCTTCAATATTATACCGTTTTGAGGGTGGCAAATTATTTTTTAACTGATACACTACTGGTATCCCGTGTTACCACCTCTATAACTTTTGAAGTGTTGAATATGGTAGATTTTTCTTAGTTTATTAACTACAAATGTGAATTTAGCAATTACAGATTACGTCGAATTTTGAATTTCGCTCCATTTTGTATCAAGCAATCACTGAAAAGAACAATATATTCCTAATTAGGGTAAATGTGCTTAATATGTACCCCCTAAGGAATTTTTTTTATATGTGAAAGTACCGGGGCACTTGTCGCCGCCATCTTGGATTTTGACGTCACAAAAGCCCCGGAGGTGTGGGGCACTTGGCGCGGCCATTTTTTTTTATGCCCACGTAGGCGACCGCGTTTTTCACCCTTATTTTTTATTCCTAATTTTTTATACGCTTACGTGAGATACCGTATTTTTTACCCTTATTTTGAGATGGTGATCTTTTAATTATTTTTATTAATATAAGATGATGATCTTTAATTATTTTTATTAATTAATTATTTTTAGCCCCTGGGAGATGATGTAAAAGATAGTTTATTTAATTTTGTTTTACTATTAACATTTATTAGAACTTGTTTATCAGATATTATTTAAAGAATTGATTAGATAATAATGATCACGTACACATTGACTGTATTTCCCCATTTTACTTTATTAGCATTTTTTTATCAAATGAGATTGTTATTACATTTATTTTAATGCATATCTACAGGTTGTTTAGGGGTGGGGGCTGGTCTAGGGATAAGTCTCAGGGCTTGGGGGGCTGGACTAGGGTTAATCTTAGGGTTATTTTGTTGGTATTAAGGTCCTTCCGGCTATATTAAGAACAGGGCCCCTGGCACACGCATACAGTGTTGGAAATTGCATAAAGATTTTTTATTTAGTCTATTGTTTTTAAAATGGTCAAATGCTATTGGATGATCTTTTACCTATACGTATTTTCTAATAATGATGTAAAATAGCAGGTGTGTTAAGGATTGATCTTCGCTGGGGAATTAGAATGACAGTAAAATTTAATTATAGAACACTTATTTTTATTGTAAATGTCATAATTATCCCCAGTGAACTATAAAAAAAAATTACTGACATTCCTAATGAAACAAATTTTTATTAAGTTAATTAATTACATAACAGCTTTGTCTTCTAAAACGAATATTAAAACATAGTTTACCTGCATTGAAATAATATCCATCCGACCGTTAAAATGTTTGTAATATCTTTAAAGAAACTTAATGCTTGTGTTTTATAACTGTAATTAAAAATCTGTAAATAAATAAAAGGGTTAACACCACACTTACCAGTTCTGTACTTAAAGAACGTTTTCGAGGGACGGCTTTAGGAGTGATAGACACTGCTTTGTGTGCTTGTGTAATTAAACTTTCTAGGTTTTGTAAAAACCACCTAGTGGTTTTCTCATAGTTTAAAATATACAAATACCCTTATTATCTTTATCACACTTTTTGCAACGTATTTACCTTTCTCTTAAAAATAAAAATCGGTTTGAAAAGTATTCATATTGTACATACGAACACACAAATTGTTTTATAAAAAAAACCATATTAAGAGTTTGGAAAGTTACATTTTTTAAATTCCACAACAATATGTAGTAAGAAATAACTGTTCATGTTTACTTTAGCTAATTACAGTGCAATTATATAACTTTGTTAAATATAATAGTCTAAAATTGATTACCAATATTATATAAATAATTTCTTTTAAAAAAAAACACTAAATCATAAATTTGTAACACGATTTTTTAAAAACACGCATGCTGAATTAAAAGAAAAACAATGGGGTTATTTTTTTATTACAGGGCTCTTGATTAAAACAATTAAAGCACTAAACAAATCTCTTTTATTTATCAGAATAGAATGGTTGGATATAAACAGGCATTCCGATCATTAAACCATTTTAGAAAGTAATACAGAAAAACCTGAATTCGTATTTTAACAATCATATTGTACTTACAAAAAATTTACGTAATCTAATTTTATTTGAAATTTCATAAAAAACGCCTAATACCATTAATGTTACATCATAATAATAAAAACTCATTAAACAGTGACTACACATTAAATACATTTAAAATATGTAACGTTTATACTACGTCTATTATTAAATAGAGATGAGATTATTCTTAAATTTTAATTTATTTCGATAGAGCTCTGGAAATACTACAACCGTTCGAAATCTTGCTTCCTCTCTCGATATAAAAAAGCTATACTAGTGATATGTGTACATTAAATAAGCATAATAGCGGATACAGCTACATTGCTAACGATTATTGATGTTTTTTGCACGAGACAGCGTCACAGCTATTTTTTAACAAACGCTATACACATCTCATGACATCAAATGGGATTTTGAGATACAATCGCCTCATCGTCTTCACCTTCAACGATTATATATAAAAGTATCTAATAACCCTAATAGTTTTATCAGATATTATTACTACATGGACATGAGGTTAGCCCTAAATTAACTGGTTTCAACACGGCTCTGGAAATGCTGCACACGCTTCAAATCTTTCAACTCGTTCGCAGAAGTTGTAGCGTATTCACTTCCTTCAATTTTTTATGTGCATTCTGTTTCGAGACTGTAGCACGTTTTCTAATACATAAACAGAATCCTCAATACTGTGATACGTGTAGCAGCAAGACACATTAGCTAGTTAGTTTCACCTCTATATTACTTTACATGCAAGCCTGATCTTATCATAAATAAATACATCTGTCAAAAAAGCTAATTAAACATAACTCCATGGCCTGGGTATAGCAAGCAACGCTTCCAATTATAGCTTTTAGTCAACACAATAGCGCCTACAACTACATACAATCGACTAGCACTGCTTTAGCACGAGGATCAAACGAAAAACACGCATGCACGTAAGCACACAAGCTCGCACGCACGCAAGCTCGCACGCACGCTCGCACGTACGCACGCACGTAAGCACGCACGTAAGCACGCACGATCGCACGCACGCTCGCACGATCGTACGCACGCTCACACGCGCCTACGTAAGCACGCACGCACACACGCTCGTACGTACGCACGCACGTACGCACGCTCGCACACACGTACGTACGCTCGCACGCACGCACGTACGCACACACATACACACACACACACACACACACACACACACACACACACACGAGAGCGCTAAAACACGCAAACGCGAAAAAAACACACTAACAAAAAAAAAACGCAAACGCGCTAACACAAAAACACACAAACAAAAAACACACAAACGAAAACACGCCAACACGCGCGTGCGTGCGTGCGTGCGAGCTTGCGTGCGTGAGAGCTTGTGTGCTTACGTGCATGCGTGTTTTTCATTTGATCCTCGTGCTAAAGCAGTGCTAGTCGATTGTATGTAGTTGTAGGCGCTATTGTGTTGACTAAAAGCTATAATTGGAAGCGTTACTTGCTATACCCAGGCCATGGAGCTATGTTTAATTAGCTTTTTTGACAGATGTAATTATTTATGATAAGATCGGGCTTGCATGTAAAGTAATATAGAGGTAAAACTAACTAGCTAATGTGTCTTGCTGCTACACGTATCACAGTATTGAGGATTCTGTTTATGTATTAGAAAACGTACTACAGTCTCGAAACAGAATGCAGATAAAAATTTGAAAGAAGTGAATACGGTACAACTTCTGCGAACGAGTTGAAAGATTTGAAGCGTGTGCACCATTTCCAGAGCCGTGTTGAAACCAGTCAATTTTTGAAACCAGTTAATTTAGGGCTAACCTCGTGTCCATGTAGTAATAATATCTGATAAAACTATTAGGGTTATTAGTTACTTTTATATATAACCGTTCAAGGTGAAGACGATGAGGCGATTGTATGTCAAAATCTCATTTGATCTCATGAGATGTGTATAGCGTTTGTTAAAAAATACCTGTGAGGCTGTCTCATGCAAAAAACATCACTAATCGTTAGCAATGTAGCTGTATCCGCTATTATGCTTATTTAATGTACACATATCACTAGTATAGCTTTTTATATCGAGAGAGGAAGCAAGATTTCGAACGGTTGTAGTATTTCCAGAGCTCTATCGAAATAAATTAACATTTAAGAATAATCTCATCTCTATGTAATAATAGACGTAGTATAAACGTTACATATTTTAAATGTATTTAATTTGTAGTCACTGTTTAATGAGTTTTTATTATTATGATGTAACATTAGTGGTATTAGGCGTTTTTTATGATTGTTAATAAACTATTAGTATCAGTGTGAAGCCGATGAGAGGAATGCATCTCAAATTTTGATGACTGTAAGGCTCTCTATGAAATTTCAAATAAAATTAGATTACGTAATTTTTTGTAAGTACAATATGATTGTTAAAATACGAATTCAGGTTTTTCTGTATTACTTTCTAAATGGTTTAATGATCGGAATGCCTGTTTATATCCAACCATTCTATTCTGATAAATAAAAGAGATTTTTTTAGTGCTTTAATTGTTTTAATCAAGAGCCCTGTAATAAAAAAATAACCCCATTGTTTTTCTTTTAATTCAGCATGCGTGTTTTTAAAAAATCGTGTTATAAATATATGATTTAGTGTTTTTTTTTTAAAAAGAAATTATTTATATTATATTGGTAATCAATTTTAGACTATTATATTTAACACTGTAATTAGCTAAAGTAAACATGAACAGTGATTTCTTACTACATATTGTTGTGGAATTTAAAAAATGTAACTTTCCAAACTCTTAATATGGTTTTTTTTATAAAACAATTTGTGTGTTCGTATGTACAATATGAATATTTTTCAAACCGATTTTTATTTTTAAGAGAAAGGTAAATACGTTGCAAAAAGTGTGATAAAGATAATAAGGTTATTTGTATATTTTAAACTATGAGGAAACCAATAGGTGGTTTTTACACAACCTAGAAAGTTTAATTACACAAGCACACAAAGCAGTGTCTATCACTCGTAAAGCCGTCCCTCGAAAACGTTCTTTAAGTACAAAACTGGTAAGTGTGGTGTTAACCCTTTTATTTATTTACAGATTTTTAATTACAGTTATAAAACACAAGCATTAAGTTTCTTTAAAGATATTAAGGCGTACAACATTTTAACGGTCGGATGGATATTATTTCAATGCAGGTAAACTATGTTTTAATATTCGTTTTAGAAGACAAAGCTGTTATGTAATTAATTAACTTAATAAAAATTTGTTTCATTAGGAATGTCAGTAATTTTTTTTTATAGTTCACTGGGGATAATTATGACATTTACAATAAAAATAAGTGTTCTATAATTAAATTTTACTGTCATTCTAATTCCCCAGCGAAGATCAATCCTTAACACACCTGCTATTTTACATCATTATTAGAAAATACGTATAGGTAAAAGATCATCCAATAGCATTTGACCATTTTAAAAACAATAGACTATATAAAAAATCTTTATGCAATTTCCAACACTGTATGCGTGTGCCAGGGGCCCTGTTCTTAATATAGCCGGAAAAACCTTAATACCAACAAAATAACCCTAAGATTAACCCTAGTCCAGCCCCCCAAGCCCTGAGACTTATCCCTAGACCAGCCCCCACCCCTAAACACAACCTGTAGATATGCATTAAAATAAATGTAATAACAATCTCATTTGATAAAAAGATGCTAATAAAGTAAAATGAGGAAATACAGTCAATGTGTACGTGATTATTATTATCTAATCAATTCTTTAAATAATATCTGATAAACAAGTTCTAATAAATGTTAATAGTAAAACACAAAATTAAATAAACTATCTTTTACATCATCTCCCAGGGGCTAAAAATAATTAATTAATAAAAATAATTAAAGATCATCATCATCTTAAAGCTATCAGATTAAGAATTTCCCTAGGATAATTAATTAATAAAAATAATTAAAGATCATCATCTTATATTAATAAAAATAATTAAAAGATCACCATCTCAAAATAAGGGTAAAAAATACGGTATCTCACGTAAGCGTATAAAAAATTAGGGATAAAAAATAAGGATGAAAAAACGCGATCGCCCACGTGGGCATAAAAAAAAATGGGCGCGCCAAGTGCCCCACACCCCCGGGGCTTTTGTGACGTCAAAATCCAGGATGGCGGCGACAAGTGTCCGGTACTACTTATGTGAAGATCTAGAATCGCCCAGAAAAATTCAATGCGACCAATTGAATAGTTAATTGTTTTAACAGTGTTATTAATCAAAATTACAAAAAAGAATACGAACATTTTAAAACTGGAAAATTAAGAAAGATCGTAAAAGGTATGGAATAAGATCATTATTTCTAACTTGTACCTCCATATTCCTAAATATTACCTAGAAAATTTAGACGCATTTGTCACATTAGAATGGGAAACTACCCCTTATTAAGGGGGGTCTCTATATATAGTTAGGCAACACATCAAACCCCCATAAGAGCAACGTTTTATATTATTATGAAGTTATCTGAAACTTTAGAGAAACGCGTAAGACGTCAAAATAGTCTCGAAACGTTCTTAAATTTATATTGAATTTTTTTCCCAGTAGTGATTAAATTGGAATATTTTTATAACTGATAATATTTTTAACAAAAGCCATATATTCAGACATAGGTTTTTCGAAATACGAACTGTTCAAATTTTGAAAAAGTCTAGATTAATAATTTACTATTTAACACATTATAAAAACGATAAATGTTCTGATGTCAATAAGGTAGAAACTCCATTAGAAAATATAGCAGCATGGTCTGCTCATTAAATGACCTGGGGGCACAGATCTTCAGGTATTCCTTAGCAAGTACTTATTTCTATTGAAACTCAAAGGTAATCGGATTAATTTTGAATCCTTCAAACTATTATGCACCTTATTAAATTATAATGTATTCGTATCAGTAAAAATTAAAATAAAACAATTAATTATTCTATTATAAGTTTTTGTTATGAACGAATTCTAAAATTAATGAGGTTACAATCAAATTACTTATATTAATGGAATGTGAACCTACAATAAAGCAAGGATTCATACATACCAAAGCAACTTTATTAATATTAAATTATTATAAGTTTTTGTTATGAACGAATAAGTTCAAATGTAAACATGTAATTAAAAATCATTATTAATTTAAAAAAAATAATTTTTTTTAAATTAATTATTCTATTTATTCATTTTGTATCAAAGAAAAAATAAAGTTTTCTAAACTATTGTAAACAAATTATAAAGGTGAAGGAACAAAACAATTTAAAATTTAATTGGTCATATGTACAGTTCCAAGATTTAAATTACGACATCTGCGTGGATTTACTAATTCCGGTAATATAGACTTATAGTAAAGTTCTTCTAATATTTTTACCATATTATCCTCCCCAAATGTATCATCCCTGTAAAAACGAAACATATCGTTTCATTTAATGTTAAAAAAATTTAATGTTACTACGTACCTTTCAATTTCTTCAACATGGATTCCTGTTGCAGTGTAGATAACAAAGTAGCATTTGACTCATTTGGTAATACGTAAAATTCCTTGCACCTTATAATAATTATGGTTCCTCTTTAATTTAATTTTGTTGTATTCGGAATCTCCATAGTATCAATGTCGCCGCTTTTTAAGAGCTTTTGATTTCCACAGGAAAATACAAAATCAACCACTTTTTTTTCTCCAGATAACTAGAAATTCTGTACCTACCCATATTCACCCGTGATTATCTTCTTCTACTAGTCCGGCAGGCGAATAAGCTAAAAATGGTTTTTCTTCATCTATAAGGAGTCCGCATGTAATGACCTTTAACTTGAATAGTTGTTGAAATCGTTTAATTGCATTTGACTCACTGTTGCGTATTCCCTTTAAAAATATTGTAGTGTAAGGAGTAAACAGTTTTAGAAGTGCACGTTGTTTTACGCAGTTTGCATATTTTCCCAAAATTGCATGCCGTTAAACGTTTCTTACGTTCTACTCTCCACAAATCAGTTTTTGATTGGGTCAAGGTACCTTCATCAATTTTTTTTGTCGACATTTTGCAAACAAGTCAAAAATTGACTAACGCCCAATTTGTACTCATCTTTTGAAAGATCTGGTGTGATGGATTCATTTCACAATCCATAATCATTATCCGCGGGTGCAAATGTCCTGAAATCTGAAATCAAAGCAATAAGAAACTACTGTAATGAAGAAGTTTCCATAGAAGAAAACGTTATTAAAATAATACATACATCTTGTTCCCTTCATTCTACGACGATTAATTTGAGAGTTTAATAAATGCGTCATGTAGCTCCCCGGTGGTCTGTCACAAAGTTACTCATGCAAAAGCGATAATAAATTTCCCACGATATTAAAGGGATTGCGGCCATTTCACATCTCAATTGGTACGAATTTTTTAAAGAAAAATTTCTAACCTAGCGAATTATATGTTTCTGGTGGATTTGTATCGGTATCGTAGAGCAAACTAGATGCTTGGTCTGCTAGTCGTTCTACAATAGTGTTTATTACTGGCAACATGCCGCATTCTAAATATACATCTTACAAATCCTCCTAAATTAAACGAAATAGTTCAATAACAAACTAATATTATTCAAAAATATTATTACTTCCTTCTTCTTAGTGCCATTACAAAAATATTCTGGAGATTGAATATGCAAAGGGCAATTTAATATATCTTTCTTCAAATTTTCAATTTTGCTACGATAGGTGCATTTTCAACTTTGCGATACGTTAACGCTTTGACAACTGAATTATGGACACGGCCTGAAGTTGAAGGATTGCATATATAATCACTTCGCCTTTTTGGATATCGACAGTCTTTACTAAAATCGCTGAGTTTATTGATGTAATTACGAAGCAAATGATTTCGACATTCTATTTTTCTTATACAAAATGACGGGCCGTTCGAGGATATTTGTGTTAAATGTTTGTATACACTACTGTCTCCTTCACCAATCAATTGGCCATAAATTAGATGATGCTGTGAAATTTAATTCTGCAAATAATACCAGATTCCATTGCAGTGGAAGTCTTAGTCCAGTTACGGAAACATTCATGATCATCCTCATCATGGCATCTTTGTTTTTTACAACCATATACAAAATGTTTTTTTATTTAGCTCCGAATATGGATGTCTAAAAAAAATACTTTATAATAAAAAAAAGATTTCATTATAACTTACAACTCCAGAAAGTGCAGAATAGTTTCTACGGTAAGTTCTTTTCCCCCAAGCTCCGTCTGCTATCACTGATATAATTGAAATGTTACTCATTTTTTTCTTCTGCGGATTCGGCTTCTTCTTTTACAGCCTTGCTCATTAATTGTTGGTTTAAATTATCGACCGAGGGTAAAATGCTGTTGTGGTATTTTGAATGTGTGTCGTTAGACATCTCTGGTATATCCATTGCTGCAACAAGCTCAGCAATTATCAGTATCGGACACCAAAAAGTCTTTGTCATCATTATGATGGAAACTGATGCTACAAGGTTCGTCTTCCGAACTAGGGTGGTTGCGAGCTTCTGTTGAAATATTACCCAATTTCCTGTAAAAGGAATTTATCAATAAAAAAATTTATTTTATAATTTATTTTACATATTCTGTCATTTGAAAACTAACAAAAAAGAATTTCGGGCCAATAGCATGTATTTACTAATAGTGAATCGTGCATAACTTCCTTATTTATGATAATTACAGGACATTTTAATAAATTATAACAAACGTAATATTTCAATAAAATAAGATTGTACATAGGTACTTACGCTTCTCTCGCCATTTTTAATATCACACTCCTACTTCTTCTTGGAACACTCACACTTTTTCTTGCTTTAGGCATTTTTAGACACAATCAGAAATTCATAACTGGTGTGTCATCCATGAGTATCGTGCGCAAAATGCTAGTACACTGATAGCAATCCCGTAATTGTCTACATTTTATTAGAATATTTGAGGAATAACAATAATCAATATGTAATTGCGTGATATAGTTAGGTTAATTAAAGGGAAAGTTATTTAGCCATTTTCTGCACATAATTATATTATATATCTCTTTAAATTTAAATTTGGATAATGATATGATTTGAAAAGTATAGGAATTTGGTATAAAATTTATTTAAATAACACTTTATGTTGATTACATGTAATTAAAGAAAAGGATAGAGTTAAGGTATTTATATAAAAAATAAAAAAAATTCAATTTTATTGCAAGTTACCTTAATGTTCATGTCGTCTGTAAATTAGTAAAAAATAATAGAGATTTGCACAAATTATTCTGAATATTAATTTAGTCCCTCATCTTGCCTATGGCAGATAAGTATTCAGGTAAAACTTTGAAAAACTTTCAAGCTAGTGGGACCTTAACACCTTCGCACAAATCATGGACCCATACTTTACGGTTGCTGCAGTGAATCATATTTTCTTGTCTATCTTCTTTGCACAGTATGCAGTACCAGATTTCTTTAAAATTCCTTTTCTTTTACTTTTTAGTGCACGTTCCAGCTGATTTTTAATTCTTTTCCCGGACCTTTCTAGATTTATACCAATTTTTACTTTCTTATTTTCATTTTCTTATATTTTTTGTTCTAAATCATATTTATAAGGGCTTGAGGTTAAAACTTGAGAAGCTGAGTACCTTCTGATAAGTTTCTTTGTATCATAGGAATTTTCAGAATTGGGGATAATTCCTTAAGACGATTTTCAATTGATGCAAAATTCTTTGAGGTGGTAGATGTGCCAGGTTGACTTGCAAATTGGTTAGAAGTGGATGGTTGAGTGGCGATATTTTGGCTTTGTGATGCTCGTAAGACATGATCGCTGGTCGATGGTTAATGATTAACAGTTTCTATTGTATTTTCGTAATTTGGAGTATTTTTTTACTGCTCCTACGTTACGTTGGTCAACTTCGCCAGCGACTGTTTCCTCTGTCATTTCCAAAACGAGGTAGTCTTCCTCTCTAATTTTATAGCGATCAGAGTGCCACAAACCACATGAATCAACTTCATGTAACGCAGTAACCATACAGACAGCTCTTGGATAATCAATTCCTAATAATTCACTTATTTCTATCTTATTACACTCCCAGGATGAGTGCGCATGCTTCATTAACATGTTGCTTTAACGATTAAAAAAAGACTTATACAGGAGCTGAAGTCTGTGCGATTATGTTCTGGTAAAGATAGCATTATGATTCCGTAATCTCTAGCAAGCCTGATTGCATCGATTTAGTGTGAGTGGAATGGCCATCGGGAAGAATGGGAATTTGCTTTTTTCACTTATCTCAAGCCGCAAGCAGCGTATAAAGTGTGCCATCCATTCTAATAATAGTTCACTTCGGATCCATCCGCTGTCGGAACAAGTGTACAGAGTGTTTGGAGACCCATCTCATTTCAGTAGGTCATTCAAATGATAACCATCGTAGCTATAAACTTCCCGGCAGCATTCATACAGCATATACATGTGTATATACCCCTTTCTCCGATTATAGCAGCACTCACTAGGTGCCAAAATTTTGGATGGTTTCTGGACTTAAACCAGTTTCATTGACATTAAAGAGTTTTTTACGGTGAAATTTTCTCTTGGTCTATAATTTGTTGATATTTCTCAAAGAAGTTCATCACTATTTGCTTATTAAACCCTCTGAAATTTTCCATCGAAGTTGCTTCTGGTTTACGCAACGATATTTCAGGGTGATCCTTTGAAAATGTATAATACCACTTCCAACCTGCTAACCTCTTTTCTTTATTAAATGGATGATGAAGATCATACTTTTCGGTTAGTTAAAAAGCTAGGCTACACAGTTATTTTAACTGTCAGACCAAAAAAAACAAAATTCTAACTCTAAAATATGTTGCACCAATTCTGCCTTTATCTCATACGTTAAGTCTTTTGGTCGTCCAATGCTATGACATTTGTTAAAATTTTTTACACGTCTTCTAAGCGTGGGCTTCCGAATTTTCTAACACGATAAGCTTTATTAAATCCGATTATTTTGATATGATGTTTTTTCAAAGCCTCCTCCATATCGACCTCTGCCCAACAGATTTGAAAGTAACCGCAATCCTAAAATTAATTTTATCCTAAATCGTATCGATACGATTTACATTTAACCGTAGGGTATGATTTAGGCTCATTAGTATCGACTAAGTTTAGTATACACAGTAAGAAAAAAACACTACATATCCGACGTTTCTACTCACTAAACTGCTCTTTAAGTACATGCTTTTAAGACGTAATCATTACATATTGATCAATAACACCAGTTAGTTGTTTAACACCTCGTAAATATAAGCACCATATTACTAAAAAGTGGAAGAAATACTAACCTTTTAATTATTTTCCGCTGCAATAACGGTAAAAGAGGCACACTCTGACTGTAGTTCATATCCAACTAAAGATCCCTATTGCTGTATTTCAAACGCCGTTGTATGGCCCTCAGCACGAAATTCGGACATTGTACGATTTAGACGTAATTACCTTAATGTGCAAAAAGGAGAATTACATTGTTTCAAATAGTTAAAAGTATGTTTATTAATTACATTGAAAATATTGCTAAGATAATAAAATAGGCTGAAATAAAGTTCAGGTGCACGCCGGGAAAATGATGTCACTGGCAATGGTTTAGAGTAAATGCAAAGGTCTGATGCGATCTGCTAATTGCAACTGTTGTGAAATAATATGTGTATTGTGTATTAGATACGCCTAGATATTTTAAAATTCGGGAATGATCACTGTGAATATTAAATCGAAAACTGGAAATTCATGGAAAAGGTACAAGAGGAAGCAAAACTGTTAGTTGCGCATGTCTGAAAATTATATATTAGGTTTAAGGATAGTGGAGAATATCACCCAACGATGCCAGTATTGCTGACATACAACTACTAGATTTTTTTTAAGGTTACGAAGCTCGAAGTTATTAACTAATTCAGATTATAGAGCACAATCGTATTGATAACCATATAACCGTACTTATAAGGGCGTAAATACACTATTTCCCTGAAGCAAATCTTCATTGACCTAGTAATGTCGAATACAATGTATAAAATAGCTATTTTACAAGCTTTTGTTGTCGAATAGTACCGCCTTTGTGGTGACAAGATCAGTATTCGTAGTACACAAAACAGAAACTTTAGTTGCGTATATTTGGAAATTAATGTAGCAAACTACAATGAGAAAGGTAGGTAGTACTATAAATGCTAAGGCGAAAGGGGCTCGCTTCCAGGAAACGGAGACCACTAGTAGACGATGACACACGGTGCATTTGACTTACAAGAACTTACAGGTTTTAAGGAAATCTATTTTCCTTTATGTAATCAGACCCATTTGTTTTTAGCAGCTTTCAGATTGATAATATTCCGTTATTAAAGCTGCTCAGCTTAAACAGTTAATTCTTTTACCGAAACGGTGTTTTATGACAGTAGCAAGAA
>JARFJB010002098.1:2240000-2330000 GCA_036346205.1 Vesta saturnalis | reverse complement strand
ACTTGTTCGTGTTCTTTACTGACACTTTTTCTAATTTCAGCATCAAATTCTTTTCTTTTCAAATAACTTTCTGTAAAAAATTATAAATAAGAGCGTTGGTATCAATATGCTTATCACATGAGTTGTAATCAAATATTTATTCGTGTTTTTTTCCAATCTGAACATCTCTATAACAATTGCAGTTATCGTCCTCAGTATATTATAACGGTTTTGAAATATTAATTAACAACGCAAGAACAACTATGCTCTAAGAGTTATGTATACTTGAAAGCCAACTACGAAATCTAATTCTATTTTACCAAAGATTAGCTAGAGCTCTAATAAATTAAATATTACTAAACCTTTTTGCGTTTTATAATAAACAAAATAAATCCATGTACCAGACAAATTTAAAAGCACAGAACCCGTTTCAATAGTGAAGCTATCATATGAGCGGTTATAAGCTCTTTCAAATTTCACAATCCTGTTTGACAACTTAATCAATTTTTTAAAATTGATATAATTTACTGAGGACGATTACTACAATTGTTATCGAAACATTTCAATTTGTATAATACATAAGTAAAAGTAACAAGGTTACAATAAAAAAAAATTCTAGTTATTAATGATAATCATGATAGCTTGAATTTTAATAGTGTAGCTGGCCCACATAGAGAAATTACATCAAAAGAGATACAGCATTATACAAAATTTACGCAAGAGTGGCAGAGATCGGTGATAGTTCAAATATTGGCTTAGGTTTGTTTCTTAGTAAAAGGTTCGTTTCCGAAATGAGATGTGTTCTTACCTTAAATACGTATATCAGCGCTAAATGGTTCTTATCTTGACTAAGGTGATGGTTCAAAGTAGAGGCCACGTCCTTGTCGAGAGTCAAGTTCTTTAAATTCTTCATATAAGAAAGAAAGGGGTGTTACTATACTTCAGCCATCATAGTTTCAGCTGCATTCCAAGATTTATCCGGATGTACTCTATAAAAACTAAAATACAATTAACCGTCCTTTTTTAATAATAATGTTTTAGATAAATAAGTAAGTCATATTTGAAATGTACATTTATACACTAACTACAATCCCATCCTTGTGCCTACTTGATGCAGTTCCTAAAACATTTAGTTTAATTCAAGTTTGATAATAATTTCAGTTTACATTTAGAGAATCTATTTTTCCAGTACTTCGATATATACGAATTATTGATACTGATCGAGATATGGTATCTCAGCTTAAATAAAAACTACAAGCAGCTGAGTTTGTAGCAAGTTGGATAACCTATTCCAACACTTACCGGTAGCAGAACGATACTGTTAGTACGGAATGCTAAATCATACGGGGTATATACCGATATACCTGGTATTTCTGGTACTTACAAAGCTAGTATGATTGTCTTTGACCTCTGAGGTTAGGAGCTGCGGTCAGAGTTGAATCAGGCCAGCCTCGGATATGAACGCAGAATGACGAATTGAACAGCGAAGTATATGTGAAAGAATGGTACGTGGAATGAAATTAATGAAACGCAGCTTAACATTCTGTGTGTATCAGGGGCAATGGAAAAGTTCTTGTACTGATGAGTGAGGTTTTTTTGGCCAGTGCGAGAAACGGAAATAAATTATGCAAACGGAGTTAGAGTGATTAGAAGCCAAAGAGCGAAAATGCGTGTTAAACAGTATGAATTGGTATCCCTACCGGTAATGTTAATGGAAAAAGAATTTTGAATGATCGGTTTTGTGTTATACACCGGTAAATAGAGAGAAAAGCCAGAAATGTGAGAATTTTTTAAACAATGTAGAGAACATATCAATGTGTACAAGCCACGCAAAGGAATAATTTTATTGCGGAATATGAATGAATGAGGGTTGGGGAACTCATTCTAAGAAAGTTAGGATATTTATCAATAAATAAACGCCGATGTAGATAGAAATGTTTTTATATCTAATACATGCTTTAAACATAAATGTGTTCATACGTATATACCGTAGAGAGCTGAATCTGAAAGCATGATTGTCTTGATCGTTTATGATGAAGGACTACCTGGTTAGGTATGCACAAGTGATGCGTGGATCCGAGTGAGAAACTGGTCACTTTCGATTTGGATCTAAGGCATATTTAGGAGAAAAGTGGGTTTGGAGAAAGAAGGTGAACACAATGTGAGCGTCCAGCGTGAGCGTTAAAGTAAAACAACGGTTAGCTGACGACGCGAGGATGAGCTATGATTTGCTTTAAACAGAGATTTTAATGTGAGTTAAACGATATACAGGTATTAAATAAACAACGATTACATTGAAAGTTTATGCATGTCCTTGAGGGATACTGCTGCCATCTGTGTGGCACAGATATGTAGACCAGCAACTGTGGGTAAGCAGCAACATAGCGACTGGTGGAGTGAATACGTAAAAAAGGCAGTAGGTTAGACAAAACTATACGTACATGGCAATTATTGATGCGAAAAATGATATGAGAAAAATTCGTTATGTACAGGATGTTCCATAATTATATGCACAGGTGCATATTGGCTAGTTTTTCAAATGAGTAATCCATTTTAAATCATTCAAGTAATTACTGTCACAATAACAGTTTAATTGATCACAATGACATGCCCATCGATAGTTATTGATGGTAACTAGATTTTAAGAATACATTTCCCTATTAATTAAGTGCATAATTACTTATTCTATGGCTAAATTTTTTTATCCAAAACTACCCTCAGTGAAAAGAAGTTGCGTGTTTTTTGTCCAAAACTACCCTTAGTGAAAAAAAGTTGCGTGTCTAGTTGCTTTATCTAAAAAGGTTTCAAAATTGCAAAAAACCACTGGATGCTGCCCCGTGGGCACGCCTCTGTAATTACTGTATCTACTGTAATGTATCCAAAACAAAACTGGGAAAATTTGTTTAACAAACTTCAACACCCTGTATCGACCGAAACGTTTTAGGAGTATGTTTATAAAGCAAAAAATGTGTGTTTTGATGTCCCCTACCACCTCTAATAGTTTGGCGGTATATTTATGGAACAAATTGAGAAAGCAGGAGCAAACGAAGCAAAAGAATTCAGGGTGGCAGAAGATGAGAAAATGTAGAACGAAATAGAGGCAAATAAACTATTCTTGAAGTATGTAAGAAATTCAAAACGTGGGCCAAAGCTGAGAGTACTATGAGTGCTGAATAGTATACGATGAGTAGAAATTGACGAGATGTTATTTTAAAAAGTGGTACGAAAGTGAGTGTAAACTGACTGAGGAGTTAACATCAAGGATTTGAAGGAGATGGAGAATGAAACGAGGATGATAATAAATTGAATAAGGTAAAGAAAGCGGTACAAAAGTTGAACACTATACTCATATTGTGCCCGTTTTTTGAAGCTATTTCTTTAAACCCAAAGTTTTAGGAATAATTTTATTATAACATTTTTCCCTAAATATGATACAATTCAGTTCTTCCTTCCGGTTTTGTTATTAAAACTTTGACATAGATAGATACTGTTTGCACAGTTTTTAGTAAAGCATTTGATTGTATTCATCATAGTATCATGCTGTCTCTAACAATTATGTTATCCTTATAACTTCCGTGGCTAGCCACAAAAGCAAGCCAGCGCTGCCTTTGTTACAAGCTTCCTTTTACAAAAGTACTCAATTCAATTTCAATTTAGCAGTTTATTGCCTTTTAAGCAATTAAAATGTTTTGAAATATATACAAAATACAATATAATATAATACATAACATAAAATATAAAACATATACAAAATATTTTATTGTAGTGTGCTGTTCAGGAATATGCTTCCTCTTCAGCACGTATGTTGTGCGGATGTTGAGTATGCCATGTCGACATCATGTTGTGTATTGGTAGGTCCAAAAAAAAAATTCTATTGTTGTGTGTGGTCGTGCAGCGTGTTGCTGTGCTGAGCTGTGCTGTGCTCGGGTGATATTTGTTGTTGATACTGCTGTCTCGGATATCTGAAATAAATAAAAAAACGTATAAGTTTAATCTTCATGTAATCTGCAAAACGACAGCAAACTGTTGTTGTATAGTAATAGGATAGAATGTCTATACCGTGAAGCGGTATAGAACAATTAGGAAGTAGGTTTAGGACAGCTGTGAATGGTATAAATAGATACTGAATACTTATCGCAGGCAATTCGTAGGTCCCAGATGGCTTTCATGTGGCCTTATACGTTATATACTGCACTGACGAAGAAGATATTTGACTGGTATTTACAAGACGAAAAAAATTCTTTAGAACGACCACACTAAATTTGACGGTAGTTACATTAATCTGTTTATTTATAAGGGCGTGTAGGTTGGACAACTCTATGTAAACCACATCGCAAAAATGTGTTTTCTGGACTTTAAGAGATGATCTGCCTTAATTCGACCACCAGGCTATATCTTCTTTCGACTCGGATAACACTCATTTTCGCATCTATGCTTACGGTATTGTATTCCTCAGTCAATTTCATTGCGAATTGTGAGAACCTTTAGAATAGTTTAACTCAGGTTTCTATTTGACGAATGGAAAATAAATTGAATTAAATGTGAAGAAATCGATTTTTGGGCACTCAAAATGACGGATGTTCTTTTTGGACATTGCAGATATTTTACATTAACGACGCATTATGCTAAGATACGCTAGGATAATTTTATGTATGGTAGTGTTTCGTGGAAGATATTTTCCGCGAAGTACTGTATAGTTTCACATTTTGGAATTCGGCGTAAAATTATTTTTCGAACGATCTCTAATTTTTTATTTTATGATGCGGTGTTGCTGAATTATTCGAAAAAATATGACAATTTTGGTCGAAATTAGGTTCAATAAGATAATTTCCTGGGTGAGTATTACGATTAATTAATAAAACATATTTTGCAGTGATATATTCAAAGGATGTACTTAGACGACTCAGTCACCAAATATTGGTTATACTACACTGGGTGATTTTTGCACAGGTGCTACTTTAGTACATTTCAAATGGCGTTTTCTCATTTTTCTTTCAATAAAACACTCAGTACCTATACTATTGTAATTTTGAATTGGCGCATCAAAACGCATTTTGAAACGTAAAATTACCTTGTTATTGCGTTTCTATTTATAACTAGTGTTAGTTGCCTTGATTTTGACGTAAAATCAAAACATTCAGTTTAATTACTGATGCTTAATTTTAAATCATTGCGACAAAGTGTTTGAGTATTCACACTTATTTCAATTTACAAACTATTGAGGTTCACACTACATGTGCAATGATCTAACCATTATTATTATAATTTCAACACATAATCAAAAAAATTATTTATGATAAATATCTAAATATCCTAGAAGAAATAGTTTATGTTCTGGATGCCAGTGATAAAAACTATTTGATGGCAACCCGAATTTATATGCAACGATATCCATAAAGAAGACAGATCTCTAAATAATCATTTGAGAGGTTGATGGAAGGATTTGACAATAGTGTAAAAGTGTATATGAGAAAAAAGAACGAACAAAAATGTAGTAAACGAAGATAACGAAGAAATCACACTTTTAGCGGTGACTGTTTGGTCATACATCCGAACATACATTTACAACATTTATAGAGAATATTTAAAAAAACGCATAACAACTGAAATTATATCATAACATGCTAATACGAGTTTTTATCCATTTTGTTAATCTTAATTTGAGTACAAAACTTTACACTAATTCAAAACTAAGTTAAATTAAGTAACATAAAAATAATTTTAAATCAAGTACTCCAATAGTCCTCCGTTTTGAACAAAACAATGGTCTATTGTAGAATGAATTTCTAACGTTTGTCAACTGTCTAATTGTGCACATTCTTCATTGAGCGCATTCCTAAAGGAATCAATATTTGTGTGGCGTCTTTTATAAATGAAAAAGTCGCACGGTGCCAAATCAGTGGCTCTAGCCGGTCATACAATCACACCACCGCGACGAATCCAATGTTTTGGAAAGGTTTGATCTAGATAGACCCTTCCAAAATGTGCGGGGAAACCATCGTGCTGGAACCAAATCTCCTGATTTTCACATAATACTTCTTCCGGTGCAGGGCCTACTTTGGTTAATAGTAACTCCAAATATGATTGGGAGTTTAAATTTTCCTCAATTTAAAAAGGGGCCGGTGATTCTATTATTGAAAAGCCTAGCCCAAATATTGATTTTTTGAAGGTACTGCGTTCTGGTAGTTTATATAATCCTGAGATGCACCAATATCCATTATTTTGAACATTAGGTTCTCGGTTTGATCTTTCCTGTAGGTCTTCATAGAGTATTCAACGTTTTTCTTCGTCTACTGCAAACATTTCTTGGTGACATTGTACTTTGTACGGATGGTATTTATGTTTGTTAAATATCTTCAGCGCTAAGTCATGATTAACATTACACTCACGAGCAACTGCTCGAGCACATTTGAAGTTCAACTAATCCCAAAACCCTTTCGTGCAGCTCATTATTGTTTTTGTTCAATTATCTAAAATATTTTAAACCTAAATACTACCACTGAACGATTTAATTTGATAAAACTGTTTACGTTTGGTTCTCTGAGATTACATTTACTGTAGTTTCAAATTTGCGAACGTAACTTTGTATCGTAGACCTTGATGGAATTTGTCTGTTTGCATATTTTATTGAGAACAAATCCCTGTCTCTTCGTAAGCTATTGTTGGCAAAAATGTTATTGATAATAAATACTCTTTATCTAACGAGATAAACTGAATCATTTTAACACTAAGAGGTCACAAATGACATTTACGTTATAAGTGTAAATACTCAAACACTTTGTCGCAATGATTTAAAACTAAACGTCAGTAATAAAACTGATATGTTTTGATTTTACGTTAAAATCATGGCTACTAAGATTAATTAGAGATAGAAGATGATAATTTTCCATTTCTGAAAATATCAATTTCAGATATAGGATAGTTCACAAGAAGTGTACATAATTGATGTGACAATTCAAAATTACGGTAATGTACAGAGGGCTCTATTGGAAAAGATTAGAAAACGCTCTTTAAAATGTACTAATTTAGGGCTTGTGTATTTGGTGGCTGTAGTCTCAGTATATCCTTTGATTTGTTAAACCCAATTTCGAATAGTTTGGCAACACCGTATCAAAAAATAAAAAGTTAAGAGGTTGTTGAAGAGATAATTTTACACCGAATTCCAAAATATAAAAATATACAGGGTGATCCATTTAAGAAAATTGATCTTGAAAGTGCTCCGATGTAGTGAATCATCCTGTATATTTGGAAATAATTTTAAAATGAGCGCTCTTTGAAAACATACCACTTACATAAAGAAATGATTTTCAAATCCTTTAATAAGGTCGATAATAGACTTTGATGCTCTACGGGAACAACGCTTGTGTTCGGATGTATGCACAACCATACGGTGTATCGGTAAATAAGGATTTACTGACATAAAAGCACATAATAACTACAGCAGTTTAATTGACTGGTTCAGTGATTTAAGGTGTACGATCATAAAAAAAGTTTAAAAATGAAAGAAATTGAAAGTGTTTCTGGTAAAGTAATTAGTTTGGATTATTTAATGAAAATTCTAAAAGTCACAACTCGAAGTTTTTAAATATTAGGAAATTAGGAAAGTTCAAGAAGTAAAAACGGTCAACATGACCGATGCGGCGGTTCATCGTGTTCTCCGTAACAAACGATCAAATATTGTTAAATAATGCAGCTAAAGTAAGGAGGTTTGAAGTTATAACGCAATAAACATGAAATGCAAAGAATTCAGAGTAATTTTTATAGAAATTAAGATTCCAGTAGCCTTGATTATCGCCAGCAACATTATTGTGCCAGTATAAGAAGATGCAAAAGTGTTTTGATGTTAACTCGACAAAATTAGGAATACAATATAAGATGTAATTAAATAAAAATATTTTGCAACAATTTCTACAAAAGGTGTTCAAAAGCTTGTCCATCAGCTAATAAACACTTTTCTACACGATTTTCAATAGCTTGATGTGTTGTTTTTCAAATTTCTGCGTTGGACAAACATTAATTGTGTTTCAAACTTTGTCAATACATTTTTCCTTTTATGTCACTGGAGTTGCGTACACCAAGTCATTAACTCGACCCCAAAATATAAATCTAAGAACGTATGGTCGGGTGACCTTGGTGGCCAAGGTTCCGCACCATTATGACCAAACCACTGATCTTCAAACAATCATTACCGCAGTCAAGTTCGACAATAAGGGCAACCTTGCTTATTAAAGTATTAACGTATCCGTCTCCTAATATTTGTTTAATATTTTTCTGTTTAAGAGTACATTAAGGAAATTCTGGTGATGTTTATCTATTAATGGAGGGGGCACGTTTTAAATGTAAAATACCTTTCGGTCAGAATTTAACCAAATTTTGATATGTTCTAGAGCTTGACCAATTGATCAAATGTCTTCATTGCCCGAAAGCTCAAAGCTCAACAGTTTTTGATGTACAGGGTCTGCAATATCACTATTTGATACTTTGAATATATCATAAAATGGACATTTTTGCCAATATTAACGCAAAACTTAGTGGAATGTTATTTTTTTTGTGCCACTGGTTACAACCTTTTCTGTATTTTCATTATTTTTGTACATACACCTGATATACAGGGTGAGACCAAATATATGTATCTGAAAAAATTATACGGTGGTATTGTTTTGATACTTTGGTGAATGGAAGTTAACACATATATATGCCCATTTAAATTATTATTGCAAGTTAAGTCCCCTAGACGTCCGTTATACAGAGTGTTTATTTCTTTAATAGATTTAATTGAGTATTATTACACTTCCTAGTTAATTTTCTGATAACTTAATCGAAAAGTCTATATTAAAATAAACTATTTGCTAACTGTATATACCTACATAATAGTCACGATGTGTTTATACTGATACTGGGTGTCCAAGTATAAAGGACCAAAGCGATATCTTAAACTTCATATAGGTACGGAAAAAACCATTAACATAAAAAATCCCTTGCGATTGGATGTCGTTGCGAACTACAAAGCTTTTGGAGATTGACAGATAGAGATGTTAGATGTGCTTCATTTATTATGCTGACTATTTTCTAAAAAAGTTATATTTAGCATTTACTTATTCGTTTAAACCAAAACCGCAATGTGGTATTGCGCTTTTTCCTCTGCTTTTATTCGTACAACTAGATTTTTTTCTGATTTTGCACTTTTCTTTCCGTTTTTTATACTACAATTATTATGTTTTTCTATTCTTATAAAATAACAACAATATAGTAGGTGGCTATGAAACGTCAAAAATTAATCCACTAATTGAGTGATATTGTTGATGCTTAGTTGCAAATCTACTTTTTGAATTAAAATCGTTGAAGAGTTTATGTGAAAAATGAATCGAATTCCATGTTTTGCTTGTGGAAATGCTTTAGTTCCTAGGGTTATGGTGAAAATAAGTGGTGAGGTAAATGCAAGAAAGCAGGAAATTGTAATTGCACGTTTCCGTGAAGCAAATCTACCAGAGCGAGTCATAATAGAAGAAACTCGAATCTGCAATGTCTGCAATATTTCTATTGTAAGGGAAATTCAAGCAATAGACAATAATCCAAATTGTTTGCGATTAAATGTGCTACAAAGGTCAACTCACTTATGCTGCATTTGTAACGATGGGAATGATATACATAAAATATCCATGAAAGGTAGAATTAATATTTTTGTTGAGAGAGATACGTGCCAGAAAATACGTACTGCTGTAATATTCATTTGGATGAGAATGGTAATCTGTTTGAGTTTCTGCTCCCTGGGTTACGATATGTAAATCGGCCATTATTAGCAGGTAATGAGATTTATATTTTTTTACAAGCATTACGTAAGGAAATTAAGAAAAAAAGCTACCACACGGCTTACGAAGACGAAAATAACTTCACAGATTCTCAATTTAAAGCAGTTTCTCCTATAACCAAAGATCAATTTAATAATATTTTCAACTTTTGTGACCCCGTTAGAATAGGAAATTCTTTGAGATATGTAAGTAAAAAAGATCTCTTAGCATTCCTGTGCAAGTTACGACAAGGTCTTAGTGATAGTTTTTTAGCGGTTATTTTTAATTATTCCACAAGACAACAACCCAGTTTAGCTATATCTCTAGTTAGACAATCTCTTTCTGCAAGATTTGTACCACAAAATATTGGATTTAGTGCTACAACTAGAGACAGCTACATCGAAAATCATGTAACTCCTTTTGCAAATCGTCTATATAATCAAAATCTGGATCGGCCTCAAGTCATAGTGTATAATGACTGTACTTATCTAGAAATAGAGAAAAGTTCTTGTTTTAAAGTGTTGCGGCAGTCCTACTGTACTTATAAGGGTAAACATCTTATCAAGCCATCTCTGCTTGTTGCCCCGAGCGGATTTATTCTAGACATTCAAGGGCCACATTTCTCAAGTTCTGAAAACAACGATGCTAACATACTTATAAGTGAATTTAATAGAGATGTGAATGGAATGCGTGAATGGTTTATTGAAGGAGATATTTTCATTCTTGATCGCGGGTACTTGGATGCTATTCCAGCTTTAAATAGATTAGGTATTAATTTTAAAATGCCAGCCTTTTTGCCCAGAGGTCAGCTACAGTTATCCACAGAAGAGGCTAATGACAGTCGTCTTGTTACGGAAACCAGGTGGATCGTAGAAGCACGCAATGGGAACTTAAAATCAATTTTTTAATATTTTAGCTTTAAGATAAAAACACCCCACATTTGTAATATTGCTGATTTTCTTAAAATTTCTGGAGCAATTATAAATAAATATTTTCCACCCATTTTAATGCAAGATGCTACTATTGAGCTTGCTGAAAATAGTCTTCAAAAAGTTCAAGAGCCAAATGTTGTTCAAGCCAGGGTTGAGGAGGAAAACTTACGCGCTAGAAGGGGCAGATGGGTTGATTTAAATGAAATTATCGTTCCCTCGTTCCCACGTTTGTCACATTACCATCTTAAAGAGTTAACTGTAGGTATTTTTCAGTTAAAGCTTGCTCCTTCTTATATACAGGACAATGAAATAGAGGACCGCCAGGTTCAATATCAATTTGATGAAAACTACGAACCCGGTTTTATACGGGTAAGGATATATTCTCACCTCAGAAATGCTATTCGTTACCAGTTGTGGATTGCATTTGTGCCGAATAATGAGGAAGAATAAACTTAACCCAATATTAGGTACTTACTGCACCTGCAAGACTGGTGCCAGAACTTTAGGTACTTGTTCTCATGTGGCATCTGTACTATGGTTTTTAGGATACACTAGGTATCAAGAGCTTATCAAATATCCTTCTACAAATGTTTTAAATCATATACTAAATGCAAATAATGTGGAGGTGATAGACATTTAACATTTGATTATGCAACTTTTTGATTTCTATGACAATGGTTATATCAAGACCAAACATTATTTACTGTTTTTTGCCTCATCGGTTCAGTTAACTGATATCTTATTAAGCTTAGATATTTTTAATATATTAAAATACGTTCATTAACGTTTCTACATAAACATTTCTTATTTCCAATGACTGTACAAAGCGGTAGTGATGATGGAGGTAGACCTGCGAAACCGGTCTGTCGATGGTGTGAACAGTGAAGACACTGGTATCTTAAAAAGAATTTTCTTTTCTTACTTTTGCAAAATAAAGATGAACTTCGACAAGCGCCTTCTTTATCAAAAGAATCTACTGAAAATTTTATTAGAAAATAGTGAGCATAATAAATGAAGCACACCTAACCTTTCTATCTGTTAATCTCCAAAAGCTTTGTATTTCGCAACGACATCCAATTGCAAGGTATTTTTTATGTTAACGGTTTTTCCGTACCTATATGAAGTTTAAGATATCGCTTTGGTCCTTTGTACTTGGACACCCAGTATCAGTATAAACACATCGTGACTATTATGTAGGTATATACAGTTAGCAAATAGTTTATTTTAATATAGACATTTCGATTAAGTTATCAGAAAATTAACTAGGAAGTATAATAATACTCAATTAAATCTATTAAAGAAATGAAACACTCTGTATAACGGACGTCTAGGGGACTTAACTAGCAATAATAATTTAAATGGACATATATATGTCTTAACTTCCATTCACCAAAATATCAAAACAATACCACCGTATAATTCTTTTCAGATACATGTATTTGGTCTCACACTGTATATCAGGTGTATGTAAAAAAATAATGAAAGTACAGAAAATGTTGTAACCAGTAGCACAAAAAAATAACATTCCACTAAGTTTTGCGTTAATATTGGGAAAAATGTCCATTTTATGGTATATTGAAAGTATCAAAGTGATATTGTGACCGTGTATATCAAAAACTGTTGAGCTTTGAGCTTTCGGGCAATGAAGAGACTTGATCCATTGGTCAAGTTCTAGAACATATCAAAATTTGGTTAAATTCTGACCGAAAGGTATTTTACATTTAAAACGTACCCCCTACTTTTTATTGTAGATGTGTACCGCAATAACTTCCTCGTTTCTAAGAGCACAGTAAATATTCCTGAGTGAAATCTCACGAAACGTGTGAGGTTTTCAATCATTCCAATAATGGCTATTTCTGTTAAAAATTCCATTTCTCGTTATCTTTGTCTCATCAGACCATATTATTCTATTGAGAAAGTTATTATCTTCTTGAATTTTTATTACAATATTCTCGCAGAATTGCTTTCTTCTGGCAAATTCTGGCTCTTTTAATTGCCAAAGCCTAGTATGTGAATAGGGATGGAATTTAGATTTGTGTGGAATTCTAACAATACATATTTCAGAAATCCCTACATCCCTTGCTGCTTTTTTAATGACGCTGTAGGATAGGCTGTGAAATACAATTCTCTTTTGGAAGCTACAATGATTTTAAGATTCTTCATTATGCATGAAACTGTGTCCCTATTGGGTTTAGGTCTGACTGGGTAGAATTCCTTGAAAGTGCGTACGTTCTGATAACTACTGTACCACATTCGCCATAAATCACAATTAAATTGAAATAATCTTCATTACTGAGATTTAGTTGTAAAGAACCAGAGTCTTGTACTTATATGTTTTAGAATAAATTATGTATGGACCATCCTGTATGTACGATTTCATAAGTTTACGCGATATTGCACAACGAATAATTTATCCATCACCGCTGACGTGTAGTTCTAAGAAACCGTAAGTTTCTGCACGTCAGAACGATTTTAACCAATCGCATAATGGCATTCCCCGCACGGTAGCCGCGAGGCCGCCCACGGATGCACCTTTATAAACTCGCGACGCGCATAGGTACTACTGTACTCCTGTACTCCTGCAGTAAGTAGAAGTAGAATCTCCGTAGATTCAAGTTAAGCCGATATCCTGCACCGCCACCGTACCGTTGACCGTTCCAGAAACCAGTAGCCGCAGCCGTTCCGTTTGCTTAGCGTAAGCACCGACTTGTTGTTCGTCGACGAAGAGTCCGTCGCGATCGGGCAACCTAAAGTTCAATTCTGTACTGCTATTTAATAGACACGTAAGTTGTAAAGTTATACATTCTGACAATTTACACTCAAACACTACAGACCGTAAATACTTCCGGGCTGAGCTCCAGGAGTTATACTACACCAAGTATACCTAGAGTAGTACGCAGGGGTAACCCCCGCCGTAATACCAACTACACTAACACCTAGAGTAGCACGCAGGGTAGATCCCATCGTCACTCTCCACCACAAAGTATACCTAGAGAAACGCAGGGTAACCCCCGCCGGATCTCGCAAAAAACTTGAGGGTGAAGGGTTGTTACAGGGCTGTAAAGACCTACGACCTTTCTCTCAGTATATACAGTAAAGACAGGCCGTCGCCTTCGTCTTCTGGACATTACTGAAATCCCGCTCGAAACTCACACACTTACTACATACAGATAACACGTAATAACCATACACGGTGTCTTTGAATTGCAGAGGAATACCTCCATAACCTATAGTATAAATTAGTAGTCAATATAACCATCGTAAATACCTGGTGCGAGAACGTTTGTAAATAAATTAAAGAGTACGTAGATTATTAGATCTTTACGTAAACCGATTAAAGTAATATTAAGTATTTCGTTCCCTTGTTTAATTATCAATAATTAAACTTAGTACAGAGACCAGTAATTCATTTAGTTAGATAAACAATCTAATTGTCTGCATTAAACCCGTAATAATTAAAGAAAGATCGTCCCAATACCTCGCGTTTGTATACGTGCATTTCGCGTGTATTACTTCCAGGGAGTAGAACATCCTTGCTTCAGCGCTCCAGAGTTACTAACGTATAAACACGATATCGATTTTCTCAAACGATTCAAGTTCATTGCGCTGGCGCTTCGATCAACCACTGCAGCGAGCATAACACTCGCGCTACTGTACATGCAGGACCGTAACTTAAATTTGTATCTCTTAGGTAAGGAATAGATGTAAAAATACTATCTTTTGTTCACAGAAGCGACTTCGTACCCAGTGACCCCCAGGACACGGACCAAGAGATTCTCCGATACACCTTTTGTTAATTACCTTTGTTTGATTTTATTTTATTGTAAATATTTGCTAATATACGTGTTAAAAATGCTTTACAATTTTTATTTAAGGTGACAGTGTTAAGCCCATCCTGTACTTATTACGAACCACACCCCGTTTATAAAATAAACCCGATTGAGCAAAGCCGAGGCAAAGTAAAACCGCGTTGGGTTACCAAACCAGAAGGGCGCAATTCTTACATAAGTAGCACCGAAACGTAGATCACCTGGTAGAGATAAACTAGAGAAAGAAGGGGTCATTACATTTGGCGCTAAAAGTAAGGGCGCATTACATATGACACCTAAACGTGGGGCTCGAAAAACACTGAACACCTTAAATAATTTTCCGTTTACAGATTCCAAAAGGACCGCAGAAGTACCAGTAATCACATATTTTTGTTTTCCAGAGACACTAATCTGTCTGTTACAGGATGAGTATACCGAGGGACTCTGAAGATACCGACACAAGAGTGGGATGGATTTACCATCTCAAGAAGGATGAATTAGCAACCGAAGCTAGGAAATATAAATTAGAGACAGGAGGGAATGTAGATGCACTTCGTGCCAGGATAATAAAATACATACGCACCGGAGGACAAGTAACCACACTAACACCAGAAAGACTAACATTAACCGCTCCGATACCGCCACCACCAGCTGGGGAACACCTAGACATTACCGGAACCAGACGCGCCGATATTTGCGATAGAATACGCAAATGGGGTGTGAAATACGACGGTATCAGCGATCCGATATCTTTCTTGGAAAGAGTAGAGGAACTACAAACCTGCTACAACATCACCGACCGTGACCTATTACTCGCCCTACCGGAATTATTAAAGGAAAGCACCCTGTTATGGTACAGAAACCATCAACAATCCTGGACGACTTGGAAAGATTTCTTGGTCAGTTTTAAAATACAATTTTACCACCGCGACATCAATTTCAACTAGAGGAGGAAATCCGAAATAGATTGCAAAACCCCGAGAAAAAGCTACGGAATACGTAACCGCCGTCCTGACCTTAATGCGACGCCATGGAAACATGTCGAGAGAAGGACAACTACAACGTATGTATGACAACCTGAGGGTGGAATATAAATATTACATCCGCCAGAGAGATTTTAAAGACCTGACCGAACTTCTCGAGTTGGCTACCCAATTCGAAATGCTACCTTCGAAGACACACTCGCCGTCTCCCAGTCCAAACCGCCAGAAGGTACACTTTAGTGGTCTAACACCAGCACCTGACACACCAGCACACCGTCCCCGTGAAATCAACACCACTACAACCGTTCCAACACTTATCACCACCCGTATGACCGCTCCACCGTCTGTTGGAGATGTGGAAAAACCGGACACTTCAAAGAAAGGTGTAGAGAACCGTTTAAAGCTTTTTGCTCGAGATGCAGCAAAGAAGGTGTATTATCCCGCGACTGCCCCTGTCCGCGGTCGGAAAACTTCAGACGCCGGTAAAGGGACACCAGGAACTTTTTACTACCCCGGCTCTTACACCTGGAAACAAAACAACCGCCAGCGAGTGGACCACTTGGCTACAAACCGTAGCACAGTTTACACGAAGGAAACCCGATAAAAGATTAGATCGTTCCTATGATGATAGACTCTTCCTCGAGATTATGGTCTTTAACAAAACCATCAATGCTTTAATTGATACCGGAGCATCCCGAACATATATAGGCGAGAAAGTAAAGAATTTACTAATTAACAACCATATATATCCGAGCACGCTAAAAGCTGCAACTGTACGTCTTGCCGACAGTTCCATGACTGAAACCCGCGGCTTGTACATTTTCCCCGCCAAGATAGGCAGGAAAACTCTCCAGTTACCGGGCTATTACATACCCCAACTGTCCACCGACATTGTGATTGGATTAGACGCGCTGGAACACCTTCAGGCCACTCTACACATACACCAGAAACAACTAGAAATCGCCGGAATACGTATCCCTTGCAAAGTTCCGTACAAGGAGGATTGAGTGGAATACATGGACCAGACGTAGACCAGCTGCCCGAGTTAAATGAATTCCTGGAAACCGAGATGAGGAAGTTCACAAAGGTAACAGGAAAAGCCAAAGATGTTATACATAAGATCACACTCGTGCCCGATGCTAAACCGATCAAACAGCGATACTATCCCCGCAATCCAGCAATGCAAGAACTTATCAATCAAGAGGTTGATAATATGCTCGCAGAGGACATAATAGAACCGTCCCACAGCCCGTGGAGTTCTCCCGTAGTGTTGGTTAAGAAACCAACTGGTTCATATCGATTCTGCGTCGACTTTCGAAAAGTTAACCAGGTCACCATCAAAGATGCATACCCGTTACCATATATTCAAGGCATCTTAGACCAGTTGCGAGAAGCAAGCTATATCAGTACCTTAGACCTGAAACAAGGATACTGGCAAATTCCGCTAGAAGATGGAAGTAAATCCATCACCGCTTTTACAGTACCGGGCCGTGGACTATACCAATTCAAAGTTCTACCGTTTGGACTTCATTCCGCCCCTGCTACATTCCAGAGATTCCTAGATTCTATTATTGGTCCAGAACTGATTGGACGCGCTTTTGTATATCTAGATGATATCATAGTCCTGGGAAAAACATTTCAAGAACACCTGCATAACCTACGGGAAGTATTCAAGAGACTACGTGATAACGGACTTCAACTACAACCGGACAAATGCTACTTCTGTCAGACCCAACTCAATTTTTGGGACTGGCATCGTGGTACCGCAAATATGTTAGCGGCTTTGCGAAACTAAGTCAACCGCTCACCGAACTCTTGAAAAAGAACACCAGATATCAGTGGACCGACACACAAAATCACGCCTTTGAAGCCATTAAACAAGCATTGACCGCCCCCCCGGTATTAGCCTGTCCGGATTTTAATCAACCTTTTGTATTACAAACCGACGCCAGTACCACCGGAATTGGAGCCCTGCTAACACAAGGACAAGCACCGAATGAACGAGTGATAGCGTACATCAGCAGGGCATTGAACCCCGCGGAAAGGAATTACTCGACGATTGAACAAGAGTGTTTGGCCGTAGTATGGTCCATACAAAAACTAAAAAGTTACCTAGAGGGTTATAAATTCACTGTGTTAACCGATCATAGAAGTCTCAAGTGGCTTCGCACGCTAGAGAAACCGACATCCCGTCTAGCCCGCTGGATAATGGAACTACAACAGTTCGACTTCCAGGTGGAGTACCGTAAAGGGCACTGAACAATGTGGCCGACGCGCTATCTCGCTTATACGAGGATTATAAAGTAAAAGCCGACCTGTCTCCATTAGAGGTGGAGGAAACCGAAGAAATAACCTGTCCGTGGTATAAATACTTGATACAACAAGTCCGAGAACACCCTGATCAACACCCACGATATAAAATAGAGGAAGGTCAACTATTTAAATCATTCCCTGATCCGACACCCGAAAAAGAGATGGGAAGCCATCCTAGTTGGAAAATTTGTATACCGCTAGAAAACGCCGAGATATCCTGGAAGAATGTCACGATGTCCCCACCGCAGGACACCTAGGAATTGCGAAAACGCTATGCCGCATATACCGCAATTACTACTGGCCCACCATAAAATCCGACGTGATAAAATACGTGAAAACGTGTATAAGTTGTCAGACTTATAAAGGTAGCACGCAAAAGCCGCAAGGAGAAATGTACTTTTCGCGACCTGGACATCCGTGGAATAATGTAAGTACCGACCTTATCGGACCGCTGCCGCGTTCCAAGAAAGGATATAAATTCCTGTTAGTTTTTCAAGACCGGTTAACTAAGTGGGTCGAACTTAAACCGCTCCGTAACGCTACCAGTCCGCCGATTATCCAAGCGTTAAGAGAACAAATAATATACCGCTTTGGAACTCCCCGACACCTGATCTCTGATAACGGCCCACAATATACCAGCAAACTATTCCGCACGTTCTTGAAGGAGCATGGAATCAACCATCGTTCTACTCCACCATACTCCCGCATGCCAACCCGGTGGAAAGAACCAATAAAGTGATCGGGACGATGATCGCACAATTTACGCGAAACAACCAGCGAGAGTGGGACGCTCACCTGCCGGAAATAGCCTTCGCTATCAATACCGTACAGCATGGATCAACTGGTTTCTCCCCTGCCTTACTTAATCTCGGAGAGAATTAGAACCACCTAGGGCATGGTCAACCCAGAAACAACCGCCGACAACAGAAGCAACCGCCGTAACCGCAGCTGATCAAGCGCAACACATGAAGTACTTAAAAGATCTACAAGAACTTGCTAGAGATTCATTAGCAAAGACCTTTGAAGTACAACGGTATCATTACAACCTGCGTCACCGAGCCTACCGCCCCCGCAAAGGAGATCTCGTATATCGTAAAACACATTACCTGTCAAGCAAAGCGAAAGAATTTTCCGCGAAATTAGCGAAAAGTATGCCGGTCCTTACCTTGTGTATAAAATAAAATCGCCCGTAATTGTCGAGCTCCGAGAACCCGGTAGTAGGAAAAGCGCGGGAGAAGCGCATGTAAAAGATTTGAGGAATGCGACTGACGTCACCGATCAGACTAGACCAGCAACCAATGGTAACGTTGAAAGTTTAACGGCTATTAAAAACCCGCGTATTCGAAATCATATAAAGAAAAGAAAGAAGCCGAAGTGCTATCTTCCACAACATGGCACCCTTTAAACCCTACATCCGCCGAAAGCTCCTTTACGAATCTCGCCCTGGCAGCCACACCAATACCGCATACCCGGGACCGAAGGCCTGGAAGCAGCCTTCGTAACGCGTCGCAATTCTCCGGACCGGGACCGATCGCCGCCGCCTGCTCCTCATACACCGCCCCCAGGACCGTCCGGTATAGATACGGCCTACTATTGGTCGCCACCCGGCTCCACCCCGACGGTAGACCCAAGACACCGGACACACCGGAACATTTGCGCCGGACAATTGAGGTCACCGGAGGAATAAGGGACCTGTACATACAGGAAATACCCGAACCGGCCCGCCTTATGCCACCGCCCCCGGAAAGCCTGAACCGCCGCCAGCGACGCAATCGCCGCCGCGTCAGCGTCATCTTGCCTGATGGCGGGAGAGTGAAGGTCAAGAGGACGGATCTTTCGCAAGAGGAGGAAAGGGTGGTATGTAAAGAACCAGAGTCTTGTACTTATATGTTTTAGAATAAATTATGTATGGACCATCCTGTATGTACGATTTCATAAGTTTACGCGATATTGCACAACGAATAATTTATTCATCACCGCTGACGTGTAGTTCTAAGAAACCGTAAGTTTCTGCACGTCAGAACGATTTTAACCAATCGCATAATGGCATTCCCCGCACGGTAGCCGCGAGGCCGCCCACGGATGCACCTTTATAAACTCGCGACGCGCATAGGTACTACTGTACTCCTGTACTCCTGCAGTAAGTAGAAGTAGAATCTCCGTAGATTCAAGTTAAGCCGATATCCTGCACCGCCACCGTACCGTTGACCGTTCCAGAAACCAGTAGCCGCAGCCGTTCCGTTTGCTTAGCGTAAGCACCGACTTGTTGTTCGTCGACGAAGAGTCCGTCGCGATCGGGCAACCTAAAGTTCAATTCTGTACTGCTATTTAATAGACACGTAAGTTGTAAAGTTATACATTCTGACAATTTACACTCAAACACTACAGACCGTAAATACTTCCGGGCTGAGCTCCAGGAGTTATACTACACCAAGTATACCTAGAGTAGTACGCAGGGGTAACCCCCGCCGTAATACCAACTACACTAACACCTAGAGTAGCACGCAGGGTAGATCCCATCGTCACTCTCCACCACAAAGTATACCTAGAGAAACGCAGGGGTAACCCCCGCCGGATCTCGCAAAAACACTTGAGGGTGAAGGGTTGTTACAGGGCTGTAAAGACCTACGACCTTCTCTCAGTATATACAGTAAAGACAGGCCGTCGCCTTCGTCTTCTGGACATTACTGAAATCCCGCTCGAAACTCACACACTTACTACATACAGATAACACGTAATAACCATACACGGTGTCTTTGAATTGCAGAGGAATACCTCCATAACCTATAGTATAAATTAGTAGTCAATATAACCATCGTAAATACCTGGTGCGAGAACGTTTGTAAATAAATTAAAGAGTACGTAGATTATTAGATCTTTACGTAAACCGATTAAAGTAATATTAAGTATTTCGTTCCCTTGTTTAATTATCAATAATTAAACTTAGTACAGAGACCAGTAATTCATTTAGTTAGATAAACAATCTAATTGTCTGCATTAAACCCGTAATAATTAAAGAAAGATCGTCCCAATACCTCGCGTTTGTATACGTGCATTTCGCGTGTATTACTTCCAGGAGTAGAACATCCTTGCTTCAGCGCTCCAGAGTTACTAACGTATAAACACGATATCGATTTTCTCAAACGATTCAAGTTCATTGCGCTGGCGCTTCGATCAACCACTGCAGCGAGCATAACACCGCGCTACTGTACATGCAGGACCGTAACTTAAATTTGTATCTCTTAGGTAAGGAATAGATGTAAAATACTATCTTTTGTTCACAGAAGCGACTTCGTACCCAGTGACCCCAGGACACGGACCAAGAGATTCTCCGATACACCTTTTGTTAATTACCTTTGTTTGATTTTATTTTATTGTAAATATTTGCTAATATACGTGTTAAAAATGCTTTACAATTTTTATTTAAGGTGACAGTGTTAAGCCCATCCTGTACTTATTACGAACCACACCCCGTTTATAAAATAAACCCGATTGAGCAAAGCCGAGGCAAAGTAAAACCGCGTTGGGTTACCAAACCAGAAGGGCGCAATTCTTACATAAGTAGCACCGAAACGTAGATCACCTGGTAGAGATAAACTAGAGAAAGAAGGGGTCATTACATTTGGCGCTAAAAGTAAGGGCGCATTACATAGTCAAGGCACGGTGCTTATGGAGAATACGACGAACTTATAAAAAATGGGAGGTTCCATTTAAAAAAAAACGTAGTTTTGGCCGTTTGAATTGACTGAAAGTTTGAGGTTAGTTTCTGGATCTCCTTGATTTTTGTTTTAAAAAACTTACATTGTTTCAGTTACCTGCACTAGTCATTAAGCACTATCCCAAATTTCAATAATTTACCTTAAATAAGTGCTGAGTAATTAAAACGTTTGTAAACTGATAAAAACGTCATATTTTTCGGAGAAAACCAAATATCTCAAAAATGGTTCAGAATTTTAACACAGTCGTATTATAAAAGTCACTTTAAAATTTAATGTGGAATTCAAAAATATAAAAGTGTATGCGGTGTTCCATTTAAAATAACAAAGTTGGTGTATACTTCCGGTTTAACCCAAAATCTTAGAAACTCCAAAATACCTTCCCTAAATTGGAAATCTTTGATTGACTATGAATGCAAACGTTCAGATCAGTATCTTTATTACTTCTTTATACCGTGAACGGCTAAATTAAGGAATTAGATCGTTTTTTTCGAAAACGGATGAATTTTTGGGAAAATCCTGAAACAGGTCGATTTTTGTTGTAAAATACCCATGTTATGATTTGCATAGAGTAGGGATGACGTCACCGGTGTTGGCGTAGTGACGTAATCGTTAATTTGTTTAAATAGAAATTGATGCCTAATTTGAAACGGATTTTAATTCTCTATTTAACGGCATTACATTTTTAACTAAATTTTTTTGTGTAGGGTGGGAAAAAATTTTATTTTATTTAAATTCAATCCAATTACATTACTTTCTGAAGTAAATACTAAAAAAAAACAAAAATAAGTAACAAAGATAATGTACACAAAAAAGAGAAAAAAGTAAATTGAGATCCTTTTCAAATGAGGTGTCACATGACATCGCTTTCTATTTAAAAAAATTAACGATTACGTCACTACACCCACACCGGTGACATCATCCCTACACTATGTAAATTATACATGGGTATTTTACAACAAAAATCGACCTGTTTCAGGATTTTCCTTCAAATTCAGCCGTTATCGAAATAACGATCTTATTCCATAATTTAGCCGTTCACGGTATATTAATAGTAAAAGCTCGTGATGAAACTCCCTGTATAAGAAAGTTGTCTAATACACGACAACTGCATTTTATAAAGTATTAAGTTTTGAAGCAATTAAAAATTGTTATAGGTTTTAAGAAGATTACCAAGCACTAAGTATATAAACATTTAATTAATGTTCTTGTTCAGAGTTTCAAGTTGAATGTTTCTTCATTAGGTTACAAATGAACGAAGTTCTTTGTAATGAAAGATTTGAGACATGATTTACTTAAGTTACATTAGTTGAATTGCTTTTAGTCTCTATCTGAAATCATCAAAAACATTTGAAAGGATTACCGAACGAATTCAATTAGTTAGTTTACTTTTTTATCTCTTACATTTTTTTGTTATCGTTGCCACTTTTCTTTGTGTTGCTTGTGATAGCTAATATGATTCGTTTCTGATATTTTATCTTTGTAATTGTAATGAAATTTTAAGAAGCTTTACATAGTAGGCAAGTTTTTAAAGCACTGATCAAATAAATTGCATTATGTGTTTTCGGAACATAAAGAGCAACAGTTTCGTAAAGTACCTTTACTAATACATTTGGTCAATTTAATTAGTACCTTTAGGTATTGAGGCTTTGTATTCGTTACCATTTACATTTACTGCATTTAAGATAAGTAGGGATATTCAAGCTTATGTGACCCTTCTACAATTTGGTGGATTGTTGCCGGAGGTTAATGGATATTATACTGAATTGCTTGAATATAAACTCTAATTCCCATACAGAACTAACGTTGTTCTAACTAGAAGTTCCCTCCCTTTTTATTCTTCTTTACGATATTTACTTAGGACACGCTTCAAAATCCGTAGTGGAACTATGGTAATTAACACTTAAATTAGCGAACATGTACTTTACATTCGAAATGTATACATTATTAATAGGGGTTTATAAAAAAATACGATGCTTAGTAATAGGTTTATGGTTGATACCGTTCAAACCTTTGGACTTAAAGTTTTTGGTAAACAAATTGTCAAACTTTGGTTTGTTAGAACTTAATACCTTAATTAATTAGATTACGATATAAATGGGTAAACAGACCCTCTATGGATAGAAACTAAACTATTTAAAGTACGTCTAAATTAAACATAACGCAATTAATTGTGGTAGTAGGAGGTTCGATTTATATTACACAAAAAGTGTAAATAGGTACTCAACCGTCAGTTTGTCAATTTGTTCGTCAGTTTAATGCACTAGTAAACTTTTATCTAAGTATTGCATTTTATTCTATGTAAGAATTGTTTCTGAAATAAAACACGGAAAATTAATTTTCCAGTACCGGTCCATTTTATATAAGGGTGAGATATCGATTTGTTCACAATAAATAACCTGTAACAACATTAGGAGCTCTTAATATATATAATGGAGTTTTGTTTTGCTTTAATTAAATTATAAAGTACGTGATCGCCTTGTTTTCTTCATTTTATTTTAGTAAAGCAAAAAATAATACAGTACAAAAATAACAATGGCTGTGGTACGTACATAATTGAAAAATAATCGTATTGATTATACCATTCGTCTGTATAGAATATATAAAATATTATTTTAAAATTAAAAGTTTTATTATTCATAAACCTCCTGAATTAACTATGTAGAGGAAATGGTTTGGTTTCATAAATAGTAATAAGGCAGGATAAAATTAAACGAAGCTGAAACTGAAACAGTAATGTTGCGCTGAATTATTAATTAATTAATTGTTTGTCTTTTTGTTTAGTAAGACAATCAAAAACATTTTGAATTATGAAAATATAAAATTTCATCATTATCATACACAATGAAAATATTTATCTTTTGGGTATCACAGCGAGCATTTTTTACATATCTTTTACATCTCTGGTTCCCGTAAATAAGCAGTCACTTTTATAACGTTTTTCAGAAGATACAAGACAATGTTAATTAAGTTAAGGTATATCGCCGAAAAAGTATTATCGGAATCTATTATTGACCTTTAGAACTAAAGTATGTGGTGCATGAGTTAGGATTTTGTTTCATGCAATGTAATGATGTAATGATATTCACAATTATAGTTTAAGATACACCTTAGGAGAAGTCGAGATATCTCAAATGTTTAGGTAGGTCCCTACCTGTTGAATACTATGTTCACGATATATTCAATTATTATTTGCAATAGTAAAAGTGTATTATGCACTTAACATTCATTGGTAAGATCGGTAAGGATCGATATCCAACAAACCTGGATCTATGTCGGGAACATCATCCACAAATAAACTTTCGTAAAAAGGTCCGTATCAATAAGGGGTAAAAGTTCCATAAGGTTCTTTTTCTTGTCTTTGTATATTTGAATAGGTCCACTGTGTGGTTTCGACAGTCTGAGTGCTGCTACTTGTTTTCCTCGTCGAATGACGTATAGTAGTTCAGGAAAACTGAACGTGATAAAGCATACATTTTGGAAGCTTTTATATTGTAACGTTTTTATTTACGTATATGAACATATTTGAAATTATTACAAATGGTAGTCGCATTTAGGATCCTTATTTTGAGAACGAAATAAAGTTTTGATTTGTTCGTAACGTATAGATATCGGATACTTTCTGATCGATTCTATAAATTTTCTTTGATTATTTATTACTGGTCGGGAAAACAGAATTTATCTGTAGCCTGAATCGTTACGGTTATTTACTTAAGTTTACTCGTTAATTATATCTCTACCTTAATGATTTAACTTTTATGTATTTACTGCCTTTATCATAATGGGTTAAATGATTTTCTTTTATTGCGTTTACCTTTCTACGTTATAAAGGAATTATTTCTTTTCGTATTTAACTTTGTATTCCATAACAAAAATTCTGAAAATTAACATGCTAGTGCCATACGTAGGTTCTGATTATTTTCAAATTCTTTCATTTTTAAAGGTACCTGTCACTTTGCTAAATCACCACTAGATGGTGATACCATTGAATAATGGCATATTACTAATCTGGTTTTATTCGAAAGTAAACATCTGTTTAATGTTTTTACAAAAGTTGATAAGTACAATTCTGTTGAATACCTTTTTTCTTTTACACGGCAATTGTTTGGTGTAAGATTATATTTTAGAAACTTCCTCTGATTTTTGTTTTCTCGGTGGAATCACCTCTATTTCTTCATTTAACGAAGTAGGTAATAGAATCGCTAGTGATTGCGGTTATAAAAAAAACATGTTGCTTACACCCACATGGTGAGTGGGCTCGATTTCCTTCAAGCTCGTTATAATTAGAATCTTTCTTTTAGGCTTAAACTGCGATATGTAAATTGCATGAAATATATTTAACAAGATCGTGGTAAATTATCACAATATAGCTCGTCTTCGACCTATAGAGGTAAAATAACGTTAGATAAATAAACTGATATTATATCCCTTACCTTTTTCTAGCTTTTTTTTCGTTTTGGGTTTTTCGTTCTGCGTTTTCCTTCTTCGTGTACTCGTTGCTGTTGACATTATATGTTATGTACCTATCGTCTCGATTTAACTGGGAATGCTCGTAAATGACTACTAGTAACTGGACCGTAATTATGAGGATGGAATTTAAGCTGTATAACTAATACACATTCGACAAGCAGGTCAGAGCTTTCCTTATCGCTTGTATCAATAAATATTACATTGTCAAGTTTATTTCCTAATTGGTTACGTATTATACCTACAAAAGATTAAATGCATTTAAATTAACCACTTTATAAATTATTTTTACTGAACTGTTTACCTGTGTTATAATTTCACGATCATATTACTATCCAAAACCTTCCACTACCGTTGAAATGTTATAACTGGATCAATCCATTAGTAAATAATGTATGCACATACTATTACTATTGAACTTTTAAATAAAACACACAGTGATGTGTTAGTATTTAGCTTCCATATTTGATACTATTTAAAAAGCTACCGTCTACGCTATGGTGAACACGAACAATAACTGAAAGCATAAATTTTGTATGTTTACTATTCCTGTTACTTCCTGTTTCAAGCTTTATAGAGTCTCACTTTCAAGAAATAATAACTTGCATTTTCTTTCTTTAAAGTTTGTGGTGCCTGATTCTTGTCTATTCTCACTATCTGTCTTTCTACCATTTTGTTATTGTTTTAAAATGAACCTAACTATCTTCTTTATTTTTATCCACACTTCAAAACACCCGCGCTATCCGAGTGCACTGCGGTCTCAGGACCGTTTGACTGATTTGCTAGTCGAGTTAACCGTTTCCTCTCCCTTTTTTATGTGACGTGGTTGTTTAGACACGTTACATGTCTATCAGTAATAGATCGTACTTTTAAATTAAGATTTGGCACATGTCGACATCGGTGTTTACTATTTTAGTTGAGTGAAGATTACTTCGTTTGTAAATAAGGATGTTCGTATCTTTGTTAAACTTCGTTAACCCGTAACTGCTACAGACCGGCCTATGTGACCCAGTGCATACTTCTTTTTGGTGGGGATATGTCTTAATGGGGTAGTGGGGAGTTAAGCGCTACTGTATTCCGCGATTTCTGAGTACTCGATCAGACAACGAAGAGATTACGTTGATTATTTTCTGAAGTGAGATATACACGTGCCTGGGCCAGAGTGGCCCGACTGTGGTAAAAGTGTAACAAACAATTGTTTATACAAACAAGATAAATAATTTTTTCAACACCAAAATTCTTTGCATTCGTTATATAATTTACGGAAGCTCCTACTTCTTACATGAAGTGAAACCGAAAGTTATTTCAATAAAAACCATATTTTGCTGTATATTTTAGTGCGCGATGGCTCAAAGTAACAATAGAGATTTATCCGATACGAACTTGGAAGAAATACTCAATGATACAGAATTCTGAAAGGATATCCACGATGCTAAAAATATAAGTATCCTGTAGTAGAACATTCTACGAAAGCTCGTAAAGTACTTTTATCTCACGCCGATGAGAGTCACGTTGACGAACAAGACCATGAAATACACAGCGAAGATGGTTCATGTACCGATTCAGATTGGGACCCTACATAAGACTCAGAGAATAACTCTGAAGAAGGAGTAGCGGATGAGCATTATGAATTAGATAGGGAAAATATTTCTGATGGTACCAGTAATGAATCAAAAGCGACATGGTATGGAAAAGATCAAGCAAAGTGAGCAAAAAAGTACCCGCTAGAAGTAGAACTTCAAAAATATTGTGAAAGTTTTATCAGATTTTAAAGGAAAAGCTCACCAAAATCCATTGTCTACTGCGCTAGATGCGTGGAAACTCCTGATAGATGAAATGCTACAGATTATCACTGACTGCACCAATGAGCCGATCCATATAATGATAAATTAGTACCAGACATTCAAGAGGAGCAACAATTCTCACCATCTTTTAGTGCTACAACAGACAAAATAGAAGTAGAAGCATTTATTTTACTTTTATGTTTCCAAGTAATATTCAAATCTGGTCAGGAAGGCCTTCGGTCTACGTGGTCAACTGACGATGCTTCAACTAGAAATGTTCGCATAAAATTACACAAACACCCATCTCGGACGTATTTGAATAGTTTGTACTGAATTGCAAGGAAAATTATTCTCCACGAACAAACGTCACTATTGACGTAATGCTTTTTGCATTTAGAGGAAGATGTACATTCAGAATGTATATATCCAGCAAGCCCGGTAAATACGGATTGAAATTTGAACTACTTGAAAACTCTCAAACCCATTACACGATTCATGGAAATGTATACACATGCCGAGATTTGGAAAATACAAACAAAACAGAATTTTCACATCCAACTCAAGTAGTCCTTCAAATGGAGGAACATATTATCAAGCTCAAGCAGAAATGTAACTAAGGATAATTGATATACATCCGCTGAAATAATTAATGCATTGAGAAGAAATGGGCTTATATAATTCGAAAAAAAAAATAAAAAGGCCATTCCATCTGATTCTCAAGCCAACAAAAATCGATCAGTCCAGTCGCCCCACTTTGGATTTCAATCAAATATGACTACAGTTTCTTATGTTCCTAAAAAAGGGAAATGTGGTGCTACCCTCAAGCTCCGATGAAGATTATGCTATAAGTAAAAATCATGATTCCAAGCCGATCATTATATTAGATTATAATGGGACAAAGGCAGGCGTTGATGCATTAGATGAAAAATGCACCACGTATTCCACCTCTATGGGACTCGACGCTGGCCGATGGTAATTTTTCATACAAGTTTGGACATAGCTGGCGTAAATAATCGAGTACTATATCAATTTTCATTGGGAACTGAAAACACTCCTTTTAATTATCTGAAAGAATTCGGAATGGCCCTATGTACACCGGATATGAGACGCCGAATATACTGTGCCCATATTCGTCGCAAACTTCGCCGTGTCGCAGCCGATCTTCTTGGAGTCACGATGGAAGTTCTATCAACATCATACAATGACGGTGTTCCATCAAAAAGAAGATGTGAAATATTTTCCAGGCAAAAGGACCGGAAAACCAATATTCTCTGCTCAGCCTGTAAAATCCTCATTTGTCAACAATGTGCTATTAAGGTGAATAGTTATGCTACATTTCTTTTTAGTTCATATAATCATCTTTCAAAATGTGTGATTTTTATTGCAAAATGAATATTCGTGTCACAGTGACCGGTCGGTAGCAGTACCATACCTTTGTCAGTAGCAGTTACGGGTTAATCAAAGTTATTGGATAATTATATGTCGTATTAAAATTAATATTGTGTATTGAAATATAGTGCAGATTTAAGAACGTTTTGGCGACAGACGGACGGGAACTTTCGATTAAATTTTAGTCTTCCAATACAGAGTTTGGTTTGTAGATACGAAGCTTTAAGGTCCAGTATCAAAAGAACATCTTTAACGTAGCGGATATCGATTTCAATGATAACAGGCAGGCTGTTTTTGTGATGTAATTTCAGTTTGTTTTTGGCGTGGGTTAGAATTTAAGTAATAAATGTATATGATTGGTCAATTGAGATAAAAATCCAATGTGGAGAAAGGCGAAAGATGTGTGTAGCGGTCCTAGTTTTGATGCTGTATCGTTAAATCCAATTACTGGGACTGGTAGAAGTACGTAGCGCGTAGCGTTTATGTAAGCAGGGTTTTGTAAAGTGTCGTTTGTCCAGAGGGGCATCGTTAAGTTACCTTAAAAGAAAGGGGAAAAGATAGTGTTATGACCTAGCGCTTTCACTTATTTTTGGGAGTAAATTCGCCTTTTGTGTGGAGGAAATTAAACACCCATTCTTTAACATTAAGCCATTCAGGTTCACGGCTCGCTAATAACTAGAGAAATCGCTGTAAATAACTAAGTGCTCAATTAACTGTATATATTTAGAATAAAGTTAATAAGCATCGTGTAGATATAAACGTTAGTGAACCGTATAGTCAACTGAAATATTAATCAACGCTACATTTGGATCGAAACAAGTTTGCCGACTTGCACGAAATGGTGTATACCGTGAAAGTTCGATTGTGATTACGACGACGACCACGTTAGTGAAGCCGTTGCCTGATTTCCTCTGGGTCCCACCGTTTGCTATATAACGAAATGGGAAATTTAGAGAGGCCAATCGATGAAAAGGCTTGATCTAATTTAAAGTCATCACTTCCGTACCTATTTTTGCTGTGTTGTTGACAATTATAATAAAGTGTTTATTTATTTGTATGTTCGAACGGTTGAATACGCTTCTCCAGATACTTCACTGTTTAATTTAGTTCAAGCGTGTTCATCCCTGAAATAATCAAATGTACATATTTTTTTGTCTGTTGTGTTGACCATTTTGTATCGAAATTTTACAGTACGGATGCGTCAAAGGTTGAAACGCCGATTATTTGTCATAAACATTTTATTTTGTCTTAAAGAGTAAAATTACAATAGTTTAGAAATTGCAGAAAATTGGCACTAACTAGAGTCAATGAGATTTAAGCCAGCATAGTAACTTAATTATCGACGAAAGTTACGTAACGCCACAAGATTGTTTTGGGTACATTCGTTTGTTCTTTTTTCTTAATATGCATAATTAGGTTAATGAACTGGATGAATCCCATATCTTATGACGGCGTCTTAATCACTTCACTTTAGTTGTTTTATTTTTTTTAATGAGATAATCTAACGTCATTTAGTAGTAATAGTAATAGTAATATATTATTGAAAAGTGTTGGTTCAGGCCATCGTAGTAGAAGCGCTCGAAAGTTTATCAATTGTTCATTTTGAATGTAACGTAACATTTAAAGGAAGATGCGTTAACGCATAATTTATATAGTTTAACTATATTTTGTTTGAATTGATTGATATAACTTCAGTTGGTTATAACTTGGATTAAATTGTATTCCTTTTCTCCAATTATAATTTTAGGATATAACGTATAGTAGTGATAAAGTGGAGAGGTCGCAGAACGATCGATTGAGCTCGATATTATGATATGGACTCGTGAAAATAGTAATTTCTAGCCTTTCAGGCGTAGCGCAATATCTGCAGGTTCCTGCACCCATCTGTAATTATGATAACCACGTAAGCGAGTTATTTGAGTACTTAGACGAGCTGTCAACCTGCGTAATTCGGCATTTAAACCCGGATTGTGATAATTTAAAATATTCTGGCACCCCTCCGGTGACTTATGTATGACAAGCTATCTTAAAGCTCACAATTAATAAGTTAATAATACACCCACACCCAACCACTGAGCACCGGTAACCCTTATTTTATCTGTTACCCTGTTCTACTGCCATTTTGAACGGTATCACAATATTGCGTACGGAATAATGTGCCCAGTGTAAATCTTTTTTTTTTTTGATCAAGTGAATTTTTAACCATTCTGCGAAACCAAATTGTCACATTCCATTAGTTTTACTTTAAAGGGATTTGTTGATTTGTTAGTTAGTTAGTAGTTTTTTTGTTTGCGTGGTGCACATCGCTTACCATATGCATATGGCCACTAACCAGGAACTTATGGTCAATACATTCAAGGATATTTTTCTCCTTTAGAATAAAAATAAACATAACTGCCACGTGGCTATTTTTATTCTGACCTCTACATTTATCTGAATAAAAAACATACCTTTTTTTTTATATTCAATGGTAAATCGATAACATGGCGCCCCTACCAGAAACAAATTCGTTCCATACGTAGCAAGTGGCTTCATTTGTAGCTAAGTTATGGACTCTCAGACTGTAAGTGCATAACTGCCTTTTGTAAAACTAAATTGAGGCTTTAAGGTACGTAGTAGTCAGACATTGCTGCAAATCAAAAGCAAACACAACTGTTGATGAATCTGTCCTTGCAAGATATTGATCATTACTTTTTGCTTTATAAGCTTCGTCTACCACAGAATGGTGATTTGCTTGCTCTAAAATTAAATTTTCTTCCTCATTCGCATAGGCAATTTGTATGTCAAGTGTATCACACCCATAGCAAGTGTCTTTTTGAGGCTTTTTGAATGCTAAGACTAGTTCACGAAACTTTCTTACGTAGATGGTCATTGACACGCAATTTCCTCCATTACCTTTGTAAAGAGCTCACATTTTTGATAGGGTTAAATCTGATTGCAGACACTTTTGTAGCGTCGTTTGTCTGCAATAATGACTTTCACATGCCGGAAAGCTGCGATTATATTCAATAACATCTTTTAGACATTCTTGAGTTTTTTGGCCCACTTCAGCCTCATTTATCGTTTTCTATAATGCCTGTATTGCATTATTTGATCCACAAAAGCAATTTTTCCCCAAATGTGCCTATAAAACATTTTTTACATATTGGCTTTCGTTCGCCATTTACAAAGAGTTCATACTTGTAAGCGCATTTCCGAGTTTTTTCTGATTCAACTCTTACGCGTGTTTTTTTTTGCAGATCCAAATCAAGGAAGACAGGAAATTAGCTCTTTCATGACTGTGCCGTAGTTTCCAATATTATTTAGAGTGCCAGTCGTATATAATCTGGAAATGTATTTTTACATTACATTCGACACTCTGTTAATAGTTTCATGGTTCTACGTTATGCACTTTCTCCCTTTTTATTTAGATATTCTTTCCCAGAATTTCTTAATAATTTAGCAACCTCTGTTTTCTAGTAAGGCCTTTCTTTTCTAAAATTTCAAAATCTCTTTGTTGATGTTTTGTCATTTAATTTGTTGTCGTTGCTGCTGACTTTCTTCCTGCTCTTTGCATGTCCTTTTGTAGTTTCGTCATCGCTTGTATTTTCAATTTCGGCATTGCTAGAGTCAAATTTTTTTACGCTATCATCGTTGGAAACATATACTTACCTTATTGTCTAAGCGATTCGTCTTAATTTGATTGGTCAACTCCAATGTTAACCACACTTTGTTCAACAAACCCTTTAGCAAAACTCTCCGCCACTTTTTCTTGATTATTTTCAATTTCAAGCTAGCGTATTGACATTGGAGGTAGAAAAGTCGGTAGATTCAAACAAATTGTCATTGTTATTAGTTGGATAAGTTATATCATTTTCCAAAGCACAAGGCTTGTCTCCCACATTTCACATAGGTTGGATTATTTTTGGTTCTAAATGTGCACAAAATTCTGAATTATTTGAATGGATTCGAATTAAACTTGTATTGGAAGTTGATACTTGGGTTGGAATAAAATTTCTCTAACTATTAATTAATTATTTGACTTGGATTAAATTTTACATTTTGACCTTACTGTTACACAACTTAATATACATTCAAGTACTGTAGGTTACCTATACCTTTATACACAATACTTTGCTATAGTTATTCAAAACCTCTAATCTCCCGATTTTGTTTTACACACATTTTTGCTGGTTTCATAGATAACACTGGCTCTTGCAAAGAAGTTTTGCAATTGTTAACGCTGCATGTTTGGTTGCTGAAGCATTCTTTTAAATAAATCACTGATTTAATCCCACTCTTCGCAAGAGAGGTATTTGAAAAGAAATTGTTTAATTAAGAAAATAAGTTTCTACTATTCTTTTCTTCATCTAGTGCGAATTTGAAGTTTACCGGACCTTTAATTTTTGTGTAAATTGTTCTTTTAACAACTACACGCTTTGTAATCAGTTGTCAGCCTTTTTTATCATTTAACGTTTGTGAGGTATTAATTATCAAGCAAACCTGCGGACGGTAGTTTGGTTATATATACATTCCATATGTTTAAATTTTGAATTTGATGGCGGTGTAATTGATTGAAATTTATTTTTGTTTTATTTTCTCTTTCAAATTATGTAACTAAACTTTGTTTGCACATTGCAGGTATTCCGAAAGTGATTTTTACTTATATAAAACCTACGTTACTTTAGAAAAGCCTATCACAAATAATCCGGTTCGTATTTACTTATATTTTAAATTAATTTTCTTTCTCTCTACTCAAGTAAATTTGCTATAAAATATTTCTTCGTTACTTTCAACGTTAAACGAAATAATTTGTTTAAACTTGTGGTTTCATTTTTTTTTTACATTTTATTTTCTATAAATCTTAAATTAATGAACGTATCTACGCGTTGATACTTATCAATTTAACTATTTATTTAATAAATTATAAAAAGAACAAAGCATATATGCTCGATATAGTACAGTATTAATCAATCCTGTTTTGTATTTATTTGAAAGGAAGATGTCAACATTAGTACATAATGCATTAAAAATTAGCTTTTTGTATACTGACGTAGAAAACCCCAAATTTGTTTTTATTACATTCATTTCTAGAAATGATAATATGTTATCTTATTCTATTTCGCAACTGAATTTTATATTAGGATGTTGGCTGTTTAAGTAGTTAAGAAATTTATTGATTTGATGTTCCTGTTTAAAAACAAGAAAAGTATCATCTACATAACGTCTGTAGAAAAAAGGTTTAAAGTGACTAGGACAGTTTTCTATCCATATTTTTTTATAAAATACTAGGAATGTATTAGCAAAAATCGGTCCTAAAGGGCTGCCCATAGCGACACTGTTAGTGTGTCTGTGCAGTATTTTATTGAAAATAAAATAGCTTCCTTTGGTAGCCAAAACTAATAGATATTTAAATTTAGATTTAGTAGGATTTAAGAATTTAGAAGAGCCAGCTGAAAATAAGGAATTTTAGTAATAATATCGATATAAAATATAAAATCTTGTAGGTAGCGCAGCGCGAAAATTTTATTATTATAATAAACATGTTCAAGTCACAATTGTTACCGCGATAGAGACGGATTAATTAACGGTGTTTCATATATTTTAATGTATATTAAGTCGTAATTTGATAATGTTTTCTGGATATTTTATTTTTTGTATTTTACATAATTGATATTTGAGTAAGGGTTAAAAAAACACATGTTAGGACAGAAAGAGATGTTCGCTCGAACTGCCTTTACTGAGGTAGTATAACGAATCTTTGAAAGTCGCTGTATGCACATTCTTGGGGTAAAACTTCACAAATGTAATAATAAATTGTGTCGGTACAGACTGCGATCAAAATATATCCCTATGGGAGAGCTAAAATTTGAGACCTAAATGTAGCGCTTGTTACGGACGAATGCATATTTTTAAAATTAAGATGTCGTTCAATAATTAATACGAAACTGTTCCAACATAATAATTTTTTTTTTTTATTACTTTTGAGAAACGGGGGTTCATTTTGCGGGAGTAAAGATAGTTTGCAATCAGAGAAAAAGGCAGTTACAGTTAGAGTGTCTATCGTGCCAGATCGCTGTAGTAATTAATAATTAAATACCCTTTAATTAAACATCTTCATTGTAAACAGTTTGTCTTTAAAATATTTCTTGCGTGTACATTTTCTTTTGAATTAGCCAACGCTAATTTGTCTTTTCTTTCGGGTGTTTTAATTTGTTTTTCAAATATTAATCTACAACTTTTTTGAAGTTAAACCGCGATGTTAACGATTTGTGACTGTGATCAATTAAAGTGTAAGTAGGTATATTTATATAAATTAAGGCTGACAGCAAATAATTTTACAAGCGTATGTAACTTATTAAAAATCATACATTACCTTGCAAAAGTATCTTATTGGCACGTGGGCTCATTAAGCTGAAATCTGCTAAAATAGAAGATAGCGCAGGGCTCCCTCACTCTTGTATTTGTGTGAATTACCATTGTTGTTTATTGTTTATATTTATATTTGTGTAGAGGTGATCGTGGACGAACGGGTACAGGATACCACTTGGGTATTTATTATAAGAGGCAATTTCCACGTGGATACAGATGACGATTAAACACCTAGAATTTTATTTTTATTGTTCTTTTTGTGTAGATGAATGTGTAACCTAAGAAAGGAGCGCTGTATTTTTCTAACGCACTCAAACTTATAATCGGTCACGATGTTATGATTTATTTACAACCTATCCTTGTAAGGCTTTGTTTAATGAGCTTTTTTTGTGTCGGTTTGTTAAGTAGAATTGCTTCCCTGAGAACCAATTTCTCTTAATATGTAATTTATTGTAATTTTACGTACATATTTTGTGCTTTAGTAGTCACTAGTCAATTGTGTACGTGTAAATTCCTAGTTTATTTTCTTTTGTTCTTTCCTTTACCTTATTATTACATGTACAATTTTACTGTTGTTGTATTTTATATGTATCGTAATTTGCCTTATTGTTTTGTGTGCTTAGATAAATGTGTAACCTAAGAAAGGGGCGCTGTATTTTTCTAACGCACTCAAACTTATACATCGGTTATGATTAATTTACAACCTATCCTTGTACTGCTTTATTTAATGAGCTTTTTTTTGTGCCGGTTTGTTAAGTACAATTGCTTGCCTGAGAACTAATTTCTCTTAATAGGTAATTTATTGTAATTTTAGGTATATATTTGATGCTTTAGTAGTCACTAATCAATTGTGTTCGTGTAAATTCCTTCATTATTTTCTTTTGTTCTTTCTTTTACCTTATTATTACATGTACTGTTATTGTATTTTACATGTACCGTAATTTGCCTTATTGTTTTGTGTGCTAATTTACTTAAAGAGCGGCACAATTGATTTTAAAGGGCCACATGTTTGGTATTACGATTTTTATTCTGATTATGACACAATTTTGGGTGTGACTACATGTTTTTTTTTATTGTGTTCATGTGTAACTAAACTGCTTTTTTTTAAATTTTTCTCTTAATGTTATTATTTTGTACGCACTCTAAGCTTGTAATGATCCTAAAAATTCATTACATAATAATTATCCAATCCTAGCCCAGAAATTCCTATCAAAACTTCTTTCCTATTTATTTCCTTAAACTGAATGTAGTATTGTTTATAAATCCTATCAGTTTCCCACTACTTTTCCCTCTCCTAGCAAATCTCCTATAAATACCCACACACACCTTCACTCATCCTATTCTATTTCAATTCGAATCCGATTCTACTTGATCTAGAAATTATTACCAGAAACTCTCAAATTACCTGCCTGCTTAAAATAACCTGCCTGTCCTAATTACATTCTAACCTGACTGACACATTTCCTGATTTCTCGATATCCTAGTACCAGTTCATAACAATCCTCCACAACCAAAAGTAGCTATTTGCACTTTCTCGGTGTTTGTACCACGAGGAGTAGTAAGTAGTTACCTAGTAACGTGGTTCTACTACTGGTGGCTGCGGCCCCAAGAAGTAAGGCTACTTTACGAAGACCCTTTCCTGTTTAATTCCTAATATCCGAGAAACAATCTCAGATCTGCCCTATCGGTGTACGTACCTCGAAGGATAGATAAAGATTGTTAATGGAATTACTTTATTAATGGTGGTTTCGACCCCAATTGTAAGGTAATCCTATACTGTGATCTCCTATAATTATCCCTATAATATTCCTATTATCCTCTTACACACCTGAACCATATCTAACATCTATTCGGGTTACTACCACGAAAGGTGTATAGAAACCGTTCAATATCCATTTAATCCAGAATCTCAATCTCATACCCATACCGTTACCATCTTAGTATAAATCATATCCCTATAATATTCCCTATTATCCTCTTACACACCTGAACCATATCTAACATCTATTCGGATTACTACCACGAAAGGTGTAGAGAGACCATTCAATATCCCTGATAATCCAGACTCTCAAAATAAAATTTATACCATCACCAGACCCTTATCCGAATACCACTTACCCCTTTATCTTCTCTCGGTTACACACCCTCTTGAATCCTGGTATATATTCCTATCACCTGATCTCGAAACAAATTATCCACTCACATGATCCTGTTATTTCACAACACCCAAAAGAACAAACTACCGACTAATTTTACATAGTCTAACTCCAGTACTAATTATTAAACATAATTTAGTATATCACATTTCCATTGCACACGATTTACACTTGATATTAAAATTTCTCCTGTAATTCTCCGATTAATCCTAATACTCCAGAACAGTGAACTAAATCACATTTTATTACACATAGTTCATTTATTACAATTGTGTGCCATCTATTTTAAAAATACACGTTAGAATTAATTCTCATTCCAAACATCCAAATTTTATAAAATACCACTAAACAACTGATTACAATAAATACAAATGCTATTGTAGGTCAAAGGTTATCCTAACCAGTTTAAATACCACAACTTTCCCATCTACATCAACCAGTTATATGCAATAGATTTAAGCCCTTAAGCCACCTAGACTTCACCCCTATATTAATGACTACCCGTATTAATTAACATAACGGAAAATTTAAAAATAAGATCCATATCTCACCTGAGAAGTTATTCCATTTTCACCAAACCACTCACTCCATTTATCGTCACCTCTATTAACCTGACCACAAGTCATTCTTGTTAATTAATTATTAACCCCTGAACACAAAACGAACCTAGGAAGATACACCGGATTAATAACATTTGTTACAGCTTACGATCAAACCCGAAGTCAGGTACCGAGTCCCAGAACGGAAATTAATTGAAGTTTAAGTACAAGAAAATTATTGGTGCTTTGTAATTAAAAGAATCGTTAGTTATGTTTTGTAATTATAAGTATTATATTTTTGATTAATTCTTAAATTATATATTCTTACTATATCGTTATTTGATTCTACATCCAGGCAACCCAACATACACTATAGTGTTGAAAATTGCAAACCGAACCTCACCTGAGATCCGAGAGCTAGCAAACAGGGCGATTAAAAACTGTAATTATTGTACACCACTTAGGGTGTACAAGCTGATTTAATCGTGTTTTGTTATATATTTAACCCTTTCATTGTGTTTTTTGCGTTATTTGGCTTATTAATGTACTTGTGCAATTACTTATTTATGAATAAAGTGAGTTTTATTGGTGGTTCTTTCCACAATAGTACATTAACGTGCTGAACCACCATTGCGCAAAACTCGTTAATTTTAATTTGAGTAGTTTTATTGTTTACCTGCCCCACATGATGCAACACTTAACCTCGTCCAGCCTATCTAATTCAAATGGCACTACGTACCTACCACTAGACGGCCAACCCTTTTGATCAGATTTGAGGTTTGGGGCTAATTAAATATCAGACTCGTAAATAAATTCTAATCTTTTAATTATTGTCAGATAAGTGAAAGTAAGGCAAGCAATTAATTTGAGTAATAGTATCATTATTGTCGGTAAAGTCAAGATAAATCACTTAGCGATTGTTTTGTTCTTGAATTTGCATTATTCCAAATAGGTTCAGATTGCACTTTTCAAGATAGGGTATCTGGGGACGTTACAATCTCCTCCACACATATTAACTCAACAAATAGACTTAATTCCAAAAAATCTATTCTAATATTGACGTCAGAAGAAGTTATTTTTAATTTTTCTTCACATATTTTAGATGGTCCCGAGAAACAAGTCGTATCGAAAGGTTTAAATTTTGCCATAACTCCAAAGAAAATAAATTTTATGCATATTGCTTTAGATATAGAAAATGCTGCTCGACATATTTTTAGATTCTACGTACAATGATAATCCTAACTCCTGCTTACAACCTGATTCAAATATAACTTGGCAACGTATGACAACTCGACTCAAAGGTATAGCTTTGAATTCTCTTAATTTTTGTCGACTACCACTAGCAAAATTATCAAAGAGGAATTTTCTGCATTGCACAACCTACAAAATAATAAAGATCTAATAGCCATTAAACCAGGTAAAGGAAATTATTGGACCGTCCTAACATTGAGAAAATGTTATCTATCCTTTCTGACATATCAAAATTACTCCTTACAATAATTTATTTAAAACTATCTTGTCAATAGAAGACAAATTTCGGAAAACTCCAAAAAACATTAACAAGAAAGTAGCAGAAACAGTTTCACCTGTTGCATCGCAATCTGGTAGACTATATGCCTTCTAAAAATGCATAAACCCTCTGTACCTTTAAGACCCATCCTTAGTTCAATTAACACATCTAACTATACTTAATCAAAATTTCTGTTCTCCCATTTATCTTCCCTTAACGTGAAAGAATTTATAATTAAGGACAGTTTTCCTTTTGCTAAAGAATACGAATATACCTTTGGACGAAACTATCGACATTATCACTAATTCCTTATTTTCAGCTGGCTCTTCTAAATTCTTAAATCTTAGTAAATCTAAATTTAAAGATCCAGCAGTTTTGGCTACTAAAGAAAGCTATGTTATTTTTAATAAAATGCTGTACATGCAAACAAACTGACGGAGTCGCTATGAGCAACCTGGTATTTTATGAAAAATTATGGCTAGTAACCTTTTTTCTATAGACGATACGTTTCTTCTTTTTAAACATCAAATCAATATCAATAATAATAATATATTAAATTAAATACCACAAAAGTGGTATAGATCAAGTAAGTACATTACTAAGGATGTGATATTACAAGCACACAATAATACATAGATTGGCTAATACAATTTATCATAAACATTTAATGTAAGGGTATTGGCAGGGTCAATAAATGCTACATGTACACATATAAACAACAACCACTAGGCACTATTTTGGCCGCAGTAGTCTGTTAAAATCTTCTAAACTATACACACAATATTCTATTAATATTGCTGAAAGCTGATTAATAATTAATATGTAGTTCATTACTAAGAAACCAACTGTCCAACGTCATTAAAAGAACGTTGATATTATTCACAAGATCGTGGATGTTGTGGTTTGAAATTAGCGCAGAAGTATCGTCAGCATACAAATACAGAGAGTAATTTACGAATTTTACAATATCATTAATAAATACGAGAAATAATGTAGGTCCTAATATGGATCCTTGGGGAACTCCTACCTTGACAGGTAGAACTGAGGAATGGTATTCTTGTACAGCACTATGTAGTGATTTGTACCTAATTTTAACAAATTGAGTTCTACCTGTTAGGCATGACTGAAACAACTTCTCTACGACACCTCTTATCTCATACCTTTCTGATTTAGTAAGTAAAATAGTGTAATCCACACAATCGAACGCCCTGGTTAGATCGCGATATACACCAGTCATATATTTTTTATTGTCTAGCGCCTCCACTATTTCATTTATTGAAGAATGTATTGCAGTGATACTTGAATATGATTTTTTAAAACTACGTCGTCTGTCACAAATTATTGAATTCTTTTCCAGATGGTATAAAAGTCGAGATAGTGTAGCATATTCAAAGATTTTTGCAAATAATGATGTAATAAATATAGGTCTGAAGTTTGCGATATCTCTCTGTGAATTTTTTTTGTGGATGGGATAAATCGAAGCATTCTTTAGTGCAGATTGAAATGTACCTTCCTCAAAAGGTAGGTTAATGGAACATGTTAACTGTTTAATAAGTGATAGTGCTACATTTTTCAGTAAACTAGGAGGAATACTATCTGGACCACAACTGCTTCTTCGGTATAATATATTATCGTAGATAGCCGTCGAAATACTACTACGGACACAATTATTTACAGATGCGCTTGACGCACGTGCAGAGTTACATCAAATTATTTGCGGTTCTTCGGTAAAATAGGCATTAAATGTGTTTGCTACTTCTAATGGTTCAGTAATAGATCTGCTCTCTGTAGATATGTTGAAGTTGGCAAATTCTGGTGTTTTATGCGTGGCTATTAAGGCCCTGGCAGCTTTACTACTACTAACATTAAAATTAAACATGAGTATTGCGTGAATATGATTGAAAACTTCTTCAAGCGTTGAAAAGCTCTCCAGGTCTGACCACTGCTTGTTACTTACATCATCTTGGAAGCAAGAAGTAGAGTATTGGTTAAAGCACTGTTGGCACATGTTTTAGTAAATTTTTTTATATTAAAAGTAATGTAGTTATGATCAGATACTGGGCAAGCATATACATTACAAGCACCACCACTGAAATTTACAAAGACATTATCAAGAATAGCTTGCTTCCTAGTAGGTTTAGTAATTTCCTTGTGCATATTAAATGTATATAGCATGTTTCTTAAACTTAAAACATTACGACCGTTTTTTTCAAAGTGAAGGTTAAAATCACCATTTAATATTATATGAGCATTAGCTTCATAAACATAATTTAAAACAACATTTAACGAATTTAAAAATGTTGCAAGATTCCCCAAAGGAGATCTATAGCAGGTAAGTATTATGAATCTTAAGTCATTTACTTTCCACAATACAACGCACATTTCTATATCTGGTTAAGAGTACTACTTTTCTAAATCTAGCACCTTTACATTGAGGTTTTGTTTGGCATGTATTGAAAACATAAATAAATTTCTCAACTACTTAAACATGCAACATCCTAATATAAAATTTAGTTGGGAAATAGAAAAAGGTAAAGTAGTACCATTTCTAGGAATAAATGTAATAAAATCAGATTTGGGTTTTTCTACGTCAGTATATAGAAAACCAACTTTTAATGGATTAAATACTAATGTAGACCGCTTCCTTCCAAATACATACAAAACAGGATTGATTAAAATTTTACTATATCGAGCATAATATGCTTAGTTCGTCTTACAATTTACTACACAGAGTTTTAAAGCTTAAAAAATACTTGTTTGTGTATTTACCTCGTTTTGTACATTCATTCCAATTTATTTGTTCCTTTTTTTATAAAATTGGTCTATCTTGAAACACGTTTTTTTTTCTACATGTATTTTTATTTGATTTAGCAATTATAGGTTCTGTTTTAGACCACAACACTTTCTTTTTTTTTTATTGGTTTCTCCTTTCCTTAGGTTACCTACTCGCCTCTTTCAGACATCGTTATTCAGGAGCTGGAATAACGGTGATTTCTTCTTTTGGTGAAGTGTATTTTGTTTCCCTTATCTCTACCGGAATTTTCGTAACCCCGACCCCAACCGACTGACACCGGCGATTTTCTTTAATCAGCAAGTGACCCTCCCCCCTTTTTTCTCACCCTTCTCGATTCTGCCCGTAACGGGGTGTTTAAATGCACTACCTGTATCAAATCTTGACGTGGAGGCGACGCTACTCCTTCGCTGCCAAATTGAACAAAATCTCGGCTTTCAACCCATTTTTGGTTCTTAAGGCTTCTCTAGATAGCTTGACGAAACATAAATCGATTTCAACGCTCCCTAGTGGAGCGGAGTGAAAGTTTTCAAAGTTTTACCTGAATACTATAGGCAGCATGAGGGATTAAACCAATATTCAGAATAATTTATCCAAATCCCTTTATTATTTTTTTACTAATTTACAGAAGACATGAACACTAAAGTAACTTGCAATAAAATTTTATTTTTTTTTTTTATAAAAATTTTAAAACTAATGTCACTTTTATTCTATTATATAGGCACCTCAACTCCATCCTTTTGTACAATTACACGTAATCAACATAAAGTGTTATATAATAGCAACAAATTCCTATTTCCTAATTAGTTCATTACCCAATGTTAAATTTAAAGAGATATTGGTAATATAATTGGGTGTAGGACATGGCTAAAGAACTTTCCCTTTAATTAACCCTAAGCATATCGCGTAATTACATATTGATTAATGTTATTCCTCAAATATTCTAATAAAATGTATACAATTACGGGATTGCTATCAGTGTACTAGCATTTTACAAACGGTACTGGTCGATCAAACACCAATTGTGAATTTGTAATTGTGTCTAAAAATGTCTAAAGGAAGAAAAAGTGTGTGTTCTAAGAAGAAACAGGAGTGTGATATTAAAAAGGGCGAGAGAAGCGCAACTACCTATATAACTATCAAAAATAAAAAAATTATGTACGATTCACTATTAGCAAATCCATGCAAGTGGTCCTTTTTTGTTAGTTTTCAAATGACAGAATAGGCAAAAAAGATTATAAGGTAAATTTTTTTATGGAAGAGTCTCGGGGTCCAAAATTACGGACCCGCAATCTTATTTACTACGCGTTCGCAAATGTGGTTTGTATGGGCAATAAAGAAATAAAAAGGAAAATTAAAATCTATGGTAACCTAGGAAAGGATCCTAGGTTACTATAGATTTATTTCAATTTCTTTAGGCAGATTGAGGTTATCTGAAGTGAGACGCGAGTCATTTGCGGACCCCGAACAGTAAGAATTCCTGATCCCCAAATTGCCCATACAAATTACATTTGCGGACGTACGTAACTTGCGGACCCCGAGACTCATCCTTTTTTTTTATTAATAAATCCCTTTTATAGGAAATTGGGTAAGATTTTAACAGAAGCTTGCATCGACCTTCGTTCGCAAGATGGACTTTGTATCAGGCGCGGGATCATAGATATAGATATTTCTTAAATGTGTTGAAATACTAGAACACGTTGGTTTTTGTTGTTCTTTTTTTGATATAGATGTCATATCAGAAAATATAGAAGGATTAGAATAGTACGCTTACATTTAAATGTAATATGTGCGGAAAGACAGATGTGGTAAGAACTGGTGTCACTGACGCATCTTTTGGTTCGAGGAACCGTGCTGCCGTTATTGGTGCTGCTTCAATTGGGATTGGATATACCCAATTAGCTGAGGTTGTTGCAGCAATGGATATACCACAGATGCCTAACGACACATATTTAAAATATCACAACAGTATTTTACCCTTCAAGTTAATAGTCACTACATGTGGACTCCTTATAGATGAAGAAAAACCAACATGTTCGTCTGACGGACTAGTAGAAGAAGATGCAGTGGTGGAAATAAAAAGCTCTTTAAAATGCGGCGACATTGATCTTGTGGAGACCATGTAAGGTAAATTCAATTAATTATTGATAACAACAAAATTAAATTAAAGAGTAACCCATAATTATTATTATCAGGTGCAAGGAATTTGACATATTACCAAACGAGTCAAATGCTACTTTATTGTCTACATCGCAACAGGAATCCATGTTGATGTTTATTGTTACGTAGTTGAAAAAAGGAAGTTTTTCCTTTATCGGCCATGTATCAAATCCATCCCTATTGGAAAAATATTCGTCTTGGAAATTTGTCTTGGAATTTGAAAAAAAATCATTTCTGAATTCATTATGTCATTAAAAAATAAGTCTACGAAATAGAAAAAATTTAAAAAAAGTTAACAACTTGGAAACCATCAACAATAGACACCCTGCATTAACAATTTTTCTTCATTCTGGCCAGAGGAATCAGCTGTTTTCGTTTTGGCGTGTGTGGGTGCGTGCGCGAGCGCGAGTGCGAGTGTGTGCGCGTGTGCGTGTATGTGTGCGTGCACGTGCGTTTGTGTGCGCGTGCGTGCGCGTGTGCGTGTGCGTACGTGCGTGTGTGTTTGGATGTCTTTTAGTATCCACGATAATTACAGAACAACAACACTAACGAATTTCAAACTTATTATTTAAGCCTCTTTTCAGTTCTCTTGAAGCTGATTAGATTTTTGGAGAAATTCAGCGTCGAAGAGGGGGGTTTATTAGAAGAAGTTTTTAGTTCATATCAATTATTTCTGAAACAACTGTATATTTCAAAGATATGTTAATATACAAACATACAGACCTCAAACATATCAATGTTCTGTGCAATTTTTTGAAACGACGCGTAATTTAGCAGCAAAAATTCCTAAGGTAGGGTTTAAGTGTTATCTAGAATATGTTTGAAATATCTCAATGACGATTAATTTTATAAGAAAATTATTGACATCCTTTTAAGAGGCCTTGAATTTTTTTTAAAGTTAACATCTATACGTCTATTAACGTCTAGCTGACATGAAGTTTTAAACGTCCATCTGGCATAGATTACTGTTTTTGTTTTTACAATGCTAGGACCTATTCTCGTTATGAAGGTATTATAAAAGGGGACGCATAATTATCCTAAAAAATTACTACTAAAATTATTTCATTTCTTTTAACCCATATATGCTCATTCAAGCTGTATTATTCTTTTGTTGTTAATTTGTGTATAAACTTTTCATTTTGAGTATAAAAAAGACTATTAGGACCAATAAACTTAAAATTTATTTATCAAACTACACATTCATAAATCTTTGGATGGTGAATGATAAACTCACGAAACATTTTACATATAAACCTTTGTTACACTTTCCATATCTTGTAGTTGTTTTTGAATTACAAAGAGCACGTTTTGTTTGTTTTTCTTGCGGTATTACAGAATGGTCCGTTGGATCAAAGTGTTACATGAACAATATCATGTTGCCCAGGTTTGATTTTTGTTTTGTTGTAATACGGTAGCAGCAATTCTTCTTCTAAATTTTAGGTGGAAACTCTGTACAAACTGACGTTTTGGTCACTCCTGCCCATACCACCTATATTTGTGTTGTAATGAGGTTGCGTGACCTCGAGTACAAAAAGAAGCGAAAATTAAAGAGAGATTTTTTACTTGCCTGTATACCTTTCTTTTCTTTTTGTGAAAATCTCTTTACAGTGTGAAGAGGATTAACCCCTGTTAAATTTTAATATAAACATAAAAAGTTGTTGTGCCACTTTCCAACGATTATGTGATTATTTTGTCAAAATTTTGATATTCCAAAAAAAATGTACTTGTAACTTAATGGATTGTTACGTCGATATTTATGCGTTTCTATAGCTTCACGTTGTAAACGAGGATAACACTTGATTTTCCTTAATAATGTTATTGTTTAAATTCTTCAGAACTTCAGCTACGCGGATTGATTTCCCTGTTTAATTAAATCGGCAAAAACTAAAATTTTTTATGTCTAATTTAATGCTATGTGTTTTCTTGTTTTAACTCATAAAATCGAATTCAATTCTTAAAAAATCTGATGTGTGCAACACATGACCTCACAATACAATGTAATTGATAATTTAAACAAGCACAAGTAAAATTTAAAGAATTTGATGTTTTACAACTAGTGCATTTTTGTTACTAAAAATTTCGTTCAATTTTTTCATATCTTCAGTTTGTTAAATTGTTTTATTAAAAAAATTGTAATACTTCTATAGAGACAATTAAATATGACGACCAAGACATATTATTTTAAATAAGAGAAAGTTAATAATAATAATCACCCAGTATACATTTATTTAGTTCTTAAATTGAAAACGTGTAAATATGTGCATAAAAGTACAATCTTTATAAACATATAAATCCTCCTGTTACCCACGTTTCCATTGATGCGGTTATCATTTTTACATTTATTCCATAGTTGACTTTCGTTGTGAAAACAACAGTTGCTTATATAATTCCTAAATGCATAAATTCTACTTAGTAATAAAAAAAAGTAATTAGAATTCTTAACATTTATCATAACGTGTGAAAAGGCAAAAAAAATTTTTTGACCAAAGGGCCTCAAAATTTTTTTTTTCCAAAAAATCATCTGAAATCGTCAAAAATGTCTTAAAACGTGTAAATATGCAAAAAAACATTTAACATTTTTTAGCAAAGGGCCAAAAAAATTTTTTTTTCAAAAATGGTTAGAAATGCCCTAACACGTCTAATAAGATAAGATAAAAAACCTGGTACATTATGCGTCTTTAACCCGGACGTGCTGCCACTGCGCTACCGGAGGTGTAGATATTCAATTCTAGGAAGGTTTACTTGGTTCCCTACGTAAGACGTTTGCTACGAATAGCCGTGCGTATTTATACGCTCTATAATAGTCGAAATCTGGAATTCCATTTTGACTGGACAGATTTCGCTCAAAAGTTCATCATTCCGTTTACTCATGGATCCGAACCTTAGTACCAAATTTCATGACGATCAGATTGGCTTTGTGAACGCTATCGCGCTGGAACACTTACAGACAGACAGACAGACATACATTTTGAAACTATCACGTTTGAACGTCTTTTTTTCCAACTTACGGTAAAGCAATTTTTAAGTATAGTAGCTCATTTTAAAGGAAATTTAATCGTCTTTAATAATACGGTGGGATCTACTATCTATCTATTTTCTATTTTGTGATAATTCACAAAACCTAAAGTGCTGTACTCGAAATTTCGCCGGCCGATTACAATACCTCCCAATACTTTCCTATTGTTAGGTTATAAGTGTAACGAGATCTGTAATTCAATATCTCTTAGAAATACTTTTCATTTTTTGTTTACTAGCTGCCTGACATTTTATTCATTCTTAATCTTTATTTAGTACATCATCATCGTCAATGTACTGCAGGGATTGAGTCTATTGATTATATTCAATTTAGTGGAAATACGTCAAATTGAGACAAAAGTTATTTACAATGCGATAAAATTGATTTATATCAAAGTGAAATTATTGACAGCTCTATCAGAACTTTGCCTTAAGCAGATGAAAATTTTGTGATTAAATCAATTTGCTTTGTTACCAGTAAACTTTATTTCTATTTTACATAACAGTACATTAGCTCTTCAGTCCATCTTCATATTATTTATGTATAAACATTATGAACCATTATGATATTTTTTTTTGTATATCTCACATTACTTGTTTACGTGATTATGGATGTTTTGTTAGTGTCAAAATTAATACATTTCCATAGCAATAGTAATAATTATTTATAAAGTATTTTGAGGTTTGAAGTTCAAGATAACGGATGAAAAGTGATACAAAATCTATATATTAGTATAAACGTGTATTATCTGTATCACGATACGAGGTAGAACAACTACTCGCTTGGAAGCGGCAACTGAGCGGCGACATCGTGTGCAAGAGACGAGAGCATTGCGCCCGATCAGAGCGGTTCTTTGTATATTCTCTATACGTTCTATATCATTTTTACGCAATAGCTTTGGTATTTTATTTACGCGTATAATAATGTCGGTACTACATCAGCGTTAGTTGGAAATATATAATGGAAGGTGAAATAATTTTTTTGCAATCGTTACTTTTAATACATAACGAGAAAAGTGGTATATAACTAAATATATAAACCTTGTTGCTTATGTATTTAATTTGACATTTGACAAGAAATATTTCAAAATTGAATTATTTCTAATTTTACGTAAACTATTACAAAAAAATTTGTTCGCAACAGCAGCGCACTAGTTGCGAAAACTACTATTATTGTAATAAACGAAAACTAGCTACTAAACACTTTATCTCATGATTGTAAACTATACAATAACACAAAACATCGCAATATCAACAAATATGGATTGACCAGGGGTGAAGAGAAGGACTCCTGAATAGTATACCAATAATATATATATATATATATATATATATATATATATATATATATATATATATATATATATATATATATATATACATATACAAGGTGAGTCAGTTTTTGTAGACAAACTTTAACAGGAGATAGAACACATGTTTCTAAAAAGAAAAGTTCCTATAAACATATGTCGTAGAAGGCTTCGTTTCCGAGATACAGGGTGTTGAATATAATTTTTTTTTCTCAAATTTTCATTATAACTCATAAACGAATGCTTAGATTTTTTTCATGTTAGGGGGATAATGTCTATTAATTAAGGGGCATAAAACAAGCGATAAGAATGTTCACAAACTTGCTCAACCCCTTCATAAACAGAACTTCTACGCCAATGACTATTTTTTAAAAAAACTGTTATTTTCATTATCTACATACAGTTTAACAAAAATGATGTACCTTATTCTGTTTCGAAATTCCTGTGCGTTTCCGAGTTATTTTGATTTTTAGTGTTTGATGTGGTTCTAATTTAAGTAATGTGCTTTATGTGAATAATTGAATATAAAGTTTTTAATAAAAAATATAATAAAACATTTAGATCCATTTTAGTACCTAACGATCGTTTCTTTAAAATTTCAAATACATTTTCATTTATAAATAGGTAGGTTATCGGTTTTTTTTAGTATCCATTGTTATTATCCTCGTATAAAAAGAAATGCATAATTATTATTGTTATGCGGTCAATACTTTTTGTATAATTATGTATGTATCAATTTCGCCATAAACATGTATGCAGTTTTTAAGTGAGATTCTAATAAGTTATAGATCGCTGCTCACTTGCTCTCATTAAAGAGCCGCCACTGTATCAAGCCATACTCAAATACAAGACTTTTGTAAATTGAAATCTGTTTAGTACACTAATTTTAACAATCCTTATTTATTATTGTAACAATACTTAATTAATAATTGTGAAATTAATAAGAATTCGTAGCAATAACGATTTATAAGTAAATAGCAATAACACTAGTATAATAAAATTAGACACTTTGTTCAAAATGTAAACCGTTCTTTTCAATACACATTTCACAGCGACGTACAATAGAACGTCTTAAGTTAATTAAATGATGCACCCTTATTTCATTGCAACAAAATATGATACTCCTTGGAAAACAAGTAAGTATTAAATTTTATATTTTGAAACGACAGTTTGACTTTGTTCAAACACTTGCTTCATCTTGAATAATTTCATCGTTATTAATTATTGTTTTTAAGTTCAAAAAGTTATTTGATTTGATTTGCCAGCTTTTAATTAGTGTAACATGCCGTTTACATTTACAAATAGCGAACAAGCCGACATTCATTTTATTTATGGGTTCGCAAATGGGAATTCAAGGTATGCAGCAAGGGAGTATCGGAGAACATTTCCAAATAGACGACAACCTCATCATTCCGTTTTTGTGAGTATCCATCGTCGATTTGTTAACCAGGGTTTGAAAAATGTACATGGGGGCCGACAGAACAACCGTGGACGAGATAGAATTGGAGAGGGTATATTTCGTGAATTTAATAGGAACCCCACGACGGGTACTCGACGTACTGCTGTTGCTCTTGGTATTTACCAAAGTAAAGTTTCCCGGGTTTTAAAACGGGATCACAGACGCCCATATCATTTTCAACCTGTTCATGGTTTATGTCCAGGTGACGCCGAACGAAGACTTAATTATTGCAGGTGGGTTCTTAACTCCATTCAAAATAATAGAGATTTCTTATCCAACATACAGTGGACTGATGAATCCTGTTTTACTCGGCGTGGTATCGTAAACTTTCACAATCTGCATATATGGGCACATGAAAACCCACATGCCATTCGACCAAGAAGTTTTCAACATGAATTTAGTACAAATGTCTGGATTGGAATTTACGGCAATCACGTGTTTGGACCTTATTTCTTGCCACAATGTGTAAATTCAGAAAATTTCCTACAATTTTTAGAAGAAGAACATGTTAATATGTGGGAAGACGTTCCTTTGAATTTAAGAGCACATTCTTGGTTTCAGCTTGATGGATGTCCGGCCCATTATGGCAGAAATGTAAGAAATTGGCTAAACAATAACTACCCGGGGAGGTGGATAGGTCGTGGAAGTCCAGTGGCGTGGCCTCCTAGATCCCCCGATTTAACGCCACTTGACTTTTTTGTATGGGGATTCATGAAGGAAAAAGTGTATACCATTCCGGTTAATACACTTGAAGAACTTCACAATCGCATCAGAGATGATTGCAATGAAATAAGGGTGCATCATTTAATTAACTTAAGACGTTCTATTGGACGTAGCTGTGAAATGTGTATTGAAAAGAACGATTTACATTTTGAACAAAGTGTCTAATTTTATGATACTAGTGTTATAGTTATTTATTTATAAATCGTGATTGCTAAGAATTCTTATTAATTTCACAATTATTAATTAAGTATTGTTACAATAATAAATAAGGATTGTTAAAATTAGTGTACTAAACCGATTTCAATTTACAAAAGTCTTGTATTTGAGTATGGCTTGATACAGTGGCGACTTAATGAGGGCAAGTGAGCAGCGGTATATAACTTATTAGAATCTCACTTAAAAACTACATACATGTTTATGGCGAAATTGATACATAATTATACAGAAAGTATTGACCGCATAACAATAATAATTATGCATTTCTTTTTATACGAGGATAATGACAATGGATACTAAAAAAAAAAACGATAACCTACCTATTTATAAATGAAAATGTATTTGGAATTTTAAAGAAACGATCGTTAGGTACTAAAATGGCTCTAAATGTTTTATTACATCTTTTTTACTAAAAACTTTATATTCAATTATTCACATAAAGCACATTGCTTAACTTAGTACCACATCAAACACTAAAAATCAAAATAACTCGGAAACGCACAGGAATTTTGAAGAAGGTACATTATTTTTGTTGAACTGTATGTAGATAATGAAAATAACAGTTTTTTTAAAAAATAGTCATTGGCGTAGAAGTTCTGTTTATGAAAGGAGTTGAGCACCCCCTCCACTCCGCCACTGTGCAAGTTTGTGAACATTCTTATCGCTTGTTTTATGCCCCTTAATTAATAGACATTATCCCCCCAACATGAAAAAATCGAAGCATTCGTTTATAAGTTATAATGAAAATTTAAGAAAAAAAAATAATATTCAATACCCTGTATCTCGGAAACGAATCCTTCTACGACATATGCTTATAGGAGCTTTTCTATTTAGAAACATGTGTTCTATCTCCTGTTAAAGTTTGTCTACAAAAAACTGACTCACCCTTATATATATATATATATATATATATATATATATATATATATAAGCTATAAATAAGTAAATACTAACCATAAGCATGAGCTTACTAACAAAAAAAACTATTTTATTGCTATCAGAACATACCTAATAAAGTTACTTTAATACAAATGCAAAATATGAAGGCACAAAATGACTTAAGACAAATGGCGTGTGCGCGCCCTCTGCTTTATTTACACTACATAGGGTGTAACATTAGTGCGTAATTCTTGTGTTGCTCCGTAACTATACGATAAAGATAAAATATGAAAGTTGTGCATTAGTTTCTTCTCCGTAACCTAAAATATCTACAATTCTAAATGATGTTGCATTTTCCGATACCACCATCAAACTTAAATATTTTAAATTCAACACCCTGTATATTTTTAGATATTTTTATTGTCATCAATTGCCCATCTGGAAATTTTTGTTTTTTGAATTAGAATCATCCGTTACAGAGTTATTCAACTTTTTAAGAAAAATATGACGATTAACCTAAAATAATTTGTCAAGGGGTTGTCAAGATCATCTACTGTCATCCGAAAAAATAAAAGTTAAATTAAGTTGTACAGGGTGTTTGCTATAGTGGTAGAATGACTTAATATTTCGATTGGCCATAACTTAATTTTTTTAATGGAAACCCGATATTTTGTAGGTGATTCAGATAGAGAAATCAATTCTCTTTCAGTTTTATATTGGGTTTCCTACACCTAAAGTTAACACTTTGTAAATTATTACAGGTTTAAGAATAACAGGCCTGTGTTATGCGAACTGTAATTCCTTAGAGGGCTGTGAAAGCAACTGTAAAAAACAAAAACAGTTATCTGTCATAATAATTCGCACTAAATTAGCATTTGTGTGTTGTGCTGCATAAGTTCACTGTTTTGTTCATCACAATGAATTTTTCTAGGAAAGGGTGTGTGGATTTGATCTATGTATTAGGAGAATGTAGTCGAAACTCTCTTCTTGCATCCTGAAGTATCCTGACAGAAGAAAAAGGTAAAGAGCTTTTAATAATTTATTACAAGTTATACTACTTTTAAGATTACATAAAACACATCTCATATATCAACAACATCACCCTCCTTATCCACTAGTTCTTCAGTTACTGCTTCTTTTTTCCTGTTCTCAAGACAAGGATAAGACGGTGCTGATCCAATAAACCACATCAATTTTCATTTCAACATGCAACATACTGAACGCTGTAATTGGGCAGACAAAAAATACATACAAAGTAATGTGTTTCAAATGATACTTTGAGATTACACACACCATCCATTTGTACTACCACTCAAATTAACGTGTGGCACTATTGTCGAGTTTTGTATGCGTTTGCAGTTAAATTACTAAAAAACATATAATGTGTATTGTAGGTTCAAATGTATATCTAAAATTAAAGTCACTGGCTGCTGAACGGGGTTCTAAACAAGATACTAGAAAATAAAAACGGTTTTCCCAATCATTAACATACAGTGAACATTTTCTGGATTTCCTAATTATGTAACCAACAATAACATCCTTTCACTATTCCAGGCTCCAACGTGTGTTGGAAAACCTCGCTAATAACCTAATTACGTGGAATTCAAACAAGTTGACCTTCACTTCCAATATTTTCTGGATTCCTTTTGTTATGTGACCGTAATAACAAATTTTCACTATTCAAGTACCTCCGACGTGTCTGGGGGGAAACCCACTAATTAGCTGATTAAGTGGAAGGCAAACAAGTTAACCTTCATTTTCAATTTTGATGTTTACGTTCTAGAAAACAAAATCACGGTTTTGATATTAAAAGGTAAAATATACCGGTGATTGGGATATTACAGATTTCTCTCAATCAAATCAAATCAATCAAACCAATTAAGCAAATCAGTCTCAATCTCGATAAAATCAATCAATCAGATCTATATCAACCAAAAAAATCAATCAAATCAATTGATCAAAGCAATAAATCAAATCAATTATCCAAATCAGTCAAATTAATCTCAATCAAACCAATCAAGAAGCTAAGCTAACAATCTTTCATAACCTTTAGGTAACGATTCTCCCCACTGGACATATCTAACTCCCATGAGCGACTCTTACTTTGCAGATAAGGGTAACAGAACTCTCCCTAAACGTGAGGGCACCGGTATGGGAAAACAGTCGGTCAGCCCAAATAAATCTCAATCGAATCATAACAAGAAGCTTGCAAAAACGAGCTTATAATTCAAAAATACTAGTTTGATTTAACGTATAACTTACCAAAATCAACTTTCAATTCTAAAAAACCAGTTTGGTTTAACTTACAGCTTATAAACCCAACTTTAAATTCAAAAATACCGATTTCGTTTAATCACGTTCTATAAATTTTGGTAGACATTTTTGATACTAGAAATCAGGCCTGTATACTAGTTTACATACAAAGACTGTCTTACCGAAAATACCTCTGTCAAGAAGGGCCTTATATTTATAAACAAGCTTCAATAAACCAGGTGAATTTCATTTACAATTTGATGATATACTTGTGATTTGAAACTAATATCGATACCATCCCGTAAGGCAGATATAGGACGACGTGTTTTATTCTACCCAATGTTCATCATCATTATTACACAACCATAAAGACAAAAAATTCACACGAAGCAAAGTGATTCTAATGATACGTTGAGATTACACACACAATCCAGTTGTACTGCCACTCAAATTAAAGTGTGATACTATTGGCGAGTTTTGCATACAATGATTAAAATAAGTTTTACAGTTAAATTAGTAGAAATGCCTATACAGTAACAAATATAACTTGAAATCCGGCCTCTATATTACTTTACATACAAGGACTGTCTTATCGGAAATACCTCTGTCAAAAAGGGTCTTAGGTTTATAAAAAACTTTGAACACACTAGGTCATTATTTATAATGGACAAAACAGTGGGGACAATTGAACAAGCTGACTTTCATTTCCAATTTTGATAATACAGCTCTGATTTGAAACTAACATCGATTCCATCTCGTAAGACAACCATAAGACGCTGTGTTTTATTTTACCAAACATTCATCTTATTATCATTGCATAACCATAATAATAATTACATAACACTGTAGATATACTGTTTAAGGTATAACAAGTGTGTGTTCATTGCGTGGATATTTACAACAGGTTTAGACCGAGATGATATGATGGCGATGTGAAATAATTACATAAGATTGTCCAAGTTATTAAATAAAGTAAATAATGTAAGGGGTATGGGTTAAAATCAAAAACGATCACTCACCAGTGTTGTTCTTGGTAATAGTATTGAAAAATCGTCTTCACAGGGGACACAGTTGGTTGTTGTTGCTAACAGTCACGGCACATTCACTTTTTGGGTTTTGTTTATAAATGAACAATTTAATGTACTTAAGGGTTTCCAGCAGTCATTAATATAAAGGGCCTATTTTCTGGATTTCCCAATTATGTAACTTCAATAATAACCTTTCACTATTCAAATACCTCTAGGGGATTTTCGGAAAATACACTAATTACGTGAAAGGCAAATAGACCTTGAAACTACATAAAAGACCGGCAGACAGCCTCAAAATTTCTAATGCAAATCATACATCTCTACATCGTATTTTGGAAAGTAATAAATTTGATCCCTACCATATCCAAAAACACTCGAAACTTTTTCCGCAAGATTTAGAAAGCCGGAGAAAATTTTGTGAGTGGACTAATAATAAACTGAATATCGAACTAGATTTTCTGAACTATGCCCTTTTTATCGATGAGTTGACTTCTGGTAACAGAGTCCTCCCTAATCAGCGAAATTTCCATAATTACGCTACCGATAAGCACGACCTCCTGAGAGAAGTTGATCATCAGCATTACCGTTCAATAAACGTGTGGGATGAAATTGTTGGGACACAAGTTGTCAACTGTATCTCCACCTTCTTGAACTTGAATTGAACGATTTACTGCAACATGTCCGATAAAATGTCCCTAGATTGTGATACCAACATGATGGTGCATTTCTACGTTCGACGCTGAATGTTCGAAATTTGATAAATATTAGATTCCCTGGTCGCTAGAAGTGGTCCACAGAGCTAGTGCGCTAGGTCTCCGGACCTATATGTGCCAGATTTTTTCGTTTGGTGCTGTATAAAGGACAGTGTGTACCAAAACTCCTCCAACTGCTGTCGAAGATATGAAAGACGGAATTCGTGATGCTTTTCGCCAAGTGACCCATAATATGCTAATTGATGTTCAAAGTTCATTTACGAAACGAATTCAACTGTACCAGCAACTAAATGGTGGTGTGTTTGAATTGCAAGTTGCTCGGATATTTCTTCTATTAATTTCATTGTGTAGTTACATGTTAAAGTTTAGTAATAAAGATAAGTCGTTGCTTTGTGTTGATTATTTGATCAACTTGTCTTGTTTTGTGATAAGCTAGCAATATGCAGAAATTACGCACTCAAAATATTTAACATAGCCTTGCAAAAATTACAATTCGCAAACCACGGTCTTGTTATTCTCAAAAAAGCAATAATTTAAAAAGTGTGAACTTTACGTAAAGGAAACCCAATATAAAATCGAAAGAGAGCTTATTTAAATATCTGAATTACTTACAAAATACAAGGTGTTCCATTTGAATATTTAGTTATGGCCAATATAATATTACCACCGTAGCAAGTACCCTGTACAACGGAATTTAACATTTAATTTTTCGGATGACAGCAGATGATCTTGACAAACGTTTGACAAAATATTTTAGACTAATCTGTCACAATGGGACCTCTGCAGACTTTATACATTGCGTTTGCATAAGTCACATTTTTCCTAAAAAATGTAATAGCTGTAACGACTGATCCTCATCAAAAAAACGAAACATTACCAGATAGGCAATTGATGGCAGAATAAGAATATTCAAGAATGCACTGGGTGTTCAAGTTTAAATATTTAAGTTGGATATTGGTATCAGAAAATGCAACACCCTCTAGAATTGCAGATATTTTTAAGTGACGGATAGGAAGCTGATACACAACTTTCATATTTAATGGTTGCATTCCCTATCTAAAATAGTTACGGAGCAACGGAAAAATTACGCACTAATTATACACCCTGTGTATTAATTTCAAATGTGTGCTTTTGTATGTGTCCTCTAAACTCAGAGCAAGGTTAAGGAGTGGACGTCCGCTGAAGGTGCAACGGCAGCGCGAGAAAATGTAAAAAAGCAGGCACCAGTGTGAGTATGTGAGTGTGTGAGTGTGTGAGTGTGTTAGTGCGTGAGTGTGTGAGTGTGTGAGTGTGTGAGTGTATGAGTGTGTGAGTGTGTGAGTGTGTGAGTGTGTGAGTGTGTGAGTGTGTGAGTTGTGATGTGTGGTGTGATGAGTGATGTGATGTGGTGTGATGTGTGATGTGTGAGGTGTGAGTGTGTGAGTGTGAGTGTGTGTGTGTGTGAGTGTGTGAGTGTGTGTGATGTGTGAGTGTGTGGGTGTGTGAGTGTGTGAGTGTGTGTGGTGTGTGAGTGTGGGTGTGAGGTGTGAGTGTGTGGAGTGTGTGAGTGTGTGGGTGTGTGGGTGTGTGGGTGTGGGTGTGTGGTGTGTGGTGGTGTGTGAGTGTGTGAGTGTGTGAGGTGTGAGTGTGGTGGTGTGTGAGGTGTGTGGTGTGTGAGTGTGTGGTGTGTGAGTGTGTGTGTGAGTGTGTGAGTGTGGTGGTGTGTGAGTGTGTGAGTGTGGGTGTGTGGTGTGTGGGTGGGGGGGGGGGGGTGGGGTTGAGGGTGGATGGAGTGGGTGTTATTTTTTGTGTGTTTGATATGGAGTTAGGGTGGGTGTGAGTGAGGAGGGGTGTAAAAGGAGTGTGGTTGTGGTGTGGTGTGTGAGTGTGTAGGGTGGGTGGGGTGTGGTGGGTGTGGTGTGTGGTGGTGGTGGTGAGTGTGTGGTGGGGTGGGGTGTGGTGTGTGGGTGGGTGTGGTGTGGGGGGGTGGTGGGTGGTGGTGTGGGTGTGGGTGGTGTGGTTGGGTGTGTGGTGTGTGGTGTGAGTGTGGGTGTGGTGTGGTGTGGGTGGGGTGTGTGGTGTGGTGTGAGGTGTGGTGTGTGGTGTGGGTGTGTGAGTGTGTGGTGTGGTGTGGTGTGTGGTGGTGTGGTGTGTGAGTGTGAGTGTGTGTGTGGGTGGGAGTGGGAGTGTGTGGTGTGTGTGTGTGGTGTGTGGTGTGTGAGGTGGTGGTGTGAGTGTGGAGTGTGTGGTGGTGAGGTGTGGTGTGTGGGTGTGTGAGGTGGGTGTGGTGTGTGGTGTGTGGTGTGGAGTGTGGGTGGTGGTGTGTGGTGTGGGAGTGTGTGAGGTGGGTGGGTGTGTGGGTGTGTGTGTGTGAGGTGTGGTGTGTGAGTGTGTGAGTGTGGGTGTGAGGTGTGTGAGTGTGAGTGTGTGTGTGTGGTGTGTGTGAGTGTGGTGGGTGTGGAGGTGTGTGGTGTGTGGTGTGTGGGGTGGTGTGAGTGTGTGGTGTGTGAGTGTGAGTGTGTGAGTGTGTGGTGTGTGAGTGTGTGAGGTGTGAGTGTGTGGTGTGTGAGTGTGTGTGGTGTGTAGTGTGTGAGTGTGTAGTTGTGTTGAGTTGTGATGTGTGGGATTGTGTTTGGTGGTGTTGAGTGTGTGGTGTGTGTGTGATTGGAGTGTAGTGTGTGTGGTGGTGTGAGGTGGTGTGAGGTGGGGGTGTGTGTGTGGTGTGAGTGTGTGAGTGTGTGTGAGTGTGAGTGTGTGGTGTGGTGTGGTGGGAGTGTGGGTGTGAGTGTGTGAGTGTGAGTGGTGAGTGTGTGAGTGTGTGAGTGTGTGGGTGTGAGTGTGGTGTGTGAGTGTGAGTGTGGGTGTGAGTGTGTGAGTGTAGGGTGAGTGTGTGTGGTGGGTGTGGTGAGGTGTGGAGTGTGTGAGTGGTGTGTGAGTGTGGTGTGTGGAGGTGTGTGAGTGTGTGAGTGTGAGTGTGTGGGGTGTGAGTGTGTGGAGTGTGGAGGTGTGAGTGGGAGTGGGTGTGGAGTGTGTGAGTGTGAGTGTGTGAGTGTGTGAGTGTGGTGTGTGAGTGTGTGAGTGTGTGAGTGTGGTGAGTGTGGTGTGTGGTGTGTGAGTGTGTGAGTGTGTGTGGAGTGTGAGGTGTGTGGGGTGTGTGGGGTGTGAGTGTGGTGGTGAGGTGGAGTGTGTGAGTGTGTGAGTGTGTGGGTGTGAGTGGTGTGGAGTGTGTGTGTGGTGTGGAGTGTGTGAGTGTGTGAGGTGTGAGTGTGGGAGTGTGTGAGTGTGGGTGTGGTGTGGTGTGTGAGTGTGTGAGTGTGGAGTGTGTGTGAGTGTGTGAGTGTGGAGTGTGTGAGGGTGTGAGTGAGTGTGAGTGTGTGAGTGTGTGAGTGTGTGAGTGTGTGGGAGTGTGGGTGTGGAGTGTGGTGTGTGAGGTGTGGAGTGTGAGTGTGTGAGTGTGGAGTGTGAGGTGTGAGTGGGAGTGTGAGTGTGTGAGTGTGTGAGTGGGTGTGAGGTGTGAGTGTGTGGGTGTGGGTGTGTGGTGAGTGTGTGTGTGAGTGGTGTGTGAGTGTGTGAGTGTGGTGAGGTGTGGTGTGAGTGTGTGAGTGTGTGAGTGTGTGTGTGTGTGTGTGTGTGTGAGTGAGTGTGTGGTGTGTGAGTGTGGTGTGTGAGGTGTGTGAGTGTGTGAGTGTGTGAGTGTGAGTGTGAGTGTGAGTGTGGTGAGTGTGTGGTGTGTGTGTGGAGTGTGAGTGTGGAGTGTGTGAGTGTGTGAGTGTGTGTGAGTGTGTGAGTGTGTGGTGTGTGAGTGTGGGTGTGAGTGTGTGTGAGGTGTGTGGTGGTGGTGAGTGTGTGTGTGTGAGTGGATGTGGTGTGAGTGTGGGTGGAGTGTGGTGGAGTGTGTGAGTGTGAGTGTGTGAGTGTGTGAGTGTGTGTGTGGAGTGTGGTGTGTGAGTGTGTGAGTGTTGGTGTGTGTGTGGGAGTGGTGTGTGAGTGGTGTGGGTGTGTGGGTGTAGTGTGTGGTGTGTGGGTGTGAGTGTGTGGGTGAGGTGGGTGTGGAGTGTGAGTGTGTGAGTGTGTGGAGTGTGGAGTGTGTGAGGTGTGAGTGTGGAGTGTGTGAGTGTGTGAGGTGTGTGTGTGGAGTGTGAGTGTGTGAGTGTGTGGGGTGTGTGTGTGAGGGTGTGTGTGGAGTGTGGTGTGAGTGTGTGAGGTGTGAGTGTGTGAGTGTGTGAGTGTGAGTGTGGTGGAGTGTGTGAGTGTGAGGTGTGTGAGTGTGTGAGTGGTGTGAGTGTGTGAGTGTGTGGGTGTGAGTGGTGTGGTGTGTGTGTGTGTGGGTGTGTGGGTGTGAGTGTTGTGGTGTGTGGTGTGTGTGTGTGTGTGTGTGAGTGTGGTGTGTGTTGTGTAGGTGTGTGTGTTGGTATGGTGTGTTGAGGTGTGCCTGTGTTGTGTGGTGTGTGTGTGTGGTGTGTGATGTGGGGTGTGGTATGCAGGCGCGCATGTGTGATGTGTAGATGTGGGTTAATAACGATAACTCCAGAACGAAACCATGTGTTTCTGAAACAGTTGTATATTTGAGTGTAAAATACCAATATACAAACCTTAATTATATATGAGCGTTATCCGGAAAGTAGTATCCGGTTGGGAATATAAAGGAATCTGTATATATGATCAAATAATAACGTTTTATTTGTAAAGAGCATACCTTAATCTACTTCTCTACATAGTGTTAGCAAATTTAAGCGTTTGTCGTAATATATGTCGAATTTTGTATCCAACTTTACATTCCTGCGCAGTGTATTGATATACGTAGTAGTGCTTTCAGTGTGTAATCGCTTTCAAATTTCTATCCTGCCAAAAGTCCTTAAGTTTTGTAAACAGATGGAAATCTGAAGTGCCAAGTCTGGACTATACGGTGGATGGTTGAAAGTTTCTGTTGGAAATTTGTTCTAACGTTGGATAGTCCAAGGCATCAGGTAAGTCCAAGGTCAATTCCAATGCCAGGCCCAAGGTCAACCTCAAGTTCAAACCCGAGGTCATCTACGTGGGGCTTGGAATTCCCAAGGTCAAATGACGTGAAAACAAAATGGGGCGAGGTGCTTCACTTCTATTACAAAAGCCGTAATTGGTAAATTTGTACTTTTCAGTGATATGTATTTAGTGCAGTAAGTATACTTCACCTTGAACTTAATATACGAGTGAAAGTGGAATTATATCCTATTATACGCATATAAGAAAAACTAACAGTGGTATAATGTTATTCTCCAAAAAAGTTAAAACGGGATATCCTTGTAACTAAGTAACTGCAGTAAATATGTATTTAAATTTTGAAACGATGTTGAAATAAATTTCGCAGTCATAACGTCAGACATTAAAAAGTCAAATACTTGTAGGAAATTAAATAAATTTTTTTAATATGCTTTTACATAAAACATTTCATTTCTTTTACTCTATTTAGAATAAAACCTTCCGTATTATGTAGGCTTTTGCAACAAAAAGTAATGTGAGAGCTTTCTCCTTTGGGATTACAACAGCGTTGCCTTTGCTATGTTAACAACGCAATTAAATCATAACTAACTTTCATCTTGTGACAAACGTCAACTTGGCACTTTTAAGATTATAAATTAAGGTTTTTAATTATATTTCTCTACAATAATTTGCATGTGACACGTGAGTAAAATGAATATGAAGTCCTTTACATAAATATTCCTCGTGCGTGTTTTACGAAATATTGTGTCTCTTAAAACTTTGTCTTTATTGGGCATTAAATATTATGAAAAAGCAGAATATTATGCAATGAGACTTACTATTTTTCCATAGGTTAATTAAAAAGTACCTAATAAATAAAATTTTAACCTTAATTTGTGAGTGTGTGAGTGTGAGTGTGTGAGGTGTGAGTGTGTGAGTGTGTGTGTGGAGTGTGTGTAGTGTGTGAGGTGTGTGGTGTGAGTGAGTGTGAGTGTGTGAGTGTGGAGTGTGAGTGTGAGTGTGTGAGTGTGTGAGGTGTGAGTGTGAGTGTGTGAGTGTGTGAGTGTGAGTGTGTGTGAGTGTGGTGTGAGTGTTGAGTGTGTGAGTGTGAGTGTGTGTGGTGTGTGAGTGTGTGAGTGTGTGAGTGTGTGGTGTGTGAGTGTGTGAGTGTGAGTGTGTGAGTGTGAGGTGTGAGTGTGAGTGGTGAGTGTGGTGAGTGTGTGAGTGTGGTGTGTGTTGTGTGAGTGTGTGGAGTGTGGAGTGTGTGTGTGAGTGGTGTGAGTGTGTGAGTGTGTGAGTGTGTGTGTGTGTGTGTGTGGTGGAGTGTGTGGTGAGGTGTGAGTGTGAGTGTGAGTGTGAGTGAGTGTGGAGTGTGTGAGTGTGTGAGTGTGTGAGGTGTGAGTGTGTGAGTGTGTGAGTGTGTGTAGTGTGTGATGTGGTGGTGTGTGAGTGTGTGAGTGTGTGTGTGTGTGTAGTGTGAGGTGTGTGTGTTGTGTGTGAGTGTGTGAGTGTGAGTGTGTGAGGTGTGTGAGTGTGTGAGTGTGTAGTGTGAGTGTGTGAGTGTGTGAGTGTGGAGTGTGTGAGTGTGTGAGTGTGTGAGTGTGTGAGTGTGTGAGTGTGTGAGTGTGTGTGTGTGAGTGTGTGAGTTGTGAGTGTGTGAGTGTGATGTGTGGTGTGAGTGTGTTTAGTGTGTGTGTGTGTGTGAGTGGTGTGGTGTGAGTGTGTGGGTGTGTGGTGTTGTGAGGTGTGTGAGTGTGGAGTGTGTGTGATGGATGTGTGGAGTGTGTGAGGAGTGTGTGAGTGTGTGAGTGGTGTGAGTGTGTGAGTGTGGTGTGAGTGTGTGAGTGTGTGTGAGTGTGTGAGTGTGCGAGTGTGCGAGTGTGTGAGTGAGTGAGTGTGTGAGTGTGTGAGTGTTTGTGTGAGAGTGTGGGTGTGAGTGTGTGAGTGTGTGTGTGAGAGCATGAGTGTGTGAGTGTGTGAGAGTGTGAGTGTGAGAGTGTGTGAGTGTGTGTGTGTGGTGTGTGTGTGTGTGCGTGTGAGTGTGTGCGTGTGTTATTTGTCCGTGTATGCGTGTATGTGTGTGTTTGTGTATGCGTGTGTGTTTGAGCGTGTGTCCCTGTGCGTATGTGCTTGAGTGCGTGTGTGCCTGTGTGCGTGTATGCATGTGCGCGTGCGTGTCCGTGTGCGTATGCAGGCGCGCATGTGTGGATGTGTAGATGTGGGTTAATAACCACGATAACTCCAGAACGAAACCATGTGTTTCTGAAACAGTTGTATATTTCGGAAGTGTAAAAATACCAATATACAAACCTTAATTATATATGAGCGTTATCCGGAAAGTAGTATCCGGTTGGGAATATAAAGGAATCTTGTATATATGATCAAATAATAACGTTTTATTTGTAAAGAGCATACCTTAATCTACTTCTCTACATAGTCACTTAGCAAATTTAAGCGTTTGTCGTAATATATGTCGAATTTTTGTATCCCAACTTTACATTCCCCTGCCGCCAGTGTATTGATATACGTAGTCACAGCTGCTTTCAGCTCTTTAATCGCTTTCAAATTTCTATCCTGCCAAAAAGTCCTTAAGTTTTGTAAACAGATGGAAATCTGAAGTAGCCAAGTCTGGACTATACGGTGGATGGTTGAAAGTTTCCCCTTTGGAAATTTGTTCTAACGTTGGATAGTCCAAGGCCAATACCAAGGCTAAGTCCAAGGTCAATTCCAATGCCAGGCCCCAAGGTCAACCTCAAGTTCAAACCCGAGGTCATCTACGTGGGCGGCCTTGGGAATTCCCAAGGTCAAATGACGTCACAGAAAACAAAATGGCGGCCGAGGTGCTTCACTTCTATTACAAAAGCCGTAATTGGTAAATTTGTACTTTTCAGTGATATGTATTATAGTGCAGTAAAGTATACTTCACCTTGAACTTAATATACGAGTGAAAGTGGAATTATATCCTATTATACGCATATAAGAAAAACTAACAGTGGTATAATGTTATTCTCCAAAAAAGTTAAAACGGGATATCCTTGTAACTAAGTAACTGCAGTAAATATGTATTTAAATTTTGAAACGATGTTGAAATAAATTTCGCAGTCATAACGTCAGACATTAAAAAGTCAAATACTTGTAGGAAATTAAATAAATTTTTTTAATATGCTTTTACATAAAACATTTCATTTCTTTTACTCTATTTAGAATAAAACCTTCCGTATTATGTAGGCTTTTGCAACAAAAAGTAATGTGAGAGCTTTCTCCTTTGGGATTACAACAGCGTTGCCTTTGCTATGTTAACAACGCAATTAAATCATAACTAACTTTCATCTTGTGACAAACGTCAACTTGGCACTTTTAAGATTATAAATTAAGGTTTTTAATTATATTTCTCTACAATAATTTGCATGTGACACGTGAGTAAAATGAATATGAAGTCCTTTACATAAATATTCCTCGTGCGTGTTTTACGAAATATTGTGTCTCTTAAAACTTTCGTCTTTATTGGGCATTAAATATTATGAAAAAGCAGAATATTATGCAATAGAGACTTACTATTTTTCCATAGGTTAATTAAAAAAAAGTACCTAATAAATAAAATTTTAACCTTAATTTTGTTTCATATAATTTAAAAAGTTGTGTTTTTATGCTGGATACATGTTATAATGTCCTACAAGTTACTCCTCTTCTCCTTAAAGAGAACATTCCAACGCTAAATAATTATTTCAGGTAAATAACAGTTGCAAACACCTTTGTCTGCTTCCTATTTTGTAGTGGCAAACGAAATTGCAATGTTCACATTTAGGTAATATCATTTATTTGGTTACCGCAGGTAAATACTTAAGTGATTTTTTTTTCGGATGAATGCACTTTCATACCGCAGGGATAACAACGTACATATTACTCTCAACGAAAGTTAAAGATACATTATCTCTAATTACTATTAGTAATTTTCAGAAGGTATATCTATACTTTCTATTTGAACTGCGGTTAGAAACATTAACATCAGTAAAAATTAATAGAAATTATTTCATTAATGATTTAAAAAAATTCTCTATAAAAATACCTCTTTGGTGCTTTCTCAAACTCAAAAGCGTTACCTCGTGCACTTGGTGCATAAATTACTATTTTGTCCCAAGGGATTAAAAGTAAAACAGCTAATGGCAGCAACCTGTTTTATTTTATTTTATTTTTCATTAAACTTAATTGGAAAATTTAGGCAGACGTATCACAATCCATTCTATGTACATTTTTTCTAAGCTTCTGTTTTATATATATATATATATATATATATATATATATATATATATATATATATATATATCTGTTATCATCAAATACGGTTATAAAAAAAAGGTACGATGGTGTGGATCGTGGTGTCTTAAAATTCCAGATAGAAAGTGTATACCTAGTTCTTCAAAGTAAAGGATCTAAAACTTAAAAATTTAATTAAGTGTCCATTGTATTAGTCATAGGGCAATAACTCTACAAGGTTTGAGATTTAATCGCCTTCACTTAAGCTGTTATTGTTATAGCTACTCAACCTTCGATTAAAATTTTTAATTTCGTTTCAATTTAAATGCACAATCAAATTGCATGAATGTAATGGCAATTTGGAATTTGTAGTTTATTTAGTATGTATCTAAATTGCAGAATATGAAATTTCTACGTAATATTTGTCAACATTATTCAGAAACAAACATGTTTTACAAATTTATTCAGAATTTTTTTAGAAACTTTCTGTACGCATTGCCTTGTCTTATACAGAAATAGAAATAGATAATGATTTATCGTTTTGATTTATGTATATTTTTGGAAGTTTTAATCCCTGCGACGCAAATAAATGGCATATGTACTGTAAGACACTCTTTAGCAAACTTGACCTTTATGTGTTAATGGACTTCATAAAATTAAACAATTGGAATAGTAAATGTCAAAACTTAAATACGAGGGTTGTCTTTAAGTGTTGTGTATAGAGCTGGAATAAAACAGTAGACAGCTTTTAAAAACTTTATTGTTTTTCGAAGTATACTCCACGAAGATCAATGCACTTTTTCATGTACTCGAACCAATTTTGGATGCAGTTATTCCAATTGTTTGTTGGTACAGTGAAAATGACGTTTTTGAACGCGTCGACTGCTTCTTCTGGCGACTGAAACCTGTGACCATGCAGTCCGTTCTTGATTTTCGGAAAAGTAAAGAAACCTTTGGGACTTAGGTCGAGTCTGTACGTAGCATGGTCTAACAATTCGACGTTTTGTTGCGTTAAAGATGCAATTGTCTTGCGAGCTGTGTACGAACTTGCATTGTCTTGGTGGAGGATGATTCGCCTATCCGGGTTGGTATATCACCAATGGTTGTATATCAATTGACAGTAACAGTTCTTTGATATTGCAGAGGAATTGTGGCCACATAACCTGCTTTTGCGACAAATGTTTTGACCATATTTTTGGATACAGTTAGAAAACGGATTACTTTGATAGGTTTTCCTACACCTTGTAAAACCCAAACACACGACTGGCGTTTATTATCGGGTTCATATGAGTAAATCTACGATTCATCGCCACTAACGATGCTGTACACGTTTTAAGAGTTTCCTGCGTTGAAGCAGTCTAGAGTTTTTTGACACCAACTTGGTTCTGTTCCTTAGTCAACAGATGCGGTGTCCAACGAGAGACTAGTTTTTTTTACAGCCAATTCTTCATGCTATACTTTTTGCATTGAAGTCTTTGAAATCCCCAATGGTGTCTTAATCTCGCGATATGTCACCTGTCGATCTTCCCTGATAAGCTTGCGCACAGCATCGACGTTTTGCTGAGTGACGGTAGTGTTTGGTGCACCTGCCCTTGGATCGTCGATAAGACTCATCCGTACACGTTTTAATTCTCCATACCACCAAGAAACTGTTGACTGATGTGATCCGAAAACAGAAACCAACTCGGGGAGGCATTTTTGTTGAGATAATTGTCTTTGGAGGTTGTTAAATATTATTGCGCGAAAATGTTCTCGGTTTAGATCCTTGGTCGAACAACTTTGAAAATTCACTGTTCACTCATACCTTTAGTTTTTTTTAATTATATTATTTTGAAGTCTGATTGTTCCTCTTTAGTGCAACTTTGAAAATCCTGTTCCTAATCGTAGATTATTTACCTTAATTTCTTGGAAGGCTCCATGAATCCTAAAAAATGTTGCAGCTATGAAGGTATAGCGGGGTTTAGTATTTCCCTTATAAGACAACATGTTTGGATACCAGACTCTCCATTATCATTATTTTCTGCATTGTACTTCTGAAGAAGCTTCAAAGAATTTGGTTGTTCAAATTTAACGTGCAAACTCTGTATCCTGTGCAGGCGTTTACCGTTTTTGGCACAGTGTGACTTTTCAGCAACAATATCGTTCTGATTCTGTACAAAGCATTGAGGGTGATGGGTGATCGTAAGGACTATTAATGTGTCTGTTGCTTTGTCCCCATATACCGTAGCAATTATTATATCAAACCAAGATTCAAATAACGTAATAAATTCACTGAAGTGCTTGGCTTAATGTTTATTTGGCCTCGTTTTGTTCACTTTAAGGCTGCAGCCGGTGCTGTAAAAATTCTGAACGCGACAATAATAATATTTTTGGACATACCTTTCTTCATAATTTTTTGAGAAAATCATATTTTTAAGGTTTTGTTATCACTATTAAGCGCCCTAGCGGCCATTTCAGAAGTTTCAAAATATTACCCAGCGCTTTCTCTTAGCCACTTTTATTAAAAATATCTCTTTTTAACGCTGAGAGATCACCGGCCACCTCTTAATGCCTATTCATCGATTGCTGTTTTTTTAAGAAATACGCCTCTGGCTATACCCGCTTGAAGGTATTTAAGTGCTCCAATGTTCCTTTAGATTATATGTGCGATAATGCAGAAGATCCATTATGGTTTATTCTGCAGTCCCAACTCTACAGCATGAGATTTATATTCTAGCCAGCTATTTACGCACGCAAGATCTATTGCATGTATAATTAATCTTAGTGTCCATGTTCTGGACCTTATAAACATTCCGCAAAAGCTAACCAGAAAATCTAATTTATCTACCACTCCCATATGAGTTATATTGTTTGGTGACTTCAGGACGTGTGACCTGTATATATTCTTTTGAAACCTTGTTACATCTTCTGCACGTATCTGTGCTGCCGATACTCATGTAGTTGGAACCGATGACAACAGGATTGTTGTCAAGCCATTTTGTGAGCATGACCTCACCATCTCTGCTGATCAATTGTTCCGAAGTATCTCTACCCATTTTATTTATATCCCTGTCAGCAGAGAAAGGTGGGTTTTTAACTTTATTTGCTCTTATTGTGCAGGTTTCCCATTTTTGCATTCGGCGTAAGTACTGTAATAAATTGTAATTGCTAAAGTAGTTATCAAAATGAATTTGCGCATTTTGAACTGTAATTCTTTCTGCTAACTTTAAAACCGCAAAGTTACCCAAACCAAATATTTCTGAATGTTGATGCTTGGTAAAGTATAAAATCGTATAAAATTCCGCTGCTACCTCACAGAGCAAATAATTTTGCTCCCCAGGGGTTGGGTTTGCCTCGAATATACTGATTAACATGCAAAGTACATTTAAAAGGCACCATTTGTTTGTCGATTGACAAAGAGGTTTCAATGGGCAGTAATAAGCATTTTGATCTAATCTACTCATAAAGAGGTCGAATTTTCCAAAAAAGATTTTTATCATTAGGCTTTTTAATCACATCGACAAAATGTAGAATCTGACGTAATTTATAAAATTTTGTGGCATTGTGTTCGCAATAAGAGGGATAAGCAATCAAGGGTCCAATAATTCTTGATTCGCGGGTAGTGAGTATTTAATATGTATATCCACAAATTGCTTCATTTCAGAAATGTTTGTAGGTACAAACCTAACATCTTGTACAGCACATAAATTAGTAAACTCAGCCATACTTTGAAAAAGTTCTTAAGTAAAATAATTAAAAAAATTGTGTAAAGGACTCTCCAAAGCACAAAACCCTCAGACGGTTTTTTACATACCACTGTATAGAAACCTGCAATATCTCACAGATTTCTGTCAATATCTACACCTATTAATGATTCTAAATAAACTTTACATCGACAGATGGCAGCATTCTCAGTTTAGAGGAAGAAAGAAATCTGTAAAATTATGTAGGATGTGAACACAAGAGGTAAAACCTTGAAAATATATATGAAAAAAAAATTGTGCGCGTACACGAACGTGTACGCTATGAACGAAAGGGTTATGTAGCGAATGCAACATTTTCGAGTACAAATACAACTAAATTGAAACTACATACTTTCCTTAGTAACTAACGTGTCTATTACCACAAAAAATTATTATCGTGTATAATATAACGAGTGGTAGGAATCTTGCCTGTAATTTTTGTCAGTTAGATCACGAATAGTTGTGAGGAAAATCGTCACGAGTGCTTTAGCATGAGTGGCGATTTCCTAATGACAACAACTACGAGTAATTCTGACTGACAAAAATTACCAAAAGATTCCTGCCACGAGTTGGATTCAGCGAGAAAGAAAATGCAGGAAAATAGAAGGTTTTTTTTCGAAATACAGTAGAAAATCGTTTACAGTAATTGTGTTCTAAATATAATAAGTGACATATAAAGACGAACACCCAGTAATAATGAATATTTTGTAAAAAAATTTTGGGAACATGTTTGTTTATGTTAATATAAAAAACGATCACTTTTTAGCCATATTACTCTACCGGTTTTTTCGTTAACTTCTTTCAAAGACATTTACAATCACGTAGCCTTAAAATCATTTGTAACTACAGTTGTCATTTAAGACGTGGAAAACTCATTACAAAAAACTTCTTCAATTGAATCGCGATGCGTCTAGTGCGAATAGGCCAAAGTTTTCGGCAGTTAAGCGAGTTTGATAGGGGTCGAATTGTGGGCTTGCGAGAGGCAGGTTTGTCTATGAGAGATATAGCCGATATAATGCAACGGAGTTTAAATACTGTGGCAGTCTGTGTCCTAGCATTGAACCAAGAGGGCCTTACACGAAGAGCAAGAGGTACAGGACGTCCTCGAAGAACCACAGAAGCCGAAGATCGCCATCTTAGGGTATTAGATCTACGGGACCGCTTCTCGTCTACACGGACGATTGCGAACCAGTGGTTTGCACAACAAGGAAGGGTGATTGGGATCCGAACCGTTTTTTACCGAATAAGAACCTTTGGACTCTTTTCATACGTCCCCATTTTGTGCTACCACTGACTCCTGGACACCGACGTGATCGTCTAGCGTGGTGTAGAGAACGGGAAAATTGAGACCAAGAATGGAATTCAATTGTCTTCAGTGATGAGTCCAGATCTTGTTTGGACATGCATGACGGTCATGCAAGGGTGATAAGATGGCGTGGTGAAAAGCAAGATCCCCAATTTTCTGTGGAAAGGTATGTGCACCACACAGCTGGAATTATGGTATGGGGGGCTATTGCTATAGGAAGAAGGTCACTTTTGGTCTTCATTAGAGGTAACATTAGAGGTAACCTTATTTTCAGGCCATCCCCAACAGTACACTCCAACAAGACAACGAACGACCTCATGTTGCTAGGACTTTATTGGCTAATTTTGAGGCCAATCAAGTTGCTTTGTTGCCTTAGAAACCGAGATCTCCCGATCTCTCACCCATCGAGCACGTCTGGGATATTATGGGAAAAAGATAACTAAATTTATCCCACTTCCCACAAACTCTAGTGGCTCTGCAGCATACAGATAGTATGGGATGTGATACCACAAGAGGAAATGAATCACCTCATTAGAAGTATGCCCAGGCGGGGTAATGAGTGCATAAGACATCGGGGTGGTGCAACACATTATTAAGTTATTTTGAAAAACTTAACAGTTTAATTTTAATAAATTTTTATCGTTTACTACAATACACTTGTATACCAAAAATTGTTCAAATAAATTGATTATTACTGGTGTTCTTCTTTCTATGTCACTTAGCTACCAGTAAAATCGAGTCTCTCCATCAAATTTTCAAAAGTGAACCTAGTGGATAATTATTATTAATACAGTTTACTGTAGAGTTTTTTTACCTTTATTCTCACCTGCACTGCCGCTGTAAGAACTTGCTCCTTACTACAGAAAGATTACCAGTGTCATCAAATCCAAATGGGCTCAAATTAAAAAAATAGAGTGTTTCGATTTGTTGTTAAATTTTGAGTTGGATTATCGCTGTAATAGACACGTTACTAAGGAAAGTATGCAATTTCTTTGGTTAAAACGACCCCGTGTGATTAATAAATTATATTCTCACTAAAATTGTCAATTTGGATACTTCTATTAAGAGAGCCAAAAATGAAAAACAGGGATTATAATAAAATTTTAAATTGAACATGTAAAAAGGTGCCACTGTGAGGTTTGGTGAACGAGAAACGCGTTGTATTATACCTAAAATAATCTCTTGTAGTACCAAACAGTATTTTCTGTAGTATTCAAGTGTATATAATTGTTTGCTAGATATCATGAATGTTTTCTAACAGCACGATCAATCGCTCAAAGGTGGACAAATCACTGAACTGGTGTAAGCGTAGTTTTGTATTTACAAAAATTAGTAAAATGGACCGGAGGTTTCGAAGTGTTCAATAATTTTGGGCCACTTTGTTTTGATCCTATGTGTATGTAACCGCCCTTATTCATGAACCAATCTACTTATGGATTTATTACAGGTATTGTTAATCGAGGCCCATTTATGCCTAGATTAATCCGTAGCTCTGTTCGACATTGATAAAGCTTTAGGTACTTAAAATCATGATGCATTTCTATTACTGCAATAAACAAATACAGATTCAAAAACACAATAGTAACGTATGTGGAGATGTGGTTTTTAATTAAAATTTTGGAAAAAAATTAGTTATATTAGTTAGTATTATTTGCAAAACGTTTGTTTTTATTGTTATGCATCAAACGACTATTCTTATTTATAACGTTTGCACACATTACATTAGATACCAAACTCAATTTAGAGTTAAATAGCCAAAGTTTGCTTTAGTATTGAATTACGCTTAATCGTATATTGATAAAGCTAAGTTAACCTAGTTGGTTACTTTTACCATCAGCATCAATCTTTCCTAATTTGATATTTGATACCAGACTCTTTCTGAATTCGTTACTAAAAGCCATTAACCGACAGTAATCCTATTAGCTTTGCAAGTTCAGCCAACTAACAGAAAAGCTATTACAACTGCTTGGACTAAAACTATTACAAAAGATGTAATATATACGGTAACAGAATTCAATCGCATGGGAGTTATGGCTTGAATACAAGCACTGCAAACCATTTAGCATGCAGCTATAATAACATGGTAACGCTTTTATGCATGCAAATATATCTGCATGGAATTCATTGGAACTTCAAAGTGCAGCTGCTCAAGCGTTTAAAAGATTTACCTGTATTTTTTTCCTAAAAGTAAAATTTAATATAGGAAATTGTTAAAATTCCGCGTGTGACTGCTATTGATTGTTGTATTGCATGAGACGATGAGAAAGATATACTGATCGTTCAGTTAAAAGCAATTTAAACTTCAAAGGAACGTGAACAGTAGATTTTAAGTTAGAAGATTAAATTATTAAATTTGCTAACATACACCATTAATTCAATACTATTAGGAGTATAAATAAAGGTTTAGAGTGGGTAGTTACAAAGTATACATTAACTAAACCGACAGAGAAGGCGTTGTCGTAGAAGAGTAAATGCGTGTGAAAGTTATTGATATTTTGTAAACGTTTAAACTCACTTTCATTAAATATATAGGAAAAGGCGCCATCATATCATTTTAAGTTTTTAACTCACTCTTTTCGTAATTGTAGCTTTATTAAATTACAAGTATACCTCTAATTTAGTTTAAAGTTTAATGTGAAGCGTTTAATATTAAATTGGATTAATGTATGTCACGAAATTTAAGCAAACAGTTTAGTTCACAAATAATTTCTGTCGAAACAATTTAATATTACTTATACCCTACCACGAAGGGGTTGTATACTTCATACAAATTTTTGTACATTTCTAACTTTAACTAACATTACTATTTATAGAATTGTTAGTGCTGATATTAAATAAATAGTAATAAATAATTAGTAACCTATGTGATCCTTGTACGTTGATTTTAAGTGGTGTGCGCTTTTGACCCTAAAACCTACATATACATGTGTGTATGGGTGTGTGTGTGTGCATGTGTGCGTATGTACGTGTGCGTGTGTGCGTGTGTGCGTGTGTGCGTGCGTGCGTGTGTGCGTGTGTGCGTGTGTGCGTGCGTGTGTGTGTGCGTGCGTATGTACGACTATGCGAGTGTGCGTGTGTGCGAGTGTGCTCATGTACATGTATGTCCATGCGGGCGCGCGTGTCTGCGTGTGTGTGCGTGTGTTTGTGCGTGTGTGTGCGTGTGCGTGTGCATGCGCGTGTGCGTGCGCGTGTGCGTGTGCGTGCGCGTGAGCGTGTGCGTGTGCGTGTGTGCGCGTGTGCTGTGCATGGGCGTGTGCGTGTGCGTGTACGTGTGTGTGTGCGTGTTCGTGTGCGTGTGCGAGTGCGTGTGCGTGTACTTGTCCATGTGCGTGTGCGTGTGCGTCTGCGTGTGCGTGTGCGTTTGCGTGTGCGTGTACGTGTGCGTGTGCGTGTATATGTGCGTGTGCGTACTTAAAATTTTGTACTTTGCTTGTTTTCATTTCCCTGGGCCCAATTAAATTTTGGAAGAAAATCTGTAGTAGTGATAGGGGAGGCATGAAAGTTACTTCCAATATTTACAACCAACATAAGTACTCAGCTGACACCCCTCAACAGTTCCGTTCGTTAAGCCAACCCTCTTAAATAGTGAAATCTTTAATAAAACCGTTCACGGTTACTTTCCTCTAGCCATAGTAGTGCATGGGGAAAACAAAACTACAAAGTAAGGTGTGATCTGTAAACACTTCCTAAAATATACACAAACGCGAAACGGGTTCATAGGTCTCAAAGCTTCATCACTTTGCAAGTTAATCAGATACACCTGCACATAAGGGCGTTTTTTTTTACTTAAAACCTCGAAATTCCTCTAAAATTCACCAAGTGTAGACAATCACAATGCTAAAATTTATTAGATCCGTACACCTGATAAAAGCGAAACAATTTCTGTATACACGATCTAGAAAGTACGTCAACGACACCTACACTGCAACATCAGGGTAAAACGCAAATAACTGAAACTTAATCTGTTTTAAACGTCACTATACCTTGGAAAATCAGCCCTAACTTAGAATGTTATTCAAACCACGGTAACACACTGTTAATTCCTTATCTACAAATATCATCCTGATCCGACAATCGCACGATTTTATAAACTAATCTGAGTTGCAAAGAAACACTTCCCGTGACGTAATTTCCCCTCAAAACTAAACCATAAATTAACAATTTACCTGATTAGAATGACTTTCCATTATTTACCATACTAAAATCTATTTCTTTAATTATTCCTAGACAAGAATTAAACGTAAACTTTTACTCCTACAACACACGATACTTTGTGCAGATCTTGTGAGTCCTTTGCCTCAATCATCTAAAAGTCATTGTTTCATGTTAGTGGTGGCTGATTATTTTACTTAATTTCCATGCTTCTGATATTTTTGTTCGTTACTTCACAATACATTATTACGGACTATGAGGTACAGTTTCGTAGCAAGTAATTCGCAAACCTGTATTCTCGCTATCGTACGAACATTCTGTATACTGAAAAGTATCATCCCAACACAGCTAGCGAATTAATAGTGTTTTAAAACTACGCTGCCATCCTATATTAGGTGTAATTTACGTACCTAGGGCATGAACTTGACAAAAACGTGAGAATCGCTCGGCTGGATATTTTCTATACTTTGTCTTTTGTGGTGGTGGGCAAATACTTTAAGTGCCCCTCCTTCTGAACCTCCAAATCTTGATTCTCCTCTCTTGCATTCTATTCATGATAAATTATCGACTCGCTTGTACCAATTCTCTCCCTTCGCTTAGACATCCTGAAACGAATGACAGGTTTTACCCTGCGGATGCATATCGCTACAATTTCCGCCATCAACACGTTCGATTTGGCGGTTCTGTTTGGAACAGAAATTTTGTTATGACGCGTCTTGGCACTTGCTCTTATTATGTTCAAGACTCCACTGAAAAGTCCTCAAACTTCTTATTCTCTAACCTCCTCATTGTTCTAAAGATTCTGCTTCGTAATCAGATGACTCCATTTATGCTGTAACCTGCTCTGAAAATGTCAGCTAAAAGTAGAACGTCCCTTTTTAGATACAAATCCGAGTATTCCCTCAACTATTTAAATATAGCTCACTTAATTTATCTCCTTGCGAACTAATAAAGAACATTCTTTATCATAGTTACAATTCGGTCTGGTCATAATGTTTTACTGTTTTCCACACAGATTGACAACTTTTCAATACTGCTACTCATCAATCTCAGATATAATATATATATATATATATATATATATATATATATATATATATATATATATATATATATATATATATATATATCAGTAGTAAAACCAAACCACCAACGACGATCAATTCCTAATGATGAAACCCGAATCGTAACCTGATAAATTATAAAATACAACAGATAAAATGGGAGAGTCTATAGTTTAGGTTACATTTGTGATGTGTGCTCCAATAAAACGGTTAGGGCTTCCATCAGAGACAGATATTTACCGTAAACGCTTAGAGCTAATTTTGAGGGTTCTTCAATCCTATAGAGGTCATCACCACCAAAAATTGGGGAAAAATGCCCACAAATTGCCAAAATTGTTTTAGAATCGTTGTCCTTAATTGTCATTCACTTTAGAAAAATGACTAAACTTTTTTGTAGCCATTGACGGCTCCGCAAAGGTCATCGGCTAGTCCAAAGTTGAGGCCAATAAATCTAAAAATCAAGGTCAATATGCTCAGAAATTCAAGGTAAAGTCCTCAGGGTTTTGGGGTATTGACCACACCGCACCGCAAAGCTCATTGACCTGTTTAAACGGAGGTCAACGAACTCAGAAATTGAGAACCCCCAAAATTATCTGGAAATTCCAATGACTTCAAGCTCTGTTTTACTTTATGTATGCAGTGAGGACAAAAAGTCCGTCACTATAACTTTAACTTTTGAACGGTAACAGCTTTTATAGTGCAATTTGGCGTGTTACTATAAAAGTAAAAAAAACTATTTTTTGACTTAAAAATGACTGCCGAAAGTTTAAAAATGACAGTTGGGCGACATTTTGAAATTTTTGTTCTTATTGGAAGTGGGAGGGGGGTCGAGTGACACCTCATTTTAAAGGTACTTTCATTCTTAAATTAACAGCCAAATTTGAAAACATTTGAATAACTGGTATTCGAGTGACGCCAAATTTCGTTTTCAACCCCCCGTTACGGTAATACATTCAAGAACTGATTCAGAATGTAATATAAAATATCACAGATAATTGTTGCTATGGATTTTAGACTCTGACATTTAGTTGTCAAATTATAAAGTATATGAAAATGGCAATGTCTCGTCCTTTAAACGAAAAAACTGAAGCAGTTATCATCTTTGGTGAAGCTAATCGCAATCACTACGCTGCTGTCTGCGTGTTTATTGCATGATTTCCGCAACAGTCAACATGTGGACAAATTTTTTATAACCTACTAGGACGGTAGATGTACCAAGATCCGGGAGACCCAGCATTGTAGAAAATGTGAAAATACAGGTAATTGCTGAAGTGGTAGTGAATTTTGAACAAAGTACGAGTGCGGTGTCCGGAACATGTAATGTTTCCCACTATTCAGTCAGGCGAATTTTGAAAAAGTATAAATTGAATCCATACCGGACGCAATTTCTTCTGAATTTTCAGAAAATGGTCCGAATAGGCGACTCGAGTTATGCGAGAATATGTCAGAGACGATCGTAAGAAGTCCTGACTATTTAAAACATGTTTGTGTTAGCGACGAGAGCACAATTTATCTGAACCGACGTGTTAACAATCAAAATTGCAGATACTAGAGTGATAAAAATCCACATGTATTTCATGATGTACATACACGGAGTGGCCAATCCGATCGCCGCATCTCTCACCCCAAGATTACTTTCTATGGGCTTACCTTAAATCTCGAGTTTATTCAACAAATCTGGAGTCTTTGGAAGAACTTCGTCAACGTATCATTGACCTTTGTGCACAAGTAACCTCAGAAATTTATTTTCCAAGAGATGCTAGGCGAACATTTCAAACACATTTTAAAATAAGAATCTAATGTCATTTGTGCGTTGCAGTATTTTCTTATTGGTATTATTAAAATTGTATTTATTCTTTCTCGACATTTTTATGTTAGTTAATTAAAATTATAGCTTTACCACAGATGATCACTGCTTCAGTTTTTTCGATTAAAGGACGAGACATTACCATTTTCATACACTGACATTCAATGACAATATGGTGGGCGACTCGAGTTGTGCAAATATTACTGTTCTGTGCCGAAAATGTAAATCTAAAGTTGTAAATGGTGTTAAATGAACAAAATGTGATAATATGTATCATGTAAGTTGTGCTAAGTTGGTAAAAGCAATAATAATTTGTTAGCAATTACTCATTAATTTGCTGTGACGTTTCTTGCGCTACCGATTAGAAATGGATTTTGTGGAAGCTATGTGTAAGATTTCAGTCCAAGAACATAAAATTGATCGGCGTATATATAATTATATAATTAAACAAAAAGGTGACATTATTTATAAATTACGTTCTAAAACTAGTTTGTTGGAATCTAATTTGATTAATCGCTATCAAACATTAGACAAAGGCAATCATAAGTAGAAAGATTGTAAATTTACAAACTGTGGATATCAATTCTACAAGTAACAATAATAAAAAGATGTTTTTTTTATGATTGTGGACCTGAACAGGCTAAATAAGGCCTATCGTGCTAAAGCACTCAGGAACACTTAGGAGGATAGATAGAGGGATAATGAATTGCCAATAGATGCCTATGAACAGCTACCTTAAATTTTCTCATATGATAAGTGAGAGGAAAACAGGAACTAGGGAGATCATTCCAGAGTTTAGAAGCCCTGTAGAAAAATGTGGATTGTGCCCGTTTGGTACGACAAGTGGAGATTTGTACTGCATACTGATGATGTGAATGAGCGAACCGAGTGTTTCTCGCAAAGATAGCCGGAGATGGTATCAAAGAATGTAATTCACCAGCACAACAGCCGTTGTAATAACGATAATACAAAGAAAGAACTGAAACCATCCTTCTATGCTCAAGGGACTGTATGTGAGAAGTCAAGGACGGGTCATTTATAAGCCTAATCGCTCTCTTTTGAATACGATCAACGATATCGAGAGCGTATTTGGGAGCACTAACCCGAAGGTGAGAATTATATTCCAGATGAGGCCGAATTTGGGCCTTATACAGCAGAAGGAGTTGTCGAGAGGTAAAGTACTGCTTAGATCTGTACAAAAAGCCTATTTTACGAGCAGCTGTTTTGGTAGCTGACAGAAGATGGTCAACCCATGAGAGATTTGAAGATACAGTCATACCCAACAGAGTAATAGAGTCTGAAAACTTAAGAACTGAGCCATTCATACTTACAACAGGAAATGATCGATCTTTTTTGGCGGAAATAAGGCAACACTGAGTTTTGTTAGCATTAAATTTAACTAGATTATTGCTTCCCCATTCGAGAATACGTTGAATGTCTTTGTTGATTGAATTTGCCATTTCAGCTTTAATTTCTTGATTTAACATAGAAGGTGGATTATCACTATGAGTAGACTGAGATGAACTACAGTGAAGAGTGCTATCGTCAGCAAAGCAATGGATGGTGTTAGTTGTTGAAGAAATAAGGTCGTTTATGTACAGCATAAAAAGTGTAGGCGCTATAACGGATCCCTATGGTACGCTCGCGTTAATGCTAACTTCTTTTGAAAAAAGCCATCAATTACGACACGTATTCGTCTTTTATCAAGGAAACTAGAAACCCAGTTGATGAGCGTATCATTTAACCCAAACGAGGTCTAGGGAAAACCACAACAAACCAAACGACAAGATAGTAACTACATGTATTATGTAAAATGTGGAAGCTAGTACAGTAGCAGATGTGGAAGATAGAGTGGAAATTAATCTAAATTCTAAGGGTGAATTAATTAGCAATAAGACAGAATGGAAAATGGTAAGCCATAAACGAGAAACTAAGTAAACAGTAGTTATAGGAGCGCGAAAGGGAAGTGGTCCCCTAAATTCTATAATTGGTATACCGAAAACAGTAGCTTTGCGTGACGTATCCGGAAGTATTGTGTAAACAGCTAACATCGCGCAATCCGGATATATATTCTTCATTTAAAATTACGTTATCCGAAACAAACCTTGACAAAGCGATGGATCATACACAATGACTAGATCATGTTAGTGTTAGGCGTTTTCTATACAAAAAAAAAATCTACAAGCAACTTGAATTCTAACGTTAATAAAAATGTAAGTAAACATTATGTCAAAATGAATGCGCAATCGGTAAGAAAAAAATGTTGTAAATTGGAAACTTCATTTACGACGACGATTTTAATAAAAATCTAGATGCATTCTTTGTTAAACAATGAAATAAGTAGTTTCGTAATTGGACAATACTTACCCGTTTTGTTATTTTTGTAGAAATACTTTACATGGTATGTATTAATAGTAGCGATTTTGTAACGAATTTAAATTTGAACAACTTGTCAATTGAAATCTCAGCTGTACAATCTATTCTATTAAATATTTTAATCATAACGATTTACCGTCCTCCCTCGGAACATTTTTGATGTTTTTTAGATATATTTAATTCTATTTTGAATAAAATACATAAAAGTACTTTTAAGGTTGTAGTAGTGGGTGATTTTAATATTTACTTTAACACTAATGATTCAAAGTACTTAATGTTCAAGGATTTAATTCAATCTTATTCATTCAGAATAATGGGTGTCTAGATAATGATAATTTTCATAGTAATTTTACCGCACGGGCATATGACCCCGGTTTATCCGATCATAAATGTCTATTACTTTTATAAAAATGGTTCGAAATTTCAATAACCCAAATAAGTTTTACATTTATTCGGCCTTAGATAAAGAAGATTCGTTTTATTAGCGATCCTAGTTTGAGTATTAACCACAAGTTTAATATGTGTTTAAATTATTTTGGCACTAAATTTAATAATTTTAAGTAAAGCTATCAATCACAATGTAAAAAAATCTAAAAACATTGGTTTGCTATAGAGTTACGGCAAATGGGAGAAGATATGCGTTTTTGGTCTGAGTATTATAATTTAACATCCTGTGACAACGCACATATAATTCTAAAAGGTTAAAGAAGATTGTATAGGCAAAAGTTAAAGGAAGTGAAAAATAAACTTAGTACCTTTCTGGAAAATAGTGGTAATAATCCGAAATCATTTTGGAGAGTAATAAATCAACATAGATCTAAGCCATCTGATTCGAATGTGCCGATAGATCCTAACGATCTGAACAAATTTTTCCTTGACGCGCGTGTGAAATTGTTAAATCAGAATGACTACAACGACTGCTCTGAATCAGTTTTATTTAGCAATCATGTATATGAAGTTTAAATTGATATCTTACAACAATGGACAAGAAGGTATTGAAAACCTAAAAAGTAGTAATTGTGCAGGCCATTTTCATATGACTGCAAATTTAATTAAATTGGTTAAGAATTTAATAGTAACCCATTACAAAATCATTTAATTTATCTATAGAACATGTTTTCTGATATTCTGAAATATTAAAAATTTTCCCATACATAAAGGTGGTTCAGTATGTAAAACTTTAGAACAATAACTCTTGTTCCATTGCCATCCAAGGTATCTGAGAAGCCTATTAAGATCCAAATTGTTAAACACATGGAACTGAATAAACTATTTTTAGATAACCAAGTTCGTTTTAGATTTGATACATCTACTAGTACTGCTGTATCTTATTTAATTAATTATGTTGTAAATGGATATCAAAACAATGAATATGTAGCGGAAACTTTTTGCGATCTACGTGAATCATGACAGACTTATTCAAAAATTAGAAAACTATGGATTCCATAGCTCCAGTTGTAATCTAATTAAATCTTACTTTCCTCCCCGAGGCTCTCTATTAAGTACAATTTTATTTCTATTATATACTAATGACTTTCAAATTGGCTTAGATTGTTCAGATTTTAGGTAGTAGTCGTAATGGATGGAATTATTATGGAATTAAGTTTTATAACAACCTACCAGTTTACATAAAACGCTTGCCTAGGAATTTGTTTTTAAAAATTGTGCAAACCTATCTCATCCAACAGCCATCTTACAGCATTAACGAATTCCTTAATGTGAATGTCAACTGTGATTTAAATTATTTGTGATATTTTATAACTCGTTATGTATTTAAATTGACTTGTGTAAAACTAATGTTATTAACACCAAAATAAATAATAATTATGACAATAATAATAATAATAATAACAATAATAAAAATAATAATAATTTCATAATTTGATAACTAAATGTCAGAGTCAAAAAACCATATCAAAAATTAACTGTCACATTTTGTATTACGTTCTGAATCAGTTCTAGAATGTATTACCGGAACAAGGGGTTGAAAACGTAATTAGGCATCACGCGAATACGAATCATTAAAATGTTAGCAAATTCGGCAGTTGATTTAAGAATGAAAGTACCTTCCCGACCTTCCCATAAGAACAAAAATTTCATAATGTCGCCCAGCTGTCATTTTGAAACTTTCGGCTGTCAATTTTACGTCAAAAAATAGTTTTTTTACTTTTATAGTAATACACCAAATTGCACTATAAAAGCTGTTACCGTTCACAAGTTAAGGGGGGGTGTCCGACTTTTGGTCTTCACTGAATATAAAATATGTATATCATATTTCACTTTCACGACAATTGCCATTGTTTGATAGGCTGATTAACATTTACTCCTGTCACCATGCTTTGCGGAATACTTTCACAGGCTTTAATTCGTTATATTTAGATTACGTGGTAATAGTTTTTACAATAACGTCGGATTATTGTTTTTCATTATGTCAGATACACGCATATATCGCGCTTAGTTCATTGTTTTTAGTTGCGTTAACCTAAATTGTTCTTGACATTAATGGCATCACATAAAATTCTATCTCACATGTTGGCTTGTTACTTCTAGATTATGTTGGATTTATTTATAGTCCATTAAGTTTTCCCACGTTAACTAGATACTTACACAGTTGTTTCGTTCTTGTGGAAATGTCTCATTGCGTGTGTTCATCGCACCAAGCCACTTCCAGTTGACAATTTTTTTAACTTCAACATATTTACTTATATATAACTTTCAATTTTATTTTAACGTTTAGTTAGGCACATACATCTACATTAATCGCTCCAAATTCTCCCTCAAAAAACATTTTACATGACACTTTGCTACGACCACCTGCACCAAATCCTCCAGTAGAACCACTTCCAATGTCTCAAGATGAAGATTTTCCAATAACACTATAATGTTGAGTCTTTGAAAAGTAAGCACACTTTACGTAATTTGTTGTTTATCGTAATAATTTATTTATTCATCATCCTTTCTGCAGCAAAAAACTGTAAAGTAGTTGCAGAACCCTTTAAATGGCTATATAAACAGGGAGACATTGAGTGTGGCAAAAGTGAAACAGCTTACTCATGAATAGGCTGCTGCCACTAATTTATTGGCAAACGTGCGGCAATATATAAGGAATAGACAGAACGTGCTTTATACTTGTACTTTCGAAAATTTGGATGTTTAACAGTTTATTTTTTTTTAATTAGTGTTAGTAAGTGATTTACACTATTTAAATACTTTTTGGTTAGTTTTGAATTATAAAAAATAGAAAATAAATAAACGTTTAATTTATTATACGTTTTTGTTATGAACGAATAAGTTCAATGGTACATACATAAAGACAAAGTTTACATCGATTGTGGCTTGTACTTCGATAGCGCAGTTGGCTAGCGCGGGACTCTGGCGAAGTACAGGCCGTAGGTTCAAATCCTACTCGAGGTAAACTTTTTATGTATGTTTAATTTTTTTAATTTTTTTTTTTTTATTATTATTTATCGTTAAATTTTCCTATTTTCATAAAAATGCTGCATAAAAAGACGCGAAAATACTCGTTACTAGACTTAAAAGTGTGTGCAAAAGCTTTAAGCGATACTTCAACTTGTAAAGTTAAGAAGTACATTTGAATTGCTAAGAAATTGGAGTGGTAACTACGTTAAGAAATAAATGAAAACACAGAATTTCCATTTAAATACACTGTTAGTATACTCAACCCTTAACATGAAATCAAGTGAGTATAAAGTTACTTAAACGAAATATTTTCTCTTACAAATGTGAAGGTTAGCGCGTTATTTGAGTTAATGTTTTGCAAAACTGTACTTAAATATAGCATTATTATTACATTTTACTTTTAACGTGTGATACAGTAAAATACAGTGATCTTGTCTCTTATAAATTATTACACGGTAAATATAATCCTGATAAGCTTGTATACATTTCAAATTTGAAAATCAGTTTATTAAGAGACAGTGCATCTTGTAAGTACAACATGGAACTGATTTAGAACATGATCTAATTATTTAAGTAATAGTTATTTGTATCACAAGGCCAGAAGATGGGTGTTTGCGAGTACAAGTGAACTTTGTAGGCCCAGACGAGGTCGAGGCCCACAAATTTATGAGTACTCGCAAACCATTTTGTGGCAGAGTGGTACACCATATCTTTGGGCCGACGTCAACAATTGTTATTAAAACCAATAAACAAAGTGTTGTACCTTTAAAATTTCATATCTGTTGAAATTAAGTTGGCTTTTTACTCGATTTTTGTAGGTACCTCACCAATTTGTTGACTTTATAATAATTTTATAAGGAACTAATATGGACATAATAACATGCGTACACGTTCAGGGTAACGCAATTAGGCTTTGTGTTATGTCAAATGTCGATTATGTTGAATATGCTGCATAAAAAGACGCGAAAATAGTCGTTGCTAGACTTAAAGGTGTGTGCAAAAGCTTTAAGCGATACTTCAACTTGTAAAGTTAAGAAGTACATTTAAATTTCTAAAAAATTGGAGTGATAGCTACATTAAGAAATAAATGAGAACACAGAATCTCCATTTAAATACATTGTTAGTATGCTCAACCCTTAACATGAAATCAAGTGAGTATAAAGTTACTTAAACGAAATATTTTCTATTATAGATGTGAAGGTTAGCGCGTTATTTTATTTTATTTTTTTTTATGATTGTGAACCTGAACAGGCTAAATAAGGCCTATCGTGCTAAAACACTCAGGAACACTTAGGAGGATGGATAGAGGGATAATGAATTGCCAATGACGCCTATGAACAGCTACCTTAAATTTTCTCATATCATAAGTGTGAGGAAAACAGGAACTAGGGAGATCATTCCAGAGTTTAGAAGCCGTGTAGAAAAATGTGGATTGCGCCCGTTTGGTACGACAAGTGGAGATTTGTACTGCATACTGATGATGTGAATGAGCGAAACGAGTATTTCTCGCAAAGATAGCCGGAGATGGTATCAAAGAATGTACAACAGAAGGAGTTGTCGAGAGGTAAAGTACTGCTTAGATCTGTACAAAAAGCCTATTTTACGAGCAGCTGTTATGGTAGCTGACAGAAGATGGTCAACCCATGAGAGATTTGAAGATACAGTCATACCCAACAGAGTAATAGAGTCTGAAAACTAAAGAACTGAGCCATTCATACTTACAACAGGAAATGATCGATCTTTTTTGGCGGACATAAGGCAACACTGAGTTTTGTTAGCATTAAATTTAACTAGATTATTGCTTCCCCATTCGAGAATACGTTGAATGTCTTTGTTGATTGAATTTGCCATTTCAGCTTTAATTTCTTGATTTGACATAGAAGGTGGATTATCAGTATGAGTAGACTGGGATGAACTACAGTGAAGAGTGCTATCGTCAGCAAAGCAATGGATGGGGTTACTTGTTGAAGAAATAAGGTCGCTTATGTACAGCAGAAAAAGTGTAGGCGCTATAACGGATCCCTGTGGTACGACCGCGTTAATGCTAACTTCTTTTGAAAAAAAGCCATCAACTACGACACGTATTCGTCTTTTATCAAGGAAACTAGAAACCCTGTTGATGAGCGTATTATTTAACCCAAACGAGGTGAGTTTGGCAAGTAAACATTTATGCCAAACTTGGTCAAATGCCTTTGAGATATCTAAAGTGAGTACAACTGTTTCACCGGACTGCTCTACTGTATTGTTCCAAACTTGGGTCACATATGAAAGAAGATCGCCTGTTGAACGACTTTTCCTAAACCCATATTGGTGGTCACTAAGGAGTTTGTTAGTTTCAAGGAACGTGAGCAGTTGCTGATTGATGGCTTTTTCCATGATTTTAGACAAAATGGAAGTGATGGCAATTGGTCTGTAATTTGAGGGATCGGTCTTATCACCTTTTTGGGAATAGGTTGAACATTTGCCAACTTCCATGATGAAGGAATTCCCAGAAGATATAGAGATCGTATAGAGCTTAGATAGGACTGGTACTAGTTCGGGGAACATTTCTTTAAGACAATAGCTGGGATACCGTCTGGGCCAGTCGCCTTATTGAGATCAAGCCTACTGATGATCGATTCCAAGAGCTTGTACCGAAAATGAATTGGTTTCATAACGTATAAAGAAGAGTTGACTAGGGGCACATCTTTTCCAGAATCATTGAGACACGAGTTTGATGCAAACAAATCCACAAAAACGTTGGCTTTGTCTACAGAATCAGCAATTACCGATCCGTCAATAGATGTCAGGGGGGGAAATGAAGATGTTCGAAAGTTTTTACTAATGGCTTTTGCTAAAGACCAAAATTTACGACTGCCTAAAGGAGATGTAGCTAGTTCATTGCATTTTCGTTGTTCGAACAACTTTTTAGTTTTAGTGATGACACTTTTGCAGATATTTCTAGCACCAACGTATTCTACATTACTGTCGACCGATTTATTAGATTTCCATTTAATGTAACATTTATTTTTTAAAGATATTGCATCAGAACAAGCCTTATTGAACCAGGGTTGGGAACGTGAATGACCTACACGGTACTGTTTTTTTCGGAATGTATAACTCCATTCCCATGCGGATGACTTCAGATACTGAAAGAGCGATGTCCGAAGAAGAGGACGACTTAAAACAATATTCACGCCATGGAAAGGTTGCAAAGAAATCCCGTAAATCACTCCATCGAGCTGACTTAAAACACCACAAGGTTCTATCGGTTTTGCGAACAACAGTGGAATTAGGTACAGTAGAAATGATTTTTACTAGACAATGGTCGGAAAGACCTAAAGGCGAAAGAACGGAAGTTTTATAAACAAGAAGGTTTGATGTAAGAAAGAGATCTAGAAGATGTGGAGTATGGTTAGGGTTATCAGGGATTCTTGTGGGTTCAGAAATCATTTGTGTGAGATCACATGAAATAGCAAATGTTTCTGCACTATGACCAGCGGGATTTCTAGTAGATGAAAATTGAAGCCAATTAGTGTCATGAACATTGAAATCGCCTACAAATGAGATATCGCAAGATGGAAACTGAGACAGGAGATAGTCAACTTTCATACTAAGGTAATCGAAGAAGTCTTGAAAGTTGCTGTTATTAGGAGACCTATAAATGCAACAGTAGAATTTCACAAAATTAGGACCAGAATGTTTAAACCAAATCACGTAAAAATTTTTATTTTCTAAGGAAGAAACCCTGTTGCAAGCAATTCTGTCCTTGATGTACGCACATACGCCTCCTTTAGATCGAAAGTTGGAGTGAAGATGGTATTGAGGAAATTGCAAGTCGGGTGACTCGGAGCTTTCAGAGGAGACTTGTGTTTCAGATAGAAACAATATATCAGGTTGTAATTGTTCAAGATGTTGATGAATAGCATTAAGATTAGACCTGATACCGGGGATGTTGCAGTAGTGAATCAGAAAGTTGATACTTTCGATGACCGAGGTCGCTTGGGCCCTGCCCTCCCGGACATCCGAGTGGGGCAGGATTTTACGTCCGGAATTTATAACTCTAGAAACCACAGCCATCTTATTTTTTAATTTGGGACTTTTAATCCGATAGGAAGACAGTGAGGGCGAGAAGGAAAAATAAGGATGAGAATAGATTAAGGATGATGGAAAAGGTAACCGGCAGCCCTTACCGAGCTTAGAAAATCGGAGACCCAATATTAAGGAGCCCATGGTAAGGGTGGTGGTACCTCCCCGGCTGACATGGAGAATACATGCCTACCACCTATTAAGTTATTATTATTATTTGAGTTAATGTTTTGCAAAACTGTATTTAAATATAGCAAAATTAATACCTTTTGCTTTTAACATGTGATGCAGTAAAATACAGTGATCTTGTCTCTTATAAATTATTACATGGTAAAGATAATCCTCATAAACTTGTATACATTTCAAATTTGAAAATCAGTTTATTAAGGGACAGTGCATCTTGTAAGTACAACATGGAACTGATTTAGAATATTATCTAGTTATTTAAGTAATAGTTATTTGTATTACAAGGCCAGAAAATGGGTGTTTGCGAGTACAAGTAAACTTTGTAAATTTGTAGGCCTCGACCTCGTCTCGGCCCACAAATGTATGAGTACTCGCAAACAATTTTGTGACAGAGTGGTACACAAAATTTTTTGTGCCGACGCCAACAACTGTTATTAAAACCAATAAACAAAGTGTTGTACTTTTTAAAATTTCATATCTGCTGAAATTAAGTTGGCAATACTGACAATTGACAGTAACCAATATAACCTAAAAAATACAACTGCGAAATTATTCTTTACTCGATTTTTGTAGGCACCAATTTGTTGATCTTATAATAATTTATAGGTGTAATTTGTATTTTATAAGGAACTAATACGGACATAATAACGGATACGTAAACGGGAACGCGATTAGGCTTTGTGTTATGTCAAATGTCTATTATGTCGAATATTATATTAGTTCTGTCACTACAACGAATACCAACTGCATTAGTATTATTTTTGCCGGCGTAAGCCGGAAAACACATAGTTTCCGTACGCATTTGCGGTCTGCATATGCCCTATTACAGAACGAAGGCACAAAAAGTATTTTTTCTAATAAAAAATTAAGTGAACTTTTCAGATTTTATCAAATTTTAAGCATATTGTTTGTTTGAGAAATATTGCAACTAATTTAAGTGATATCTTATACGAGAAAATGCTGAATTAAAGTGTAAGATAATCTTTATGTGTGTCGTTGAACTAAATGTACAGTTTTGCTTTCGAATCATTTCGTTACATTAATATAATATTTGTGAATATTAACTGTTTTCTAAAAACTTATAAATGTGACCAGATTTATATTTTTATGTAAAAACTAATTTGGAGTGTAATATTATAAATTTTTGCATGCTAATAAATGATTTTTAGTCAGGTACATCAATAAAACAAAAACAAAAAAAAGGTTATATATCATAATATATATGAAATGAAACTTTTGAACAATCAAACTTATTTCTTAGTGAGTCATGAGGGTTGCTCACTATATCCGGAATAACAAATTAAATCTAAGATATCATTCGAAATGATTTGATTCTCCGCGATGATCAATACATTTTTGCATACGTTTGAACTAATTTTCATAGCACTTTTTCCATTGCGGTTGAGGTATCCTAACACATACATTTTGAACGCATCAGCTGCTTCTTTTGGCGTTGAAAAACGTTGACCACGTAGTTTATTTTTCACAGACAGGAACTATAAGAAATCAATGGGTACCTAATCAAGACTATATTGTGCGTCAGTTTGATGTTTTAGTTATTCAAATATTCAAATGTTTGGGCCGCTGTGTGCGAGCTTGCATTGCCATGATGCAGCGTGATCCTGCGTCGTTTGTTTTTTTTTCTAATTTCTTCAATGACATGTAGCAAACAAATAGTGTACTATTCTTCAGCGCCACTGTAGCCACATGCCCATTTATTCAAAAAAAAAACAGGCGACCATTTGCATCAAAGTGCTTCTTGCGTGAACCACTTTTCTTGGGTTTGGCTCATGTTGAAAGATCCAAACCGTCGATTTCTGTGTACGTTCGGGCTTGTACGCATAGATCTAAGCTTCTTCTCCTGTATAGACAAATTATGGCGCACCACGATTGTATTTTTTTATAATTTCCTTACACTAATTGAAACGAGCCTTTTCTTTGAGCGATTGTCAAATTGTGAGATGTCCAACGCGTACAAAATTTTGTCACAGGTAATTTGATGTAAAATCGTGTGTATGCTCGTCACACTAGTGACCATGGACACCTGCACCTCGCGGTTTGTCCCATGACGATCTTGCATAATCAGCTCGTGCACAGCATTGATGTTTTCGGTCGTAACAGCTCATTTTGGACGACGTACCTTAAATTCGTCAGTGAACGAACGACGGCCACGCATGAGTTCACTAAACCAATGATTTATAGTTGTTTTCGATGCTGCTTTATCACCAGATGTCGAAGTGAGTTGATCTATGTACTGTTTTCTATCCGCATGGAAAATCGTGGAAAATCATCGCCCGAAATTGTTTCCGTGTCAACTCCATTTCTTGACCGCCAAAAAACTTTCAAGTTACTAGCAGCACGAAATTGTATGACATATGTTGCCTAGCAATATCAGTGTTGCCAATTCTGGATACATATCAATCAACCTACGTATGATAACATGC
>JARFJB010002098.1:2180000-2237500 GCA_036346205.1 Vesta saturnalis | reverse complement strand
GCAGTAGGTAAGTTAACATACAATTGGTAAACGAAAAAATAAAGTAAAAAACCTAGACATACCAAAAGCTAAAATTAAATTTAAGACTTATCATTGTGCCTTTTTTATAAGATGCCAAAACTTATTTAAAAGGAGACTTTCTTCCTTCCTATTGAAGTTACTAGGACGTTTATATATCTCAAGATGTTCACGTTCTAAAAAAACATAATATTGAGTTGGCCCTAACAATATATCCATGTTATCAAATTAAACGTCATCGTTTAAATTATTTAAAGCATGCTCAGTTACCACAGATTTCTCTGGTTCGCCCAGTCAACAAAATCTTATATGTTCTTTACGTTTTCTATAAAGTTACGTTTCATGATTCCAATGTATACTTTTTGACAAGAACAAGATAACATATACATATTTAGGTAGCCTTTAATTTTTCTTGTAGATTTAAACCAGTCCTAAGGCCATGATTAATTTCTTTATTCGATCTGTAATAAAAGTTATAAAAGGAACAAAATAAGTACCAAATTAAGTACTAGTTCTTCCGTATGATTATGTCTAGCAGGTGTAATAACATTATTAAGATCTGTAGGTGAATATCAATTAGCTTATATTGATCGTGTTAAATAATTATATACATGTTCAAAAATTCAGGATCACAAATTCGTTTTGCTCGGTCCACTAAAGGTTTACTTACACCAATTTTTTGACATAGATAGTGGTTTGATAATTAATGAAGGTTATCTGTCAGTGTGTGCCGGATTTCTGTAAACCTTAAAAAGTGAATTATTAGAAATTCAAGAAATGATAAACTCCCATTAGTTCCTCTATGGTAAACTGTATGCTTGGACGAATACCATTTATAGAAATTCATGTAGTGCTTCTCCAAATCTCCAAATAACAAATGTGTTTTTCAGTTGCACGTTGTGACGCGAATGTTTCAAATTTTTCCGTATAAAAATTAACTATAAAAGGGTTAAGAGGGCTATCCATTGCTGCTCCATCAAGATTTTCATAGCGTTTATTATTCCATTGAAATAGGTCGTTGTAAAACAGTTCTGAAAGAGAATTGTTGCATCCTTTGGAAAAATATGATCAATATGTTCAATAATTTCTTTTAGAGGGGTTTTTGTAAACAGAGAAACAATATTAAAGTTGACTTCAATTTTGGAATTATGTATTTTGCCAATATATTCGGCACAACTTTTAATATAATGAGGTGTTTTACCTACATGAGGTTGTAATAAATATGAACGATGTTTTACAAGATTGTATGTAGAAGAACTAATTTCAATAAAAACAGACCTTGAAGGACCGTTAGGTTTATGGATTTTTGGTAGACCATATAGTTTTAGTGATAGATCCTCAGATTTAGCTAGTTTCTTTTTGATTTATTCAGGAATAGGTGATAATTTAATGTCCTTAGTTTTCAAAATAAACTTTTTTGTGGGATCTTTTGGTAGTTCATGGTAAGTCTGTTGTTCCAATAGTTGTTCTACCTTAATGATAATGTAGTTAATTACCTTTATCTGATTGCAATATTATTAATAGTATTTTCATTACGTTTAAGATAAGAAATAGAGTACGACGCTGACGAAAGGGTAAGTTAGTTTTTGGAGATTTTGATTGACGTGATATGTTAACGGATTTATATCTAACTGCATTGGCAGCATCTTAAAATAACGATTTAATTGGATTCTCAACATTGGAAATTATATCTTCAAAAAAAGTTTTCGCCCCTAGAAGCGCTTCAATAGCATCATCTTGAAAAGATGTTATCGGAAAAGTTTATAACTGTCCTTTTTTATTATCAAAAGGTTGTTTATTATGTTGATCCTGAACAATTATCAAATTTTGCGTTTGACGTTAATTGAGATGACAAAGTTTATTTCTATAAATTTAATGGTTAATGAATCAAATTTATCAATTTATCCCAATCCTCCCTGTTTAACATAAATGAAATTTCTAAATGTGAATATAAAAGATGTCCGTCGGTTTTATCCAATAACTTCCTAGTAATATGTATCTGATTACGCAGAAGATTATTGTTAGTTCTTCTATAAATATCTTATAGCGTTTTTTCCTAGACCTTGAACTAAATGCTTTACCAATGATACGTTAAGTTACCACAGCATTATAATAATTAACACATATTATAACTAAAAATCATATTAAACATAATACATTGTGTTTCATTGTAAAATGACAATTACAATTATTAACAAAAACAACTATTTCTTTGTTAGATTTGACTGGATCTTTATTTGATATGTCAAGTTTCTATTTGTGAATGCTTTTATCAATTCAAAATTAAAGTTGTTCGTAACTTTACACTTATATTATAATTGGATTAAATTTTGTTAAATTTGCTGTTTGATTCTAACATTTTTCACTGTTAGCCTTCAATTTTTAGAGGTTGTTATGATTTGTTATCTCCTAGACAGTATAATAATTTTTAATTTTATGAAGTATCTAGATATTATATACTAAGATTAGTAGGTTTTTGTTTGAGATTTCTTATTTTTCACATAACATAAATTTATTGTAATATCTTACACAATTTTTAATCCACTACTGAGGAGGATAACTGTAACTGTATTGGAATCGTTTAGATTTATGGAAATTATAAATATAAATTTACACCATTAAAAAACCCAAATAAGCTAAGTATTTAAAAAGTAAGTTAAAATGTTTTACGAAGAAAAGTATCTGGTCTGTAACAACACACGACCTACAAAATGGAAATTAGAAGACATGAAATAAATTTAATACATTTTTTTTAGGATATTTATGCAACCTCTTTTATAAACAGTTCATTACGAAAACAAGCAACATTGTAAAAACAAAACCAATAATCTATGCCAAACAGACGTTCAAAACTTCGTATCAGGTAAAGATTCATAGCCATAAAAACATGTCAACTTAAAAAAGTCCAAAAAAAACGCCCGATTATATAAGATATCAATAATATTTAATTAATTTTTAGACTTACCTTGCGTTATATTAAGAAACTTTATAAAGAAATGTTTTGTAAAATCCAATTTTCTTCAAAAAATAACTTCACTTAACCTTCACACCATTCCCTTGCGGTGTAGCCAAAACAACTCCTGCCTCTTACTTATTTTTCATTCAAAATCGTTCTCCATATTTTCCTATCTCCGCATACCTCCCTAGCTTCGGCAGGATTCATACATTGTCTCTAACATGCCCTTTTGTTTTTAAAACCCCTTAGGTTTCTTTCCTTTATCACACATTCTACTACATTCAGCCAAGTTTTACGCAGCCTACTAGACCCAGACTTTCCCCTACCCTCACCCACATATATTTGCTTCGTTAATCTTGCGTTGTTCATTCTCTCGATGTGACCAAAGCAACTAATGTACTACTTTTATAGCTATCCATCATCGTCTCTTCCTCGGTACACTCCGTCATTATGCATTCAGTCTTTATCTTGTCCCTTCTCGTTTTACCACATGTGCTTCTCAGGAATCCCATACCCACGGCTTTTATTTCTCTTTCGTGCTTTTTTTGACATACACATACCTCACTTCCATACAGTACTCATGGGACAAACACGCCATTATAGATTGCTCGTTTCGCAGCTAGGCTCATGCATTCGTTTCTCATTATCACCCACATACTTCCAATCACTTTCCTTCCAGCACTGACCCTTCGTCCAATTTCGCCCTCCATTGTACCACCTTCAGTAAACATTCTAACCAGATACACCAGTTTGTCCACTTGCTCCACAATTTCATCTTGCAGATGCTCTACTCTCCTTTCCACCTTTCCAATTTAACACCAAAATCTTAGTTTTGTTCACGTTAACCTTTAGTTCCATGCTTTCATAGACTGCATCACACTTCCTCCGAGCGGTTTGTAGCTCATCCGCACTGTCACTTAATAAGACTGTGTCATCTGCATACACCAGGAGTCATAGATTTACGTCACCAACCAATATACCATTTGTATCGGTACATGATTGTGTAACACATTTGTCCATGTATACATTGAACAACCAGGGTGACATCGCACACCCTTGTCGCACTCCATGATCAATATTAAAGTATTCACTCACACCTTCTCTCACCCTAACACATGTCCGACTACCGTTGTGTACTGCCCTTATTCCATTTATTAGAATTTTATTTACGCCATATTCATTTAATATTTCCCACAGGTTCCCCCTATTCACTCTGTCGTATGCTTTCTCCAAACGCACAGTACAGCTTCCTTTTTGCCCTTAAACACTTTTAGATCACCTGCTGGAGAGAGACTATCTGATCAATACATCCTATCCCTGTCATGAAGCCACACTGCACATCCAAAATCTTAGTTTGTGTAGTTTCTCGTACTGTATCAATCAGTATCCTTCCAAATGTTTTACCAGGCACGCAGAGCAAACTAATTCTTCTGTAGTTCTTACAATCACTTACCTTACCCTTATACAGTAGTACAATGATCGCGCTCTTCCCATCCCTCGGAACTTTTCCACACATAAGGCATACATTGAATAATTCACACAACCTTAGTATAAGATTTGCACTCCCATATTTTAGCATTTCATCTACGACTGCTCCCTTGCTTTTTTGTTTTTTTCAACCTTCTTACCGTCTTCTCTACCTCGTTTATCCCAATATCCTTCTCAGTTTCATTCATCATTGCTTCTACACTGTCTTTATTTAACCCTTCAGTCTTACTTTCCTCACAACTATAGCTTTGCTAAATATTCTTGCCCGCATTTCTTTACTTCACAATCGTCCCATACTATTTTGTTGCTCATATTCATCACTCCTGCAGCGTTATGTTTTGGGCCACGTTTTGTATTTTTGACCCATTTCCAGAAATGTTTTTTGTTTCCATCATTTTGCATTTTCTCTCTTTCCACAGCCATCTGTACGCCTCATATAATCTCTTTTTCTCAGTCTCATTTTTTGCAGCAATCATTGCCATGTACGCATCTTTTTTCTTACATACTGCCTTTTTTTAACGACCCATTCCACCAAGCACATTCTATCTGTCTAGTTACAGTCGCTCTTGCACATATCCGCACGCACACTTGACAACAGTTTTTCAAGCTTATCCATGCACTTTCAACGGCAGTATTTTATTTGTTCGTTTCACTCTGTTTCATTCGTATTCAACTCTTCACTCACAGCATATTTCATTCTCGCACCATTCTCACTAGTTTGCCTACCCTAATTCTGGACATTAGCACTACGTTTGCTTTCTTTCTCCAGACCCACTTTTGCCCTAAACACACTCTCGATACAACCACAAAGTGGTCCGACCTACACTCCGATCCGCGCACTACTTTTTATTGTTTCACCAGGTTTCTAAGGCGTTCATCGTACACTTTCAAGTCTATCGTACTTTTATATTCACCCATTTGCCATGTATACATATACACATGTTTATGTTTAAACCACGTATTGGATACGAACAGTTCTCTCTGTACACCCACACATACGTTCATATCACCCACTATCATCACTCTTTCGTTTGGCTTACATACGTTCAACATGTTCTCTACCTTATTCCAGAGGTTCTCACGCTCCAGGTCTCTTTCTCCATTCACCGGTGCATAGCATGCAATAAGAAAAATTCTTCTAAACTCCATTTTCAGACTAACCCATTTTACTCAGGGAGATACTGTTTAACACATCTTTTCACTCTTTCACTTACGATCACCCCAACTCATTTGCGCCATGCACTTCAGTCTAAACTCCTGACCATAATGCTAGGCTGCCATCCTTCATCTCCACAGCATCCTTTCCTTTGTGTTTTGTCTCTGACACACACAGAATATCAAGGTGTCTCTCGTGCATTACATTCGCAATTTCAGACTCTTTACCATGCTTACCTCTAACATTCCACGTACCGACTAGCCATTCATTCCTTGCATAGTCGTGAGCAACGGGTCCTGTCTGTTTCGACCTTGAACGCCCCTTGTAACCAGGTCGATCCGAGGCAATTGTATTGTGCTCTTGAGTAAACCATAGCGAGCGGACCGGTTACTGTCCAAATCGTGCCCCAGACGATGTAGCATTCCCTAGTAACGGTATCGTCCTACCACCGACCAGTTATTTGTATACTGCCTCGACATGTAAGGAAGTAAGAAGTAGAAATATAGACAGAGTCAAGGAAGATATAATAATATAGCGTATACTTACTGTATAAATATTTAACTGTACATATATACATATACATTTTTCACTTACATACTCTTCAATCACATCTCGCTTCAACCAGATTGACAACTTAAACGTTTCCATCCTCTAAGTTTCTTTTTTATTCAATTTAAGGGTAACAATAAACAACGATAATGGCCCTGTTAGCTCCCCCGACACTAATAGTTTACTTTTAGGATTAATTAGTTACAATTAAGATCAACCATAGTAACAGAGGTAAAAGTTAGCTTAAATTTTCAACTTGCAGTCAAGGAAAAATATAATATAAGACAATATGCAACACAATGTTATAATTAAACTTAAAATCACATATCGTATCAAGAATAAAAGTTAGATCAATCTTCAAATAAGAAAACAAAGAAAAAAGAATGTTCAAAAACTTACCACTTAATGCGGAGCTGTCCTGTATAGTCACATCCTTTGTATTTTTATATTTGTGTCAGTTCGACTTTATGCGTTTCAACAATCATACGGCATGGGAATTTTAGAGAAACCATGTTTTTGGTAAAAGTTTAATGACATAGCAATCCTAAACATTATTTACTCGCCTTTTTTTTCTTTAAAGAGGCATTTTACACGTTACAAACTTCTACTGTTTGGATTATTATTATTTATTTATTAGTAATATTCACACCGATAAAATCTATTCAGTAACTTCCTACTTGTATTTAGAATTAGATAACGCGACTTGCTGTTATTTCTCGAAAATAAAATTATTTAATTACTTTCATTTATAATTGTGATTATAAATTAGAACCAGTTATTTGTTTATTTATCTATTTAGTTGTTTTTTTTTATAATTTGGATTACAGATTCGATCTAGTTACTTATTTTTATCGTGTAAGCTAATAAAACAGTTCTTATGACAGTGCTTACGCTTGGATTTGTTATAGAAAGGGGTTCATTACAAGGATGGATCACATCTGGTATTTTTCCTAAAGTTACAGATACGTATTTATGATTGTTTATACTACGCGCTACCGTGGGTAACAAGAAGTTATTTTGTTAGTTCTCTATGATTCATTGTTAGTGCAAAAATATTTACCTGTTTGAGTTCAATCCTCAGACACAAGGGTGGTATTTACGTTTTAAGTTTACTTTACAATTTTGCCGAGTTTTAGCAATTACATCTGGTATGGGTTTAAAAGAGTCCTATTTTTCGTAGAAATTCAATACTATATAAATCCTATATGTTATTTTCGCGCCTATTTCAACTAAAGACCATTTACACGTTACAAAACTTCTACTGGTTAGAAAATTATTATCTTTGTTTGTTATTAATATTCAAACCACTGGGTATAAAAATCTGTTCAAATACTTACCCTTACTTTATTGATTTAGAAGTTGTCTTTTAAAGGTGTATTTGCTTCACTAACTAAAAAATAGAAGCCGAGCAACCTTAAACACGTCCTACCGCTTTGACGGCTTGTATCATAGTTCCATTAAAAAAATATGTCTACACTTTTTCTTATAACACTAATCTTTATTCAGATACTGAAAAAATTTGGACTAACACTTAAAATCCACTTTAGGAATTTTTTGCCTCTAAATTTCGTGTCGCATCTAAAAATTTAATTGAACATAATTAATAGATATGTTTAAGGTCTATATGTAGTTATTCTTATAACTTTGGAATATTCAGCTCTTTTAGTAATATTTGATAAAAACAAAAAACTGACCCTAATAAACCCTCTTCGCCTTTGGATTTCTCCCAAAATCTAAACAGCTCCAACACTAATGGAAACAAGATTAAATACAAAATTTTTAGTACGTAGGTATTTTGGTTCTGGAGTTACCGTAGATACTAACATACATCCCCACGCACAGACACACATTCAGACATTATGGCCGATCTTGACGAAACTTGGCTAAAAGTTGTAAAATGAGGTAATAAGTCCATTTAGCAATAGTGAAAGAAAAGTCAAGTGGATAACCTTCTATACCTACATAGGTATCCAGGGTGAGTCACGCCGGGCGCCACGGAGTTTTATGAGAAAACTGGATATATTTTTTGATTTTTGTAGCAGGGTCATTGTGTAGGTCCATTAAGGCTACATTTTTCAAATAATTTCAAATATACAGGGTGCTTCAAAAAAGAGTGGCGTATCAAAGTTTTTTTTTTTTAAATGGAATGCCCTATATTTTATCACATTTTTTAATTAAGTATGAAAAATAAGATAGACTTTCGTTAGGGTTTCCTATACGTAAATACAGAGCGGTTTAATTTATTTTGATTTTTCTTAAATTGCAAGGTGCTGGAAAAAAATTAATTGTTCAGCATCTCGCAAATAGACGGTTTCGTTGATTTATTTGGCAATTTAAATGCGAAAAATACTATACTGGGTGTTTTTCATATTTCTCGGTTGTATTATTAATACATTCAAACTATAATATCTTCCTTATCTCAAATGGAACACCCTGTATATTTTAGAACTGTCAGGTGACCAATTCAATGATATTCCAAAAAGTACTAAGGTATCCTATACCTAAACCTTCACGTTTGAAAGTTATTCAACGATATTTAACAGTATCACGAATATATTAAATAGTACTATTATTCTTAACAATTTAATATAACTACTATAACAAATGCATGAAATTTTCAATGTAGAGTGCGATTCCTTTTCAAGCTACATAACAGGAGTGACGGTTTCATATGCATTTTTAATTCGGTCTATCACGTCTTCTGCAGTAATAGGAGTAGCATCCAGTAGATTTTTAATATATCCCCATAAAAGAATAGCCATCATAGTGAGGTCTGCAGATCTAGGAGCCCAGTTAATTGGGCCACCTTTTCCGATCCATTTGTTATGAAATTTTCAGTCTAAATATTTCCTTACACGTCGTGAAAAATGTGCAGGGGCACCATCTATTTGTAAACATATTTCTTGTCTGATGTGTAATGGAATGTTTTTTAAAAGTAGCCAAAAGTCGTTTTTTAAAAAGAATTTGCGACCATTTAAAGTGCCGTTGAAGAAATATGGGCCAGTAACATCATCGCCAATTGTTCCACCATGCATGTTAATACTCCATCGATTTCTGGTGATCTGTCGTATACACTAAATGAAAAATCTGGAACACTGGAACTGTGGCAGAATCTGTAACAAACAAAATATATCCAGGTACCATACCAAATTAAAAAACACCGAACGCGTTTCAATAGTTACGCTATCATCCCTATACCCTATACAGGGTGTTCCATTTGAGATAAGGAAGATATTATAGTTTGAATATATTAATAATACATCCAGTATAGTATTTTCCACAATTAAATTGCCAAATCAATCAACGAAATAGTCTATTTTCGAGATTCTGAAGCAGTTTTGAGAAAATTAGTTTCATTTGGTAACAATTAATTTTTTTTCAAAACCTTGCAATTTAAGAAAAATCAAATTAAAACAAAAAACGCTGTATTTAGGTATAGGGAACCCTAACGAAAGTCTAGGTATCTTATTTTTCGTACTTAATTCAAAAACGTGGTAAAATATAGGGCATTCAATTAAAAAAAACATAACTTTGAAATTCCACTCTTTTTTGAAACACTGTGCATATTTGAAATTATTTTGCAAATATAGCCTAAATGGATCTACACCTCTGCAACAAAAATCAAAGATATATTCAGTTTTCTCATAAAACTCCGTTGCGTCCGACGTGACTCCCTGTATATGTGTTGGAAGATAAAAATGAAACATTTTAAGAGGTACTGTGTTTATAAAGTGGAATTATTTAAAACAAGTTTAAAATGCTTTCGTTTAATGCCATACTCTGGGAAACGCTACATTTCCTACTTAGGCGGACAGTTGTTATAACAAGAGATGTATTTTTTCTGTATTTTTTGTTGTTTTTAGTAATTTGTAATTGTGTAATTAACGAGTTTTATTAAAACCAACAGACTTGCAGCAATGAAAAACCCAAAAAAAGTTACTGTATCGTCTACAGAAAAAGCAATGAAGCTTTCTATAAAGTAAAAAGGGGTTTGTATGGTGATTGAACATAAAATAATAGTGTGATATAAAAACATGTACGGGAACGTGAGATATTTATTGAAGTACATTGCAAGTTGTATGTAAAAACTTTTGTTAGTGAAATGAAATTGTAATTTTTTAACTGTTAATTGTGCAGCTAATTATACTTAAAGCTAATGAGGCCTAGGACGAAGTAAGTAATTATGCATAACTTTAACCAATAACAATTAAACTATTGAAAATACCTGTGAATTGAGGATGAGGAAATCAAGACAGAAACGCTTAACAATCAGTAGTGTTTGGTAGTGTTGGTTCTTTTTCAATTTTTTGTACGAAACAGTAGTTCTATGTTTTCATAATTTTAAACTGGAGCCCGCGAAAGTGATGATGTTTACTTAATTACTCACAATCTAACTTATGTTTAACTACAAGAAGCTAAGCAATTTTACTGTATAGGTGGGTTTCAGTTAGGTGCAGGATGTCTTAATGAGTAATTCAGTATTTAGAATTAGCTTCAAAGCTTTGAATATACTCTCGAACAGTTGTGCTCAAACTTGAAAGTAGAAATAAATTACGTAGAACAGAATAATTTGGATAATTCTGACGTATTAAATAAGACTTATAGACCTGAGATTTATTTTGTCTAAATGGGTATAAGAACTTTGTACTTAAATCATAACTACGCTTTCATAAATTCAATACTGTTCTATTTTAAAAGGTAGGGTATGTATGATTTATGGTTACCGCAAAGCGAATTTCGAACTCACAACTTAGATGACTGTTCATTGTTCACAATTTGCCTGCTGGAACTTAACCGTATAAAAATTTGATGTAGGTTCTGCTTCCTTTTATAAATTATCGTTCATAAATTGTACGCATAATATAACTACTACATAAACTGCAAAAAAATTAGTGGTTGCACGTAATAGCGTTATGGTCTAATTGTCAAGTATAGCTTAATTTATTTAACCTTTACAAGCACGTTGGTTAAGATTTCTGTAACAGGAGAGAATCACGTGCTTGTGCGTGTTAGCTCAACGATTTACTAATGGTATAACTTATTATAAACGTAAATAGCTAATATATTATTTAGTTTATGGTTTTAATTGCAAAAGAAGGGTCCTAAACATTATACTATAAGAGTTGTTTTTGCTTGTTTCATACTTTTAAGGTTATGGTTCTGTTTTAGTCTGCTTTGAACATTCATAATAATGATAACTATAAAAATAAAAGCATACAGGCTTGCTCATTAGTGCGTCATAGTCCAACTAAAAATGGAGAAAATTATTTTACATAAAATGATTTTGTAACGAAAAACGCACATTTGAAAAATAATTAATTAATTTTATCATACATGGTGTTTTTTACGACACAATTAATTTTCAAAGAGCGCTTACTAAATTTTTTCAGATGAAACACCCTGTATATTATTAGATTTTTGAAATGTGTCAATAACTACGCTCCATTTTTATCATTAAACGTATCGATGTTTTTTTTAACGTCGAATTTAAAAGAGCTTTTATTTGACCACATTTCTTGTTTGGTTTGAAGACATTTATAAATACCATTTTTAATTGTAAGATTACGTTTCACTCATAGGAGATATTTGCGTTACAATTAATGTAGTGTTAGGAGAGTTTTGTCTAGATAGGTATTCTCGTTATATTAAGCTTCCGGAATGTAGTTAGTTGAAAGAGAGAATTACGTTTTTTTTTTAGAATTAAAAAATTGACGAATTGTATTTAAAATAGATTTCTTCGATAAAATTCTAGTTACCTGAAATTGTAATCGTATACATTTTCCAAGATTGGAAATTTAAAAATATTTTGTTCCTGGTAACGTCCACGTGTAATAGGGTGGGTATGTGTTGCCATAGATATTTCTTAATGTAGTATACCATATCACTTTTGCTAAATTTTGACATTGTATAATGGGAGCTACAATAAGTACTAAAGAAAAATAATTTAGCGATATTATTTTGGGTCGGTTGCTGCGAAGCTGACTTTGCAATTGCAGCATTATGTAATTTCTTTCTCTCGATTATTTTTGTATTGAGGATCGTTTTTACCGCGCTTGAAATCCAAACGATTCTTTTTTTATGACAGGCTAATTCAGATTTACCTAATTCGGAAAGGGTCAGAATTGAAAATGGTGAGTTCTGTACGATGCTCAAGTCAGTCTAGCCACGATGTAAGGCGAGGACTCACCTTTTTTTTCTGTGCCGCCGCACCCACGAAGTTTGTTGGTTTGGGGTAGTGAACTGTTTACGCCCATTTCAGGGGGCTCAGAAAAGTTACCGTGGAAGTTTGGTTCTGAATACACCCTTAATTGGGTTATCATATATTGGCTTCGTTCTCCCCGAAATAATTTCTGTTATCGTTGTCGAATATCGACATTTGTCGCCCTTGGAAGTTGGCTTCAGTGTCAGAATGGTGCCGGTCCTAACTCCTTTGGAGTTGTTTTTGCATCTAGTGTGCGAATCTATTTCAATTAGTTCAGGTGTTAGTTTTGTGGACAACTTCGAGTGTACAGCTGCCTGTTAACGAATACTTCGCTGTAAATAAAAAAGCTGTTCGTTCTTTCGTTATTTTAAATTAATAAATGATATTTAGTACTTGTATATAGTAGAGTAAAGTAATAAAAGTTTATGGAAGTTTAAGTAATAGTGTAACGCCGTCGAGGCCATCTCTAGATATCCTAGGTGTCTGTATAACAAAGGGTCTGTTCCGAATACAAGATAAACCTTTGGGTATTTTGTTTGCAGTGGTTGACAAATTTTGAATAAATTTTGTGTATTACCTTTTTTCTTGTTGTATACGCTGACGTTTGAATACGCCGCCTCTTGCAATTCAAGTTTGATTTTTGTAGTACAGTTTAAATTATAATGTAAGCGTATCCACTCGTATTATGTTCTAAAATCTATCTGAGTGTTTTTCATTGGGGATGAAATTGAAAATGAATGTTTTGATTTATGTGGCAATTGTGTTAAAATTTCGATGACGGTGTTTTTTTATTATATTCATTCTATATACCGGATGTCTAGAATCCACACACGTTCTATGGCTATCTTTATTATTATAAGAGATCCAGGGTCGGTTAAATTAGCAACGTTGGGCAGGATTACATAATAATTAAAATACTGATAAGAAAATTTAACATTGTTGCCAACTTTCTAAGATATTTGAAAATAACTAAAAATCGTCCATATTTTCAATCGGCTATATCTTTTTTAATATTCAAAATACGAAAAAGTTATTAGAGAGACTTTTGATTGCTATTTTTACGCAAAATGGGAAAATGCTAATAACAAATTTTTTTGTTAATTATTTTTCGAGCTACAACCCAAATATAATTTTTTTTAAATGGCAACTATAGGTGGTTATGGACTCATTCGATGGCTTATTTTTTTCTAATTTCATAAATATTTAGCTTTCTATGTTTAATATTATTAGTTAACTCACAATTTTCAAAAAAAAAGGTAATTATAATATTTATTAAACAAATTAAAGTGTGCCGTGAATATTTAAATAACAAAATAAGCTCATATTCTACTACTAAATTTATGGAAACAAAAAGAAGTAATGTACTAAAATAAAAAAGCTCTAAATAAATTTAACCTACAACGAAGAGTAACTGCAAAAAATATAAACAGATAACACAACCATAGAAGTGCTTCAAAATGCCCTCCATTAATTTGAACACACATTTGACATCGTTTTAGAATTTCGTTTTGAACTTTTAATAAACTATGGGTTCTGATTTGTTGTACAGCAACCGGAATTTTATTTTTTAAATCGTCTAGATTACCAGGTTTTACTCGGTACACCTTATCTTTAGTTGCACCCTACATGAAAAAGTCCAGGGGGGTTAAGTCTGGAGATCGCAGCGGCCAAGCTATTGGACCCCGATTTCCTATACAATTATCAAAACGTTCCTGTAAATAGTTACACACAAGCAATCCAGTGTGAGCTGGTACCCCGTCGTGTTGAAAATAATTCAAATTTTGAATTACGTTCAAAGGAAGGACCTCCAAAATTTCTTCTTATTTGTTTCGTAAAAAAGTTAGATATCTTTCGGAATTTAAATTGTATTCATAAAAAAAAACGCCCCAAGGATTTTCTTACCAATAATACCGCACCAAACGTTTACCGAAAAGGCATATTGACCTCTCCTCTCAACAGTAATATGAGGATTTTCTTGGGACCATTGGATATGATTTTTTCTATTGAAGATGCCGTTGTTTGTAAATTTTGGTTCATCGGTAGAACGAATGGTTGTCGAGAATTGATTGTTTGCTCGACTTTCATTAATCAACCGTGTAGCAAAACGTAATCTTTTCTGATAATCTTCAACATACAATGTATTTCCTATATGAAAATTATATAGCTTAAAATTGTTTTGTTTCAAAATAACGTGGGCTTCATCTTTGGAAGTGTTGCATTCGTTCGAAATTTCACGAAGAGATGTAGTAGGTTTAAATTCGACGTAAGCTGAAACGAGTTCTTCTGTTTCTGTGTTAACATTAATTTTAAAACTTTTAGGTTTAGTAAAAGCCCCATATTTTTTTTAAATTCGATTCGAGTTTGGCAAATAATCTCACATCGGGTTGTCTTCTTTCCAGATAACTTGAAGATATAATTCCGAAGCAGCATTAGCATCTCTGATAGACACGCAGTAGCAAAGAAGCGTATCATTTCTTTTTTCAGAAGAATAGCCATTAATAAATCAATATTCACTATTTAAGTACGAAATACAACTGGTTACAACAAATAATTCAATATCTACTATTTGACAGTCAACCAATGTAGAGTTTTCTTTTTAATTGCACAGCACACCACGGCAAACATTGCATATGTTTAGTGAATACTATAATTACAATTTTTTTTTGAAATTGTGAGTTAACTAATAATACTAAACATACAAAGCTATACATTTTTGAAATCAGAAAACAATAAGCTATCGAATGGGTCCTTAACCACCTATAGTTGCCATTTAATACAAAAAAGGATGTTTGGCTTGTATCTCGAAAAATAATTACTAATAAATTTTTTATTCGTATTTTCCCATTTTGCGTAAAAATAGCTATCAAAAGTATCTCTTATAACTTTTTCGTATTTTGAATATTAAAAAAGGTATAGCCGATTGAAAATTGGACGATTTTTAGTTATTTTCAGATATCCTAGAAATTTGGCAACAATGTTGAATTTTCTTATCGGTATTTGAATTATCATGTAATTCTGCCCAACTTTGCTAGTTTAACCGACTCCGTATCTCTTATAATAACAAAGATAGCCACAGAGATTCTAGACACGCTGTATATATATATATATATATATATATATATATATATATATATATATATATATATATATATATATATATATATATATATATATATTTAGATGTTCAGAAAGAAGTAAAAGAAGGATCGTACAGTTTAAATGACAATTTAGTAATAAAAAGGGGTGATTTCAAGCTCGATACATGTGCGAGACACTGTTTTATAGAAATCTGGTTCACGATGTGTTTAAACTAGATTTGTTTTGTATAAATTAGTCTGAATATTATTTACATAATTTGGTTTCATCATAAAAAGCATTGTGCTACCAACAAAAATGTCAAGAATGTTAAATACACCTATTTTCGTAAAGTCAATTTAGTATTTCATTTATTTCAATAAAAGTCAATTTTTGGAGGGTATTTTGGCAAGTGAACACTTTACAGGTGTTTAAACATAAATTGTATAGTTAGGATTATGTTAAGGATATTGTATAAATAGTTTTCGAAAACAGGAAATGCAAAAATTTAATAAAAGGGTTATAATATGGACATTTTAGACATTTTTCGCACATATTTCTGGAAGCAATTCAGTGACGAACATTGTGATTTAAGTTTAACAGCAAGAACAATGCATAGAACAATTTAGCATAAAGACATTCATAGTGATATACATTTTTATAATGAAAATTTCAGTAAGTGTGTTAGACGAAGAGACTTTTTTAATGCAACAACATATGACTCTATGCATTAGAAATGAATAGTGAAAATAATAAAGACAAGTCTTACAAACCTCTAACATGACATTTTGAGTGATGAAAACATTTTTAAATATAAGTTATTTCCAATTTTAGATTTAAGTTTGGTTAGGTTATAATTTCTAGGTTTTTTCATAATTTTATAGTTTTTTCATATTATTAAGCTTTAATTTTGCTCTTAAAGCAATTAATAGGCGTTCTTTCTCAGTATCTCACGGTTTTTATAAGGATACATTGCCTTTCACCGCAAAATTGTGTGAAATTTGAGGTGAATTTAGAATATTTTTACATAAACTTAAAATTCCTTTAAATTCAATATTTCTAACACTAAACGTATGTGTTCTTATGTAAAATTTTCTCAGAATTCCGTTTATGTAATTAGATTAAGTGTAGCTTGTAAGTTTAAATAGTTATAAGCATATTTAATGTAGATTAAGTGATTTCGTATATTATTTTTAGGAACCATAGCTTGTTAGGTGTCTTTTTGTTCGAAGTTTTATGTAGTTTTCATTTTTGTTGTTAGTTTTTAAATTCGTTAATGTATAAGAAAGTTATGTTCAAATTTCCATTTTAGTCCAAATTTGTAAATGTTTCAACCAATCAGAGCCTTAGTTACTTAGGTAATATGGCTGAAAAAAAATTGAATTTTTAGTAACAACCAAACAGGTATAAAAGGAATTGCCCTGAAAATGCTGATCTCTCTAGAGTTTGTTAAAATTTAAAATAAGGTTAAAGCAGTGTTGTGCATTTGTGTAAAAAAGTAAGTTTTCATAACCTAATTTAATCATCGTAAAGAAAATTATATTTAACGCAGAAATTATTCGAGAGCAATTGTTTTTATATCGGCGATTAAATAAAATAGTTCGGTCTCCGATACCTGCTAGTTTTCGGATAATATTGTACGAGTTAAATTGTGTTACGATTTTGTTAAGAGTTTTTCGTGTTATCATATTTAATTTAATTCCGTTCTACCAGATTAAAATCACATTTATTTGGTTATTGATGTTTGATTTCTGGGTACAATTTCTTCTAAATAAAATAAATTTGATCCGGTATCTAAAATAAAAGTGACAATAACAAAATTTTGGACAACATTTAAACATTTCTTTTTAAACCGATACCAATCTTTAAGTTTTAATTTATCTAAATAAAAATTTTACCAAATTAAAATAAGTGACTGGAGTGTTGCCGATTTGGAAAGAAACATCATTAGTTTTTTGGAAGTTGCTGTCATCGACAATCCAAGTACCGGTTAGCTGCATATGGGTGTATGGTTACAACTAGAATCGAGTGGAAAGTGCTGCATCAAGTTGGAACTACTCGAAGACATCAATTTGCATTGAGGACAGTATATGTGAGTCACATTTTTTTGTTTATAACCCTATTTATTGTGGACATTTATTTGGTAAATTTCCTGCAATTCATTATTTATTAGGTATATGTATTGGTATAGAATTTCAAACAATTACTTGTATAAACACTTGTAAAGCCAACAAAATTTTAAATTATTTTCATTGTTGAACATAAACAGTAAATTTCCAAATTATTTGACAATTTTGACATTATTACTTCACTTAATTACATTACAACGCATGCGTTGGAAGTAAATTCTATTCAGAATAAATTTTATACATTTGTAATAATTTTATAAAGTGTAATTCTTATACACACATTCACATCTAAATATAAATTTAATTTTCCAAACTAAATACCTTTGATCTCTATCCCCAAATTGAGATTGAGCTAGTCCGGTGCAAAGTTAAATTCATTATTCATATAATTATCATCTCGCCATTTAAATTTATTTTACCTAATACTAATTGATACCTATCCCCTAATTTTAAACCTCATAAATATAATTCCCTCATCTTAATAAATTTATTATAAGCAATTATTACAAATTATATATATATATATATATATATATATATATATATATATATATATATATATATATATATATATATATCACGGTGTCCAGAAAATAGTGGAAAACTACACGTGGCGGTCTTCCTTGGACTATTTTGAGTAAAAAATGGTAATACAAAGATGCCGTACATGCCTTCAGAGTCCATCAGGAGCAACACAAAGAATATGTCATCTGGCAACACAAAATCACACAGGTACTATGTAGTCATATATAACTAAGTAAAACGCAAACAAATCGGTATGTCAAATTGACGATATTAATAATATTACTAGAATACAGAGCTGTAGTTAAGAGTAATTCATAATATTATTTGCAAGGCACCGATGCATTGCTGTATGAAATTGAGCTTGTAAGTTCAGTCAGTCAGTTGTACTGAATTCCATGGTTCCTTTAACGAAACGTTTGTCTAACAAAGAAACGAAAAACAAGAACACAATGAGAAAACAAGTACGGTATTTGATGACACTGAAAATCTGCCAATTCGGGTGATATACCATAATTGTCAAAACTGTTGAAATTTGCAGTTAAAAAAGTCAAAATTTACAAAAAATGCACTTTTATAAATGGTTAAAAAGGTAATTGCTTTAGGTTATTGTGCTTTTTGTTTTTTTTAAGTGTAAACTCAATGTTATACAGCATTACACTGACGCGCAAAATGTTTGTTTTTGTATGAGAATTAGATTATGAAGTAATGTCAATATTTTATGTTTATTTGAAGTAAAGTAATTATGTTCAAAAGACTACATTGTTTATTGAATTTAGCGTAATTTGTAAAGGTTTAATACAATATTTTTCTTGGATTTGAGCATATTTTAGGACGAATTAATTTAATTACAACTGGCTGTCAATGAATTGAAGTGATTTCTATTTTCGGAAGTAAGAATTATATTGAAAACCAGATTTATTAAGACAGATAACGTAACGTATATTATGAATTAAGTCATCCGTTAACCGAACAGCTGTTTGTGTTTTGCATACGAGGGTTTTACGAGAAGTCGCAAATATTTTGGAGTTATTTCTTATAGGAATCAACATACCTATCGTAGAGATCAATCATTGGTGTGATGGCCAAAAGGTAAGCAGTTTGTTATTTGTTTCAAAGGATCTGAATTTTGCCGGAAATTAGGTATAACATCCCGATATAGACGTTTAATAAATTTTAGGGTTTTATAAATTTTCCATCATGTTTAATTTTGTTGTAGTGACGTATATCGTGTGTTTTAAATTGATGAACTAATTATCGTTTTTTCATTTATTTTTATTTATTTGACGTAATAATTTTGCGTTGAAGTTTGGCCAGATTTTAGTGAGTTTTGAGTTTTATTATCGCATTCTGCGGCTTTTATATAAAACTTAGAATTTCAGTTTGGGTAAAGATTTTTGGAATAGAATTTTTGGTAGTAGAGTAGCTTATTCTTGAGTGAACGTTTTGGTTTCCTGTTAGGCCAATCTAAGACCTGCTCATGACGTTTGCCCGCTTTTTGACATTTTACCTCGATCTTGACGGTTTTTGGAGTTGTGTCGAGTGCTCCTTTACAGCATTAAGTAAGAGCCCCGCCCACACCACCGGGTTATGCGGTGGCACAAATTTACTTTACGGGCTGGATGCTCTAGTGAGTATTTATCCTGTAACAATACCTAAAGTCAATAATTTCAAAGATATTCTTACTTTACAAACCGATAAATTATTTCCGATTCGATTTAACATACCGGTTAGATTTTTATACGTCAAGCGTAACGACAGACAGAATATAAGGGTGTCAAATTGTAATTTGATTGTAGGTAATATTCACAATACCACCATTTTGATTAGAACACATTCGTAAGCTTGTCAGAAAGGCTCTATTCAGATCTTGTAATATTTCAGTGAAAACTGTTTCAAAAGCCTGTATTATGCGTTACCTGATATCGTTTGCTGTAGTTGGAGGTGTCTGGTAAACAATATTTCTTATGTACACCCACAGGAAAAATCCATTTTCGTCAAGTTTGGGAATTTAGGCGTCCAACTAATAGGATCACCCTGGCTGATCCAACTACCTTCGAGTTCCTGATTCAAAAACCTTCCTACCTCTGATGCAACATGTGCTGGAGCGCCATCGTGCTGGATCCACATATTTTCCCTTGGAGCTGGGGGAACTTGCTCAAGCTGAGGCATGCCATATTGCAAGAAATACAAATATTTTGCACCATGTAGATGCCTTTGAGTAAGGGTCAATTCGTCAGTAAATAATACTTTCAGGAAGAAGTTAGGTGATATCCCTTCCATGTCCAACTCCCACTTGGAAAACGTTTTTTCTAGTTTCTTAATAAGGCCCCAACACTTCAGACGAAAGCATATACTGTTGTTAGGATATTTATTATTTTTTAAAATCTTGCTAATAGTAGATCGTGGTGCATTAGTTTCTCTTGTTATTCTAGTCGAACTAGTAGACGGCTTCGCAATTACTGATAACAAAATATTTAATTCATCTCCGCCACTTGTCGTCTTCCTCCATTCACATTTTTCATAACTCACATTTCCTGTTCTAATGAACCTTTCTTTAGGTCTTTCCAAACTTCTAACTGAAGATTGTCTTCTGTCAGGATATCTGTGCGCATATATTCGCGAGTTAACAAACAATTTAAGCAGATCCCATTATGAAAATCATGTCAACGAACTCGTTTCTTTCAATCTGCATATTGACTCACTAAAAACCGTATTGATAGTATGTGACATACAATAAACGAAGAAAATGAACTACGTACCCACTAGTCCAATCAGAAAAGAATACAATGGCAAAAATAGAGATCACTGATGCAACACGTAATTCACAAGAATTATTAGGATTTTAACAGTTGATCCTTTTTTTATGTATGTTTGTATTTGTCAAAGCTTTTGACGTATTAAAATCTGGCCGGTAAACAAATAATTTGTCGGTTTGTAAAGAAAAAGTGAGAATATCTCTGAAATGATTGACTTTATGTATAATACATTATGGAAGAAAATGGAGCGTAGTTATTGAGATTGAATATTTTAATTGCCAAATATGTTGTCTAAACTAGTCGTAATACTCTCGCATGGAACTTAGTATTGTGACCTTGTCGCGACTATTTTTTTACATTTTCTTTTATAACTCAATGCGTAATCCAAAACCAAAAATTGAAAGATTATGGAAAAGAGAATTCAAAGCAGATTGTGAAACATGCCAAATATACAGGGTTTCTCAGAAACATGTTGCCAAACTTTAGGGGGTTATAAAGGCCGATGAATTAAGTACTTTTGCCTTATAAACGTATGTCCGGAAATGAGTCGTTAAGGCACTAGACGAAGAAGTGTGAAAAAATTGCAGAATGTTCGCATTTACGACTTTTTGTATTTTTTAATATTTATTAAATAAGAAAAACAATAAAACATTATATTAGTTGTTCAAAATTGCGGCCATCGACACGATTTTGGTTGCTCCAAATATGAGTATTGCGGTCTTTGAAGTAACTGTCTCTAGTAAAACAAGCTTCATTGATAAGCTTTTTAAATTTTGTTTTTCTTCCATCTCCACTGATCGAGTCGTTCTTTGCTGACTTGTACCTATATTTGGTTTAAAATTTCCTTTTCCATTTCCTCAAAACTGAAATGTTTCATAGCAAAGAACTTTTCTTCAATTATCAAAAATTGTTCAAATTTTGAATGACGTTTTGAATGTCACTTTGATTTTGTAAATTTCAAATAGTTGTTATTTTAAAGTGATAATTTAAGTAAAGAAGAATTCTTTACTATGGAACATTTTAGTTTTGAGGAAATGGCTGATATGCATCTGATTTATGGAGAAGCAAGATGCAATAGCAGGGAAGCTGCACGGATCTACGCTGATCGGTTTCCCAATCGTCGCCATCCATCTCGCAGATTATTCGTTTCATTACACCTTCGTTTAAGAGAAAAAGGAAATTTTAAACGAAATGGAGGTACGGGTCAGCAAAGAACGGCTCGTTCGGTGGAGATGGAAGAAGAAGTATTGCGACGAGTGGAAGAAAACCCTCCACTAGTGTGCGAGCAATAGCAAATCAAACTGGAAATACAAGAGCATCAGTATGGCGTGTACTTCATGAACAATTGCTATACCCTTATCATCTTCAAAAGTACACAGTTTGACCCAACGGGATTACGGTCCAAGAGTAAACTTTTGTCGTTGGTATTTGGAAAAATGCGCTCGACAGTTTGATTTTAGCTCAGTTATTCTATTTAGCGATGAAGCTTGCTTTACTAGAGAAGGTTACTTCAATAGCCGTAATAGTCACATTTGGAGCGACCAAAATCCTCATGGAACATTTCAGAAGTCTAACCAGTATCAGTTCTCTATTAACGTGTGGGCTGGCATAGTAGGAGATCATATTATTGGACCGTACCTACTACCTCCACGTTTAAATGGTCAAATCTACCTAACATTCCTACAAGAAGTTCTCCCTGAGTTGCTTGAAAATGTTCCATTGGACATTCGTCGTAGAATGTGGTATCAGCACGACGGAGCTCCGGCGCATTTTACTCGCAACGTGCGGGACCACCTAACTTTACAATTTCTTGAGAGGTGGATTGGACGAGGTGGACCTGTTAACTGGCCAGCGAACATTCTGCAATTTTTTAGCACTTCTTCGTCTAGTGCCTTAACGACTCATTTCCGGACATACGTTTATAAGGCAAACGTACTTAATTCATCGGCCTTTATAACCCCCTAAAGTTTGGCAACATGTTTCTGAGACACCCTGTATAGGGTGTTCTTTTCAAAAAAAATCTTGGAAGGTTTCAAAAGTTCACCCTGTATAAGCAAAATAATTTTAAAAAATTGCGTTTTTACTTACAAAACCATTTTTGGTAAAATAAATTTCTCCACTTTTAGTTAATTAAACCTACATTGTACTTTGACGCTCTAATGCTCAAAAAAAGTGGGCGTTTTGAAACCAATTCTCTCTTTCTGGGGCATAACTATTTAAAATGTGGAAGAATAATAATTCGCCTTTCTGTCAATAGTTATACCGGAATTCTACATACAAGAAGTCCTTTCACAAACGAAATATTCCACAAGTGGTAGAAATTCTGTAATTTACGCGCTTGTTTCATACTATAACATTATTCGCCAAATAAACGCGTAATAATATAAATGCTTGCAATACGTATACGTTTCAACAGCAGTTACAGCTGCCGCCGTCAGTAAAAATGAAACGCTGTTAATGTTAAAACGATTTAACAAAATATGTAAAACTGCAAAGGAATAGGCGTTATAAGCACGAAGCAAGTATGTTAAAGCCTTCTATTGAATACTAGACTATAATTTAGGAGAAAGGTGCTTTTAATTATTATAGACCGAAAGATTATCCGTAACACTGTTCATCCTTTTGTGCGTAAGTGTGAACCTTAATAACCCTCCAGAACTCTCGCCAAGTCTCACAGATTCGAGACGTATTTTGCAGGCTGCTGATTGGTAGTCGGGAGGCATAACCAGTCGGGAGTTGGTCTAGCTTAACATTTCCAGTTGTTACGTAACCTCGGAGCGTGTCGCGTCAAAGTGATGTCCTAGAGGGTAGTTATCGATGGATAAATTGTGCCAGGCTCGGCGCGAGTACTCACGTTACTGTTTTCCACAGTTACTATACTTTCTGTTATTCTATTGTTGTTATGTTCTGGCTTAGAAATTCCTATTATAGGTAATTTATTTACGAGATATGCATAGTTATTAATAACAGTGAAATTTAGTTTTTTTAAACATGTTTTACGAAAAATAACAGGTACGACTTCCTCGACTTAACGGGCCACATCCTAACATTTAGTGAACGGCAGTTTTGGTCTATTCAAATGACGCGAAATTGAGGAAGCCCCGTTTGATAACGAGGACGACCACGTCAAAAACAGGCTAGAAGATACGGATACTGAGCAGTAGAGAGAATGCGAAAATGAAATACTTGGGGTAGAACAAAAATACCTTCATTTGCATCATTTCCCTGTTTGAAATGTCCCAAGTAACAAAGTTAAAACTCAAGGATGTAATATCGTAACTTCGTTTCCTGATCTTAGACCTTGTGCTAAAAATGCAAAGACGGCAGTAGAATGTTATTTCTTTTCAATGATATATAGGAAATAATTGTGGAAAATACAAATAAAATGATTTTGATGCAAAAAAATAATTTCTCCCGCACAAGGGATGCAAGGCCCACAGATTTAACTGAAATCAAAGTTATAAGGGTTACTGTATTTAATTGGAACTCTACGAAGCGACTGTTTGAATGTAAATGACTTATGTGACAGGAGCGGTATTTTGCGATTTGATGATAAATTAACGAACAAAAAATATCTGGATAAATTACTCCAATTGGACTTCTGCCTGTTATTTTTGTTGGTCATGTCAATTTGCTACTATCGAGTTATCATCGTTTCTGGGTAGGCGTCCCTTTCGATAATACATACCTAATAACCATAATAAATATGGCATTAAAGTATTTGCTATGGTTGACGCAAAAATGTTGTATGTCCAAAATATGAAAATTTGTGTAGACAAGCAAACTAAGGGCCCATATCTGCTTTAGAATGATGCGTGTTGTTTTGTGACTCGTGTCACCTACTTCAGGTATTGGCCGTAACATAACATGTGATGAGTGTGTTGCATCACTTCGCCTCACAGCTAAACTGTTATCTGATCATTACTTGACCTTTGTTGAAAAGTTAGGAAGATCAAACGGAGTTGCTCCCTATTTTTGCCAATACAAAAGGTCGACCTATATTATCAAGTATTATTGGGTGTCACGGAAAGAACCACAATTGTATCATATATGCCACGCCATGGCAAAGATGTATGGCGGCGAACATGCACCGCGATGATATCAGTGATTTGTGGAGTGGCGATAAGTGTGAACCGGTAGATAATGTTGATAAACTTTGTGCAATATGTGATACTGCAAGAAGTGCGCACGTCGGCCAATGAACGTTTATTTCCACATTATGAATATAGCAGGAATTAACAGTCAAATAATTTTTTCCGCAAATAACGATAAGTATCCCTAAACAAAACTGCCTGAAATAACTCGCACACACTCTGACAGAAGACCGTCAAAACTTAGAGCACAACCTATAAATTTGCTGAGGAAAATGAGACACCGAATATAGAGGGTTGCAGATACACTGAACTTGCATCCGGAACAACCTTATTACCCTACTGGAGCAAGAAAAAGGTGACACGTCTCCTAAACGCAGTATTCCTGCCAAAGATGCAGATAATTTGTATGTTTGAGGCATACGCACTTTTTGTGCCCCACATGCGTTAAAGAAAATGTTAACAATTAGATATAATAGTATAAGAAGAGTTTATATATTTATGGGCTTGATTTTGTGTTTCACTTTTATATCAGTCACTTTTATCATGTACGTGTCAGCATTTCTTCTGTCCCATTTTTCTCATGTTATTATTATATTTATACTCAGGTAGTATTTGAACCCAAAGATTCGTTTTAAGTTAATGTGTGAACTGCGTTATTCCATTTACTGACATTATTACATTACATTTCATTTGCTTGTGTGGCTGCTCTACCAGTTTTTAAATAAATATGTCAAATTTTTCTTCACTTTTTAACTATTACATAGAAAGGTAACCAAAATTCACAAAATTGTATTAGTAACTATTTTAACAAAAATTAAAAAATTTAAACATACATCCAAACGACGTACGTACTATCTCACCCGCCAACTCAGTTATGATACCACACACGCACAATTGTATACGCAAACACGCGCATACACTCAAACACGCGCACACGCTTACCCATACGCGCATACACTAAATTAAAGCCAACCCTAAACTCTGAAATGAATATAATTAGATGACGACGCTACTTTAATAGATATTTATGTATTAAGGGCATAATAAAAAGATTATGGCTCGAGGGAATGTTAAAAGCCTGACGCGAAGCGGAGGGCTTTTATATTCCTGAGAGCCATAATCTACAATTATGCCCGTGGTACATAAAATGTTTTATTTTATTTTGCACCATGAAACTGGAACAAAATTTTAAAAAGATTCAGTATTTTCGGCAAGTTTTTAAATGCAAATGCAGTGAAATAAGGTCTACAGTAGGCTAATTTGTTGTTACTAAGATACTGTGATATTGATAAATTGTTGCTAAGGTACTGTTTGTTTGTAAATAATTTGCATTCTAGAATGGAAGGTGAAAACCCAAAAACTATCATGTTATGTGTTTGCTGGCAATCATGCTGCTTAGCAACAATGACATTTCCGTGCTATAAAGACCACATTACGCCCGCATTTGGGGGCGTATAGAGAACATTATGGTGGCAAAATAAAATAAAGAATATTTATATTTTCACGGACGTAGTAATGAACTTGGAAATAAAAATGTGTAAAGTTTGAACATAAACACCAAGCGATATCTTGATTGTGTTTCTCTTTTTTTTTAGAAAAGTATTGCAGTATTAAGTTAAGAAATTTTGTGAATCTCTCTGGTACTATGAAATGGGTGTGGGCGTGTTTCTAATTTGTGCGTTTAGGGTTGCTCGTAATAGGTGAAATAATAATGTTCATAGGTATCTATACAGAGGTCGTACTACCTAAATGCGAGTGGTAAACTGCTAAGTTTCAAACAAACAAAAAGACTTGTTTACCATTTTGTCGCACATCAGGTAAATCAGTGAATTAAGAGCCGGTTCGATGTTTCCTACAAAGCTGCAAAATATTTGCACGTACTCGCATAAAAACTGACTAAAAGACCAACTGATCAGTCAACGATCTTGTTTATCCTATATTTTTACGTTACGTTAAACCTTAGGAAACTTATCTCTTAAAATGAAATTATAAACTCAAAGTAGAAAATATTCTAATAGTGATATTCTCATGAGTCTTCACGTTAAAGCTTTTATTAAAATAACAAAAAATAAATAAACGTTGTCGTTGTAAAGTTGCATTAATTAAAATTCCCATACAATAAATAAACAACTCGGTAACTTAAACGTGAACAAAATTCCTGATCTTTTAAATTCGGTACTCCGTAAATAATAATAACGCAGTAACAAGGGAATGAATTACCTTAATATTATGCACTAATGAAATAAAACTCTCATGTCATTAACAATACTCGTATGTTATGATAATACTGTAAATTTAAATAAACAATTAGCTTAATGATACATATGTTAAAACACATTCAATTTTGTAAAATCTAATAGACAAATAAGGTTGACGCTTGCAAGGTTTAAATTTCCGAAATCATACAACTACTTCCGTAGTATAAAATTTTAGCATTCAGTAAACAGAGTATAATAAAAATATAATGAAATTATCACGGGTGAATATACTGTATAAATATCTGGTGTACAACACCAAACGACCTTCCAATCCACAACATTGGAATTAAAAGGAATTAATAATTTTAATCACATTTTTTTAGGATAACTATGCAACTTCTTTTCTAATAGGTTAGAAATATCATAATCTATGTCATACAGATGTTGAAAACTCCATGATAGACACGTTAATAAATAATCTAGAAAAAATTAAAGGAAATGTAATAATTTTAGTTATAATTTTTTAAGGATAACTATGCAACCTCGTCTTTATACGTTCATAACGAAAACACGTAACAGTGTAAAAACAAAAACAATAATCTGTCTCAGAATGACGTTTAAGACTTCACGTCAGATAGAGACCAATAAACATAAATACATGTCAACTTAAAAGAAAAATCCGAAGCCGCCCGCTTCTATGAGATATCAATAATACAGTTTAATCATTTTCGTACATGTTTAATTAATTTTTAGACTGACTTTGCGTTGTACTTACAAAAAAACTTACGTAAAATTAAGTTTTCTAAAAATTTTTTTTTGTATAAAATTAATTGTTATTCAGATATTGAAAAAGTTCTACCTTAGGAATTTTTTTGCCGCTAAATTACGCATGGTATCAAAAATTGCATAGAACACAATTACTTTATAATGCATAAGGTTTATGTCAAAATATTTTTATATATTTGAAATATCCAGCTGTTACAAATATTAGATAAAAACCAAAAACTGCCCCTAATAAACCACCATCTCCTCTGCTGGATTTCTTCCAAAATCTAATCAGGCGCAACCGAAATTAAAACAAACTTAAATGTAAAACGTTAAGTACGTGGTTGTTTTAGTTCTGGAATTATCGTGGATACTATCATCCACAGATATGCACATACACGCACACACACGCACACGCACACATACAAGTACACGCACACGCTCACGCACACGCACACGCACACGCACACGCACACGCACACGCACACGCACACGCACACGCACACGCACACTCACACTCACACTCACACACACACTCACACTCACACACACACACACACACACACACACACACACACACACACACACACACACACACACAGGCACGACACACACACACACACTCACACTCACACTCACACTCACACTCACACGCACATCTACGTGCACACAAACCCGCACACGCTCATGCACACGCATACGCACAAGCACACATATACGTACGCGGACACACAGACAACACAAAAACACAAATACAAACACAAACACAAACACAAACACAAACACAAACACAAACACGAACACGAACACGAACACGAACACGAACACGAACACGAACACGAACACGAACACGAACACGAACACGAACACGAACACGAACACGAACACGAACACGAACACGAACACGAACACGAACACGAACACGAACACGAACACGAACACGAACACGAACACGAACACGAACACGAACACGAACACGAACACGAACACGAACACGAACACAAACACAAACACAAACACAAACACAAACACAAACACAAACACAAACACAAACACAAACACAAACACAAACACAAACACGAACACGAACACGAACACGAACACGCGTCGTGTTCATCCGCCTGAAAAAAATACTTATTGAAGACACCATCAAAACAATCAAAAAATAAATAGACGGACGGAAGTAATTACCTTGATTTGTACAAATATTCACATTATTTCACCATTCTGGATTCTTCCCTTTACTTTGTACTGCGGTACAGGTAAATTTTATGCAAGTGGCCCTTTTGGGTGCGGATCGGTGGAAATCAACTCTTCTGAATTTCGCCTAATGCTGCTTCCCATATAGCAACTCGCAATCGGCAACTTTCGATTTATAACTACGGTAGTTGAATAATGAAAGCTAATTAAATTAACACCAGGTGAATGATAACTGTATGATCTGGTTCAATATTTTTACGCAATAATTTGTTTACAAACGTTCTTTGTCAAATTTTACTAAAGCGAAAATTTATATTTACAGAAATTTTTCTATCTGTTTGAATAGCTGAGATGAATAGATGAACTCGGATGGTCTTCTTGAAAGCACTGATTAAACTGAAGTTCCAATTTAAGAATCCGGAAAAAACGCGATTATAATCCAAAAATGAGGAACAACACTAATTCTAACAGTGATTCCTCTTCGATGGACCAATAAAACTACTCACTATCGATACCCAACACTATAATGTCATCGGGGTGGCTAATGTTCTTCATGATCCACAAAGAGTGAACGGGAAGAGATTTGCCAGTTAAATTCAAATAACCCCGGTAGATGGTAAGCAAGTTAAATAGGTCCAAACTCACATCGCGCATTCAACCTCTTCCTTTAACAGCTTGACTGAAAGAATCTAATTGATCTCGCCATGATGCATCTCACCTCAAGTAACCAATCATAGAAAACCATTTCTTCAAATCGTAAGGGCGGTAAAAACGACATGAGTTTCGGGACCCGAATTGAAAAAAATTAGCATCAATCTACCTCGAGAAAAATATCATGTAGCATGATCTGTTTTCGTACCTTAAAAGCATTAGAAAATAAACTTTAAACCAACGTATTATAAAAACCACAATCTTGAAATTAAATTTATGAAGACATAACGTCGCTAATGTTTTAAATCTGTAAAGCTATTCGTGAAATAATTTTAATTACTAAGTAACTATTTTCAGTGAGGTAGTTTTAACTCAATTAAACTATAATTAACGTTTACTTAAAAATAGGATATTAGAGTATACTAAACACCCATAAAACATCTTACACTATTATACAATTGACAACGCGTGGATCCTAATCCTGATTTAAAAACTTCAATCTATTAACAAGCAAACTGAAAAATCTAAACCCCGTTCACAAAACTGGGTCTCTAATTTGTAATAAATTCAGACAACGCCAAAAAAGTAAAACATTGTTACTAAATTAGTACTTCCCAAAATTTATACTTGAATATTAAAATTTTCAGTAACCTGAAACAACAAAGCACAGAATATCCTAAAGTTCGAAAAAAAAATCTACGGTAGAGTTTAACCACTCGTCACACTTAGTCTAAGATACAATAACTGTAGTGAGCACTTAATATGGGGCGGCAATGAAGCTGTGGTAAGGCCATAATAATGTAGCCGTTTAATGATTAAATGTTAAATTAAAAATATTTATATTTTCTGAATAAACCTAAATTTCCAATTTCACTAAGTATACCAAAATAATTATTATACTTAAACCATTGATTAATACTCAACTTGTTAATCAATGCTTAAACCCTTAAATTAAACCTTCCTTATATGACGATACTAAAAATGAAGCGCCCCTCAAAGCGGCATCACTAACAATTAGACATATTACAGGTAAGATGTATTTGATGATGCAATAAATGCTCTTTCCAACGACACTAAGTTTATTAAAATCAGTTCAGTGGTTTAGGAGTTACAGCTGTTTATTTCAAAATCACTGAATCACCCCCAAAACTTTATTTTAATAGATACGTTAAACAAATAATACTCGAATAAAGCTGAACTTTAAAAAGCATATCATTTTTTGGTACATTTACTAGGTGGAAAAACCACTTTAACGGTTTAGGATGGCGGTTACGTCCACTGGCGGTCATATTGCAAATTAGAAATATTTTCCACGGTCTTTCTTTGGCCACTTTAGTAATATATTTTATTACCGTAACTCTCTACGATGAATAGTTTCCGAGAAACAGCACTTTGCATTTTTACCTGGCCCCCCGGTACACTTGGAGAAAGTTATGATCCCGAAAATGAAAGGAAGAACTTTTCACAAAGATGAATAATGCATTAAAAATGGCTATAAGGCAAGAAATCCAGGGGTGTCAACAGTGCGTAAATAAGCAACGAATGTGTAAGAAACATTTCTTTTTGTTGTATTATACAGGGTGTGGGATTAGTACGACAAAGCGGATTTGCGGCTAAGCTGTGCACAATAGAAAAAGAATGTTTTATTCAAAAGTGGCTTGAATTCAAGCACGCTATAACCTAAAAATATTTTCGCATATACAGAGTGTTCCGTAAGAGCGGTACATAACCTATCTTATCTTAAACTGAATGGTATTATTTTTATTGTAGATTTAGTTTCTGCTCTGAAAAGCAACCAACCATCATATTTCGTCGTAGTTCAAAAACTTATTTTGAGGTTACTACCAAATTTAAGAATTTGTAACTCCGCACAAAATTAGTGCAGACATTGGCCTTTTAAGAAACGTTATGACTTGTTTAATTTTTATACAGGGTGTACCACAAATATAAATTTATAGTGTATATTATTGCATTATTCGAAAGAAAATTGAAAGTCCTACATTTTTTATAATAATCAAATCTTGTCTATCTGAAATGGTTTTTGTAATATTTACAATTCTAACACTTTTATTTAAATTCTTCATGGTTTAATCAATGCGCACCCTATATAATATTAGGTATATTGACCAGAAAATGAAGATAACAGTTGCAATACTTAAATAAAAGGTAAAATGTGTGGACTTTTGCATTACGTATGTGGGTAAGAATGTAATTTCATAAAAAACTTTAATAGATATAGAAATAATACCATAAAACAGGCAACTGTTAAAAATCACGCATTTATTTACGCTTAGAAGGTGCACTAAAAAGGAGCAAATAAGTTTTTTCTTTGCAACAAAATGTAATCAAAAATCTTTAAGACTAAAAATAAAAGCGTAGAGCGCTCATATTATGAACATGTGACGGAGAGAAATGAATCATGATAAACGGCCCCACGCTTCTATTTTTAGTCGTAAAGATTTTTAGTCACATTTTGTTGCAAAGAAAAATATTATTTTCTCCTCTTTCTATGCACTTTCTACGCGTAAAGAAAAGCGTGTTCTTTAAAACAGTTTCTTTTTCATGGTATTATTTTTATATCTTTAAACGTTTTTTTTTATGAAATTATATTCTCACTCACATACGTAATACGTCAATAAATTTTACGGTTTATTTAAGTATGGAAAGAATTAAAATAAAAATCTTAAAATTTTAAATATTTTTAAAACCCGTTAGAGACAAACAAAATTTGTTTATAAAAAAAATGTAGATCTTTCAATTTTCTTTCGATCAATGTAATGATATACAGAGTATTGTACATAAGATAAGACAGTCATTATAACAAAACAATTATAAATTCATATTGTTAGTACACCCTATATAAAATTTAAATAAAGTTATAATATTCTTAAAAGATCAATGTCTGTGCTAACTACGTGCGGAGTTATAAATTCATAGATTTGGTAGTAACCTCAAAATAAATTTTTGAACTACGACGAAAAATGATAGTTTTTCATATAAAAGTGCAAATATTTAAAAAAACGGTTAGGTTTTCATAGAAAGTGGTTACTATTCAGAGTAGAGACGAAATCCACAATAAAGCTATACCATTCCGTTTAAAATAAGATAGGACCGCTGTTACGGAACACTTTGTATATGCCAAAATATTTTTAGGCTATAACGTGCTTGAATTCAAACAACTTCGGTACAAAACGTTATTTTCTAATGTGCACCGTTTATCCGCAAATTCGCTTTGCCGTACTGATGCCACACCCTGTATATAAATGTAACAGCAATTAGAATATTAAGAAACGAGGTTTATATGGGTTATAAGTAGGCAATAAGGTTAACAACATAGATTTGATAAAAACAAAAGGGGCAAGGTCAGCAAAATAACTATAGTTGGACATTACACACAGTAAGAATATATTGGGCATGTTACCTTTGAAATATGAATGTAACAAAATATGAGCGAAAAATATATGAATAAAATATGTGCGGAGCCTAAAGTGGTACCAATTTTTTTAAGGGTCAAGCTAAAATGTCTAGGTTAGTACCATTTAGTACAACTTAAGGAGTTAATACGATTCAGTAGGGTAGTTTCAGAGTGTCGTGGCACTCGCCTCTCCATGCGCATATGATTCAAACGCGTCGAAAGTATTCGACAAATATGCTACTATTCAACTTATAAATGTAGTCATTCGCTTTATTTACTTCATGTTGTGTTCCTACGTTGCCGCTTGAGTTTATTACTTCTGTTTTACACAAAATCTGTCTTTTCAAGACAATTTTTATTATTTCATCGTTATTTGTTGTCTAAAACTTCCACGTAAACGTTTCGAACATGAGTGGACTAGTTGTTCACAGTCAAGTTCGTGAAATTATTTATAAATTGTATGAATTTATGAAGCGAGAAAAAGAATCAAAAGATTTTATTATCCCTGTCGATCGTGTATATGAAAGATTAGCAGAAGCAACAGGCATATCCAATAGACAATTAAACGCACTACACAGGAAAGCAGATCGAAACCTGAAGGAAGAACATTTGGTTCACCTCGTAAAACAATAAACAAACCAGCACCTAGATCAACCATCGAAACGTTTGATGAATAAGTTGTTAGAAGAATAGTTTACAATTTTGTGTATATACCAAAGCAAAAACCAACAGTGCAAAATGTGTTCGCAGCTGTCCACGAAGAAGAGATACATTTATGACGAAAATTAAGCAGCTTTCGATCGATTGTGAAAAAGATGGGTTTCAAATGGCAGAAGACTATAGACAACAGGAAGGTCTTGGTGGAAACTTCCGCAATAAGGAAGAAAAATGAAAAAGCACAGAGAAGAGGGCAGAAACATCATACTTTCACAGTTCACATACGAGTTCGCATGTATGGTATGACAGCAGTAACAAGGGAGTGAAAGCACCTGTTTCAAAAGGACAACGCCTAATAATGTTACATTGCAGTGGTTCTAAAGGATTTGTACCAAATGCATTGTTGATATTTAAATCAGGATTAAAGTCAGGAGATTATCATGACGACATGAATTCTAAGAATTATATTAAGTGGTTGACCGAAAAACTTATTCCCAACCTCGAGTCTAATTTTGTGTTAGTGGTTGATAACCTATCTTACCACAACATATCTACCGAGCCTAATCCAACATGTGCCTGGAAAAGGTGAGATGCAGAAGTGCTTAAACAAACGTGGGATTGCATTTGAACAAATTGAGACAAAACCCGAACTCTACGAGAAAATTAAACTTCATCGACCAGTTCATAAAAATGACTTAATCGATAAATTGATGGCTGACCACGGTCATTCTGTGGTAAGGTTGTCACTCTACCATCCAGAGCTAGATATAATTAAAAATATATGAGCTCAAGTTAAAAATTATGTAGGGAGTAATAATATTACGTTTAAATTTGAAGCTGATTTTTACTGAAAATACAGGTGAAAGTTACGAAGACAATGATTACACCAATAGTGGCAAAGACAGCGACAGTGAATTAGATTCTAACTAATTAAACTTCTGCTGTAGTTATTTATTTTTGTATGTTAATAAAATTACATTTTAAAATGTTTTATCAATTTGTGGTTTATTTTACATATTGATATTAGAATTTGAAATACTTCTATAAAAATATTTTCCGATTAACCAAGGAGGGTCTCATTAAGTTGCACATTGCTGTGAAACGTAGTAGTTATTTCAACGTTTGTGTTCTGTCCTCCCACTAGAAGTATTTTAAGTTATAATATAATCACATTGAGAAGCTTCATTCAAGTTTTGATAGCACACATTTACACCTACAGACTATTACTTAGTCTAATAACTATCGAACAAATAATTTTTCACATTTTCTAGTGGGCAGAATAAACTAATAGTGTGAACTGAATTAATGCTTGTATTTGTAATAACGCTTTTTGACACATAGTTTAACCTTCATCCGAGCGCGTCATTCATCGTAACACAACCGGGCGCCTGACGGTAATTTACCACATTCACGTTTTCACCTCATTATCACTACGATATGCATTCTAAATATTTCGGATTTGGGTATTCTTGATATAGGACGTCTAGTACACATATTCAAAAATAATATTTTATTATTTTGTAAACCCATAATGCAAAGTTAGTATATATGTTACAGTCAAAGTGTACATTTCAGTGAATGTATGCATTAGCTAGCCAATGTATACATCTACTGATGTTTTTAGTTAATGTGTTCACAAAAAATAAAATATAAGCTTTCACTAGTTGATGTATGCATTACCTAGGCAATGAATGCATTTACTACTGGGTGTCAGTCAGAGCTTCAATAATTCAAATATTCCAATTTCACAAAAATTCTATTATACTATAAAATACAAACATAGTAAATTTAAAGAATAATATTAAAAACTAAACTTTATTCTATTATAAGTGGCTATAATATCTAAGTAATACCGCTGTAATAGGGCTGTAAACAACATAAATTGCTAGGTTATGTCGCAGTATATTAACTGTGGTTATGTTGGCATTATACTTTCACTAAGTGGAATCAGTTAATGTACACATCAGCTAGTAAAAGTTTACATTTCGTTTTTTGTGAATACTTTAACTAAGCATATCAGTAAATGTATATATTACCTAGCTAATGCATACATTCACTGAAATGTACACTTTGACTGTAACATATCCATTAGTACTAACGGTACTAAGAAGAATCGTAAGTATAGAATAAAGTATATGAACTCAACAAAATTATAGAATATTATAAGTAGGTATAAAGTAAATTAAAGTGTAGCCTTCAAATTACAAAATCTGCATAAAGAAATTAGTTACAATTTGTACTAACGAAAAACAAAACATAATCTTAAAACTATGAACAATTACTTCAACCTAATAATCTCTGTTTTCGTCTTCGTCCTCGCCTGATGTTTTGTTTGTCATTGCACAGTTGTCACATTTATGCTGCGAATATTTTTGGAAAACGCTCTTACCACATGCATGGCAAGATAGTTTTGTTGTATTATTTTTTCTTGACCCACAAATGAAGCAAAAACGACGTATATTGGGAACCGCCTCTGAAGTGCTTCTATTTTCATTTTCTTCATCTCTGTATTTTTTTAGCGAAATAGACAAATCGTTTGGCAAATTTGGGATTTTTTGCTCGTTCTCTCAAATGTGCATCAATCAATTGCATGGTCAGGTCTTTGAGATAATCATGCCTTGGGAAGGTTTCCTCAGGATTATTCATTTGATAAATCCTCATCGAGTTGATCCCGGCAATATCAAGATTTCTAAAGAAAATGGTCATTGGCCATCTGTTAGTTCGTCTGGAAGTGGAGATTCGTGAACACAAGATCAACAGTGTCCACACCTTCTTTCGTGGCATTGTAATCCATTATCTGAATCGGTTTCCCGGTTTCATTATCGACCTGATGGTCGTCATGTAATGTAGAAAGAACCAGTACAACCTTATTCTTTTTTGTAGCCAAAGAGATCAATGTTGATTCGTCATTACAACCAAATAAATGATTGCCAGGAACAAGATTTTTATTTTCAGACACAAATTAAGGTGGAATTTCAGCCTTATTTTTTCGCAGTGTCCCTAGAAATGTCAAGCCAACCGATAATAAATATTGGGCTAACGGATAACTACTGAAAAAGTTATCTGTGGTAACGTTTCGATTCGTCCGCTTCAAAGGTTCAGTCAAGTTCTTCACGATATCGTAAGGTTTATTCGAAGTGACGTAAGGCCCAGGTAGTTGAGTACAATAATACTCCTACATATTATACGTGTAAAACGTTCGTGAGTCACAGAGGGCGTAAATTTTCAATCCATACTTGGCCGGCTTTTGAGCCATGTATTGGATAAACTTGCAGCGTCCACGAAAAGCCACCAACATTTCATCAATAGTTACACTCTCTCCTACATTGTAGGCTGCTTGACAATTACCAATGAATTTTGAAAGAAACTCTCGAATTGGAGCTAATCTATCAATTTTCACTCGCTCTTCACGAGTCCTAACATCATCAAAACGAAGAAATCTGAGTAACAAGCGAAATCGTGTTTCACTGAAATTAGCTCTCAATATTATCAATCCTGTCCAGTCGTTTGTAAAAAATTCTGAAAAATCAGCACGATTGCCAGGTTTTACTGCAATTAGGAATAAAACTCCAAAAACTGCCTTTATTTCTGACATTGAGGTCGACTTGTAATCTCTCTCGCGTATCGGAGTTTCAGACAATTCTATACGTTCAGCTGGCCTTTTAGCAATAAAAATGTTTGTGTAGTGGACTATGTCATTAATCATTTCCAATGAAATAATTTGAAGAAAAAATTCAAGTTTTGATTTGCATTTTCTAGCCTCTCCGTTGGGACCAGGAATGGCCTTTATAATGTTTTTTGACCTTGTTTTTCTGGTAATCGAAAGAGGTTTACTAGCCCACAATGTATCATTATTTTTTCCAATGAAAAATGAAACGTTTTCGGTCTCACATTGGTCACTGAGGACGGCCATTTCCTCGAAAAACGGAGCGTCGTGTAATTCAACCTCAGAGTCACTGCTGTGTTCATCCACGTGAATTTTCTCCTCTTGTATTCCTGCTTGAGGCTCTTCATCAGAACCCTGGTCTAAAAGAGCCAGAATCATTTTACCTCTACAATCGCGTAAATGTGAATACCTGAAATAATGAAACCATACTTACTAAAGACACATAGGTAACTCATACCCAATCAAGGTAAACAACTAATGTGAACAGGACAATAATGTAATATTATTAGAAGGTCCTTACTGCTACAAATAGTAGAGCTTAGGTAATAATAACTACCTATTAGGTTATGAAAGAAAAAGTAAAAACGGATAAAATTGTTACTTACATATTGTTCGTAATCCGGTGAGAAAAAATCACGTCTTAGGGCGCTTGACGGTAAACTACCGCAATACGCGCCTGGTAAACTTTTAATCACTACTGAAGTTAAATCTCGCCGAACCAAGATAAAATTTTTAAGACCCCTAGCGTCAAAATGTCAAACTAGAGAATACATCTCCCTCCCACCTTCCAATGACTCCTCAAGGAACGATTACATGCACTTTAATGCCAATTACGGTAATCTACCGTGCACGCGCTCGGATGAAGGTTAATGCAATGAGGCTAATTGATTGATTCTTGTTTTGGGTTCTTAAAAATATAAAATTTAGACCTGCAATCAACGTTGAGTATTAAGAATCTACCTATTCCATGATTGCTAAGATTAACAACCAAAAATCTTATTTTCTATCTATCTGTTGGGTATAATTAAAAGTTTATAAAACGTTGAACTTCATTTATGGAAATCCTTGGTAAAAACAGCTGATGTTGACCATTATTTTAATGCAAGTATGAAGTAGGTAATCCAATACATACCTAAAGTGAAATTGTTGTAAATGATCATTCAATAAAAATGTATTCCGTTATGATATCAATGGTTAAAAAAATCGATAATTACTCAACTTATTCATATACGTACATTTATAGGATGGCATTTTTGCTACCGAAATTTCCCGATTATAACATCGTTTAAATTTTTCAAATTGTAGAAAATCGCGTACATCTCGAATGCCAGGACGTTTTGTAACTACTCTAATATTTTGAAGAATGGTATTTTTTATCAATTGTCAATAGATTACTCGGAAACCGTTAAACCAAACGCCTCAATTTATTTTTTTTTGTTGAAAGCTTAGACTTGTGCGATTCTTATGGTTTGAATGAGTGTTTGCAGTAGTTGTTATTTTTTGTGTAAAAAAATTACAAACTTCGTACATTATCTACAACGTAATCAAATTTTCACTGTGCGACAAAATTTTACATTTGTGATTCTTTAAACATATGTGCAGCCAACGAAATGAAGAGAATAGTCAAAAAGTTTTTAGAAAAAAAATTACAATATTGATGGTAGTTTGAGTGATTTTTTAAGGCGTTACTGAGCGCGCAGCATCAACGATGGGGAAATTAGGCACTTTATAGCGGCACCTCGACTGAATTATTACAAGCTATACAAATTTAAACTTCACCTTTAATATTCTAGATAATTAGGTATCTTTACAGAGAATATAATTATTGTAATGAGTGATATATTCATAGCTACGTTTGAGACATTTTTTATTCATTTAAAATTTTTGCAAGCAGGAGTTGCTGAAATATTTCCGAATAAAAAAAGAAACATTTGCATTCTATGCCTAGAGAATAAGTAAGCAAAATAGGTATACCTACATATGTCTTCACCTGAAACCTTTTCAATCGAAATGATACTCTTTCTTTACTTATTTGAAAAAACAAAACAAACTTCCTTTCCCGGTTTTTGCACTTTATTACCTACCCGTATACCTACATTGGGTAAATAATAAATATTTCCCACTAAAGAATTGCACGAATTTTATGAACAAAGCTTAATAAAGTATTAGAATAAGTACGTATTAGATAAAATATAATAATTCAATTATTTACGGCTCTTTTAAACCCATGTGATTGTTAAAACAAAAATTGTAAAGCAAACGTAAACCTTTTGTCTAAGGATTGAACTCAAACAGGTACAAATTTTTGCAACAACAATGAATCATAGAGAACTAATAAAATATTTTTTTTTGTTTTCAAATTTGGCGAGGAGCCAGGAATCCGTAGGGAGCAATATGCTTGAAACATGATGTGATTGATATATTGATATATGCACATTTTGAGATTCATACAGTAAGTATACGATCTATTATATATTACTTTCTTGACTCTGTCTATATTTCTACTTCTTACTTCCTTACATGTCGTGGCAGTAGACAAATAACTGTCCGGTAGTAGGACGGTACTGTTAATAGGGAATGCTACTTCTTCCGGGGCACGATTTGGCCACTAACCGGTCTGCTCGCTATGGTAGTGTTCAAGAGAACAATATAATTGCCTCGGATCGACCTGGCTACAAGGAGCAGTCAAGGTCGAAACAGATAGGCCCCGTTGCTGACGACTGTGCAAGGAATGAATGGCGAGTCGGTACGTGGAATGTTGGAGGTATGCATGGTAAAGAATTTGAATTTGCGAATGTAATGTATGAAAGACACCTTGATATTCTGTGTGTATCGGGGACAAAGCGTAAAGGAAAGGATACAGTGGAGATGGAGGATGGAAGCCTAGCACTATGGTCAGGAGAGTTGAGACTGAAGTGCATGGCGCAAAAGGAGTTGAGATGGTCATAAGTGAAAGAGTGAAAATATGTGTTAAACAGTTCGAGTTGGTATCTCCCCGGGTAATATGGGTTAGAATTAAAGTGGGGTTTTGAAGAATTTTTCTTCTTGTATGTTATGCACTGGTGAATGGAGAAAGAGACCACGAGCGTGAGAACTTCTGGAATAAAGTAGAGAACGTGTTGAACGTATGTAAGCCAAACGAAAGAGTGATGATAGTGGGGGATATGAACGGATGGGTGGGTGTACAGGGAGAACATAGTGAACGAGTTCTAGGAAAGTTCGGAGACCAAAGAGTCAATGAGAATGGTGAACACCTGCTGAACATCAGAGTGCAGAGAAGCCTGTTTGTATCTAATACATGGTTTAAACATAAAAATGTGCATATGTATACATGCAAAGAGGTGAATTTAAAAGTATGATAGACTTGATAGATGAACGGCTTAGAAACCTGGTGAAAGACACAATAGTACTCCGCGGATCAGAGTGTGGATCGGACCACTTTTCGGTTGTACCGAGAGTGTGATTAAGGCAGAATTAGGTCTGCAGAAGGAAGGCAATCGTGGTGCGAACGTCCAGAATTAGGGTCGACAAACCAATGGATAATGGTGCGAGAATGAAATACGCAGATGCTGTGAGTAAAGAGTTGAATGTGGTTGAAACAGTGTGGAACAAACAAATAAAAGACACTGACGTTGAAAGTGCATGGATAAGCTTGAAAAACTTTGTTGTCAATTGTGCCGTGCGAATATGTAGAAGAGCGACTGTCGGTAGACAGAAAAAATTTGCTTGGTGGAATGAGTCGGTAAAAAAGGCAGTATGTAACAAAAAAGATGCGTATATGGCAATGATTACTACAAAAATGAGACTGAGAAGAAGCGGCTGTATGAGGTGTACAGATTAAGAAACAACGAATCGAAGGAGGCAGTGAGAACAAGTAAAGTGGAAGTGATGGCTGTGGAAGGAGAGAAAATGCAGAATGATTTTGAGCGAAACATAAAACTCTTCTGGAAATGGATCAAAAACACAAAACGTGGCCCAAAACAGAACGCTGCAGTAGTGATGAATACGAGCAACGAAATGGTATGGGACGATTGTAAAGTGAGGAAATGCTAGCAAGGATATTTGGGAAAGCAGTACAGTAGTGAGGAAAGTAAGACTGAAGGGTTACGTAAGGAGAATATAAAAGTTTGGAAAACGGCAAGGGACCAGGCGCAGATGAAATCACTGATGAATGCTAGAGTATAGTGGGGCAAATATTGTGTGAATTATTCAATGTATACCTTATGTGTGGAAAAGATCCGGGGCATTGGAAAAGCGCGATCATTGTACCACTGGGGAACAAGAGTGATTGTAAGAATACAGGGGAATAAGTTTGCTCAGCGTGCCTGGTAAAGTATTTGGAAGAATAATGATTGACAGAGAAACTACACAAACTAAGATTTTGGATGTGCTAGGTGGCTTCATGTCAGGGAGAAGATGTGTCGATCAGATGATTTCTCTCCAGCAGGTGATCGAAAAGTGTTTAAGGGTAAAAAGGAAGTTGTACTGTGCGTTTGTAGATATGGAGAAAGCACACGACAGAGTGAATAGGGAGAAGATGTGGGAAATATTAAATGAATATGGCGTAAATAAAGTTCTAATAAATGGGATAAGAGCAGTATGCAACGGTAGCCAGACATGTGTTAGGGTGAGAGGAGGTGTGAGTGAATACTTTAATATTAAGCAAGGAGTGCGACAAGGCTGTGTGAAGTCACGGTGGTTGTTCAAGGTATACATGGGTAAATGAATTAGACAATCATGTACCGTTACAAATGGTGTAATGGTTGGTAACGTAAATGTACGACTTCTGGTGTATGCATATGACACAGTCTTATTAAATGACAGTGCGGATGAGCTGCAAACTGCTCTGAGGAAGATTGATACAGTCTGTGGGAGCATGGACCTAAAGGTAAACGTGAACAAAACTAAGATTGTGGTGTTCAATCGGGAAGGTGGAAAGGAGAGTAGAGTATTTACTCTGCAAGGTGAAACTGTGGAGCCACTGGACGAGCTGGTATATCTCGGTAGAATGTTTACTGCAGATGGTACAATGGAGGACGAGATTGGACGAAGGGTCAATGCTGGAAGGAAAGTGATTGGAAGTATGTGGACGATAATGAGAAATGAAAGCATGAGCCTAGCTTCGAAACGAGCAATCTATAATGGCGTGTTCGTCCCGTCAGTGCGGTATGGGAGTGAGACGTGGGTATGTCAAAAAAAAGCACGAAAGAAAAATAAATGCCGTGGGTATGAGATTCCTGAGCGGCGCATGTGATAAAACGGGAAGGGACAAGATAAAAAATGAATGCATAATGACGGAGTGACGGAGTGTGGTGAGGAAAAGACGATGACGGATAAAAGTAGTACATTACGTTGGTTTGGTCACATTGAGAGAATGAACAACGCAAGATTAACGAAACAAATATATGTGGGTGAGGTTAAAGGAAAGGCTGGGCCTGGTAGGCGGCGTAAAACTTGGCTGAATGTAGTAGAATGTGTGACAAAGTAATGAAAGATACGGAGTTTTCAAAATAAATGGGCATGTCAGAGACAATGTATTAATCTTGCGGAAGCTAGGGAGGTATGCGGAGATAGGAAAGTATGGAAAAAGATTGTGAATGAAAAATAAATAAGAGGCAGGGATTGTTTAGCCTACCCCGCAAGGGAATGGCGTGAAGGTTAAGTTAAAGTTAAGTTAAAAGAAGGATCCAACAATCCTTTAATCTACCTAGCTACTAAATTTTGCGATTTTAATACAAAATTGAGCAACATGATGTATGTTGAGAGAACAGAGCCGCATAGCGTAAGCTATCTCTGATTGGCCACTAGATTCGCGATGATTTCAGTTTACACGAAGCTATGGGTAAGGGCACCACCGCGGGATACAGTTTTCAGACTTTTCGAATTCGACGTCCTATTTTGAATCCTTTTCTGGCAGATTAAAAATTTTTGGATGAAAATTCATTAAAAAAAAATCAAAGATTGTGCGTAATATTCTCATTTTGCAAAAAAGCTATATTATCAAATTATTTTTTGGAAATTTTTACTTCCCTGATTCACCTTGCTTTGTACTCAAAATAAAGTTATATAAGTATTTCTAAATTTACGATAATAATCAAATGGGAGGTAAAATCCTTACAGATGGATATGCACAGCTCCTAAATAAGAGAAGAATTTTGCAAGTGGAAGAATGAATAATAAACACAAATAGAATTTTAAAGAGAGTAGATATATTAATTAAATTAACGAGAGGATTACGACGTGTCATAAATTACAGAAAAGTTTAGAATTAAGCATTATTCCCTTAAATACATTAGATCAAAATGAGTTGACAGCATAAAATGTTGAAATTGGATAAGAAATATCAGACATAAAAATGCAACTAATTAGTAATTCGAAACCAGAAAACGAGTTGGGAACAAGTTTAAATTTAAAGAATAAAAGCGAAAATGTCTTGAGTTAGGTTTGGTACTTCGCAAAACAATGTCAACAGCAGTAGCGCAAAGGTCACCAAACGTTAGACAAGTTAAGGCGTGATTGAAAAAATAATTAACATTCGTGGGACTGTAAAATTAAGGAACATTTTGGAAGTTATATAGTTATTTAAAGTTAATAGGTAGGTTTAGAAATATTAAAATTAGGTAACCAGAGGTAAGCATTTCAACATCGAAAATTGCATTATACCTTACAATGTCGTAAAGCTCAGAATCGTATTTTTAAATTTTCTTTTATGTCATCTTAAAAAGGTCACGAATATTCTTACAAAATAACATTTTTAAATAAGACAGAATATGCGATATTGGAGGTATAACTAAATGTAATCAAATTAGTGAACAGAATGGTTGACGTGTCTTGATATAGCAAGCGTTAACTTACCTAACCTATAGAAGATTTCATATAAGTTTCGTTGCGCGTCATTAACTGAATAAAATGCCATACCAAAGTAATACTTACCAGTTTTGTATATTACGAAACACATTAACAATGTGTGTCTTTTAGTTGCAGCAGTTGGCAGCACCGAAAGGTAATCGTCCATTCATGCCAGCGTTATTTGACTGGTCACTTGTGTTGATCTTGGTTAAATGTCAAAATGGCGAAATGCCAAAAGGGTTAAACAATAAAGCTAAAGAACTTATAGCCTCATTAATTAAAGATTTCCCATTTAAACGTAAGGTCTATTTTAAGTTGCTTGTCTGACTTTAGGGAGCATATTGTGTCTGCAAGTTATGATGTGGTTGGGGTAAGTGAAACTTGGCTTTCTAGTACTGTTCAGGACTACGTGTTGCAAATTCCTGGATATACATTTGTCAGGAAAGATAGACGTACTGATACACGTGGTGGAGGTGTTGGTATGTATATTAAAAACTACATTAACTTTTCTGTTGTAAATGTTGAACCTATATCTGACGCTATTGAACAGATTTGGGTCAAAATTAAAATTAATAACACCACTATAACGGTTGGTACCATATACAGGAGACAGGAATTTTACTTTTCGGAATTTTTAACTGCTTTTGAAGATTCTTTTGCTCTTTATTATCTAGTACTGACGAATTCATGTTTTGGGTGATTTTAACATTGATTTTTTAAACTTAGTGAACCCAAATATACTCAATTTAAATCACTCCTTGATGCGTTTGGTTTTAATCAAATAATATCGGAACCTACAAGAGTAACTGAAAATACATCCACTCTAATTGACTTAATTATTGTCCAAGATAAATATCTTGAATCTATTAACTGTGGGTAATTGATATGCATCATATTTCAGACCATTGTCTTATATTTTGCGACTATCCCATAGGCGATATTTTAAAAAAGCGCACGGAGTTTTATACCTATCGTAGTTTTAATGATTTTATTTACCCAAATTTTTTAATTGATCTCGACTCCATCAACTGGCAGACAATATATGATGTTAACGATGTTAATGATAAGGTTAAGGTTTTAATGACACACTTCTTACTTTGTTTGATAAACACACCTCTGTAAAAACTGTAAAATTTCAAAACCGTTCGCCTTGGCTTACTGATAACGTAAAACTTATGATGACCCTCAGGGATAAAGCGCATAGAAAATTTAAACGTACCAAAAGAAAGGAGATTGGGAATTTTATAAATCTCTACGCAATTATACGACATTTGCCATAAATCAGGAGAAAAAGGCGTATTTAGAATTTAGGGTTCGCAACACTCGCCCTTCTGCTCTATGGAAAGAACTCAAAAAATTAGATATCCATAATAAGCCTTATCGTCCTGAAATACCTGCCCATCTACAAGACTTGAATCAAATGAATTCTAATTTTCTTAGTATAGCTAATTCTAACAGTGATACTGAGCTTGTAAAATTTTATAGTAACAATCTTATGCACAATTTTACCTCCAAATTTAACGTTTGTTCAGTACCAGAATCCATAATTTTAAAACATATAATTAGTATAAAACAAATGCTACTGGTTGCGACGGTATAAGTGTTAAAATGCTAGAATTGTGCTGTCCAGTTGTGTTACCTGTTATTACTTATATAATTAACTTCTGTCTCTCTAATAATGTATGTCCAGATTTATGGAAATGTGCTCATGTAATCCCTGTACCTAAAAACAATCGTCCTGAGACTTTTAAAGATTTACGTCCTATCAGTGTTTTACCCGTTTTATCGAAAGTATTCGAAAAAGTGATGGCTCAACAAATTTACAATCACCTTTTTGAATACAAAATCCTTCCTAGTGTTCAGTCCGGATTCAGACCCGGGTACAGTTGTGGGACTGCGCTCTTAAATGTCACGGACGACATCTTTACCGCAACTGATAATAATATGTTAACTGTACTAATAATGTTAGATTACTCGAAAGCATTTGACACAATATGTCATGAAACTCTCCTAGCTGTTTTACACTTCGTTGGATTCGATAATGCTGCTATCGCTTTGCTACAGAATTATCTTTCGAATCGCAAACAAAGAGTTATGTCAAACAATCAAGCATCGTCATTGCTTGACATTAATGCAGGTGTTCCAGGGATCAATACTGGTCCCCTACTGTATACTATTTATACATGTAATCTCGGTAGTTGTTTAAAATTTTGCCGTTATAACTTATACGCTGATGATACCCAAATACAGTACAGTTTTTCTGAAAATGACGTTGTCTCGGCCATCTGTTTGATAAATCAAAGTAAATTGCCTCGTTAAATACTCAGTGTCACAATTTAAAATTAATGCAAATAAAACGGTACTTTTACTCTTTGGTAAAGAAGTCTCCAAGGAACGTATAAAAATAATGTCGTTATTCGAATCAAAGACGTGGATATTACAATCTCTGACACGGGTAGAAATCTTGGATTAGTAATTGATTCTAAGCTTAGATTTAAGAAACATATATCCAACTGCATTAAAAAAGCTGTTATAAACTTAAGAGTACTCTATAATAAACGTAAACTTTTGAATCGTGGCACAAGAGCACTACTGTGTGACACACTAGTTCTGTCCCAATTTAATTTTTGTGATGTTGTGTATGGACCTTGTATTGATAGTTTGGACTCTAAAAGAATACAACGCATCCAAAATTGTTGCCTCAGGTTTATTTTGGCATAAAAACATGAGTCAATCCACTACAAGCTCCATGAAATAGACTGGCTTAACATGGGCAACAGAAGAGTTTTGCATTCAACTTGCTTATACTACAAAATAATTAATACCAGAACTCCCTCGTATCTGTACAATAAAATCGAATTTTCATCAGAACTTCACAACTTCAATTTAAGAAACAAAATCTACTTCTAATTCCTACTCATAAATCACAAATGTTTAAAGGTCTTTCTCCTATAATATAGCGATAAATTATAATTCTATACCTGAAAGAATAAAATTATTACCATTCAATAAATTTAAAATTCGTCTCGCCAACTCCTAATGAGCAGACAGTAATGACAATTTTATTGTTAGGTTTAATGAGAACAGTCAAATGTCTTCACATTTGGCAAGACTGACCTTTTGTGCACTAATTTTAAGTTTAACTCTGTTTTGTAAATAACTTTATTTAGTGTTCAATAAATTGCAATAATAATAATAATAATAATAATAATTAATTGACTATTTCGAAAAGGAGCGTGACAATAATGACTCTATTCTACCTTTACGAGCTGTGCGAGAGGTCAGTAAATAATTGAATTTTTTAAAATACCTACAAACTGATTTATTTTAGTGTGTTGCGCAAGTTTTGAACTGGATAGTTTGAACGGTTAGCCAAATTTCCCAAGCTGTTAAAAGCAATACTATGCTTACGTTGCCACCAAAACAACGACGTCGTTGTAAGAAAGTTTTGGATTTAACTTTTTCAAGTGTTACGTAGATTCTAAATATTATTTACGAAATGTATTGCAACAGTAAGAATCACATCATTCTATTTTATCTACTAACTAAATATAATTTAAGAGAAACATTGCAAGAAAAAGAATTCCCTTCTTAAAGCAATACAAAAATGCTTCCCATGTTCATAGACGAAACGTGAATTTTCCAAAATGTCACCATTGGCCGATCCGGGCAGAACGATAACAAACGAAGTGGAAGAAGTATTAAATCGTATGACAAAAGGCGAAACTTACTAAATTCTGTGTATTGTTCCGAAATATACCCTTGTTGCAGATATATTATCGTTCATGCTGGTTGCGAAAATTGTTTTATTCCTGTCGCTGATCTAATATTTGCTTAGAAAAGCACTGGCGACTATCATGGTGAGATGAATTAGGAAAATTTTATACATTGGTTTGAAGAAAAATTATTGAAGAATTTTCAAAATCCATCTGCAATTGGATTAGATAGCGCATCTTACCATAAAACATTATATTCCTACGAATTGTAATATGACACCCCTAGAGGTCAATTAGCTTCGGTTGTTGGACTTACAGGAATCGACCACAGAGTGCGACCAGGAACTGGCAGTACGGTATGGACCTTCAGACATGGCATTTTATGATTGACCTTGAACCGAACTTGAACTTGACCTAACGTTTAAGCAGTGCGCTCGTACGTATACAATGAGTTAGTACACCCATAGCTATACTATTACTAGGCAATCACTCCATACCCACTTAAGTCACAGAGCGTTTCCTTAATAATTTGATTATAAGCTATTTGCATTTTTACAAACGCACAGTACTGCTTCTTACATTTATACACTTTTTAATCACCGGCTAGAAAACAACCATCTGATCCACGCGTCTCCTTCTTAGCATGAATCCTTGAACATGCCAAATCTTACCTAGGGTTATTATTAATTACTTATTACTTTATAATACGTGCATTAAATATTTCAGTTTTCATATCCATATTTCAGTCTTTCATCAGTAATTCTATCCACACCTGCAGCTTTACCATTATCATCGTTTGTTTCGTTCCTTATCTTGTTTACATTTTCCTTCTTCACTCTTTAGTTAGTTTCGCTACATAATATTTTTCCTATAGTTTGCTCAATTCGTACGCATATCGCTCTAGTTAATGCTATCCAGCATTCCTGCTGAACCCTGCTCAGCACTAATTTTTGCATATATTACACACTATAGAAAAGTTCCTTATTCCTCTCAATGCCGTTTTGCACTTTCTCAACTTACTACGACACTCTATTGCTCTCTACTCATTCTTACAGCCTTGTTCTTTCTTTTTTAGTCTGTGTACTTCATTTACGATTCCTTCCCTCTCTATTTTTTTCTTACACACTGCCATCGTTACAAATTCATTCTACCAGGTGCTCATTGTATGCTTACCTATAGTCGCTATTCCACGTATCTGTGAAGTGCAATTAACACAAGAGTTTTTCAGTAATTTCAACGTACTTTCAATGCTCCCTTTCTTCATTTTCTCGTTCTATACCATTTGATTCACATCGTCTACATACAGTTTTTCCTCCTTAATTCAGGAAGTTCGCTCTACGTTCACCTTCTTTTTCCATACACATTTTTGTGCTAAGCACACTCGAGATACACTCAATAGTGATCATAAACCAGAGGTATATCTAGAAAACACTAAACCTTTCCCAGATCCCAGACCCTTCAGACCTTAAACTATAGTAATTTTAACGTCATATGTGAAAACTAACGGAATATTTACAATATATATATATATATATATATATATATATATATATATATATATATATATAGATGGTTAGAAATAAGCATAATACAAGTGCTAGAGTTATCGAGCTTATATTCTTTATAATGTGCAAATTTGAACAGATTTGAGGATGTATACAGTTCGATTTAATAAGAAAATTAGTATACGACAGGGAAAAAATGGTTTTGATATAACAAAAACAGGCTTTGTGGGGTTTGCACAAGTTTGTTTTATTCATAAAAGCAATGAGCTATACCAGTAGCATGTGAGAAAGGTCAAAACGATTGATATTTGTGGGTACGATTAGTTTCGGTGAACATATTTCAGTAATTTTACAGTTTAATCAATATATTTAAGCTTTTTAACCACTTTACAGATATTAATCACATGAAGTAATATAATTCTAATACGTAGAACATGTTTAGATATAGGTACAATGCACGCACTATGTAAACTTTAAAAAATGGTTATGATACGAACACTGCATATTAGTATTACACAGACAAAGTGTATAAAACGTGCATAAGAAGTGGTAGTGATTTAGAATCATTGATAAGAACATAAACCACATTTGTACAATGTGATATTTAATATAAAATTACATTTTCTATACAAAATTTACATAAATGTGTTAACAATGTGGAATTTTGAAATGACAAAGTTATGAAATAAGGAGTAAAAGTAAACAGTATATGTGTTAGAGACAGCTATAAGAACATAATAAATTAACATTTCAAGTGATTTAGACGTTTTAAATGCAAGTTATAAGTAAAATTATATTAAGTTAGGTTAAGTACTATATTTAAGAATTTTGCAAATTTATAGTTTTTATAGGATAAGTTAAGTTTAGAATAAATTAGAAAAGCAAACAATAGTAGGTTTCCCTCATTTTCATACAGAATTTGACAATATACATGTAATCTGAATATAAAATTAGAAAAGTTGGGTTAACTACCTAAATTTAAATATGAATATAGAATTTCTGTTAAAATTAAGTAAAATGGTTTGAAATAAATGTATTGTGATATAGTCTTTTATGTAGATTCTGAATATGTAATTAGTTTAGGTGTAAAATATAGGTTTTGTTAGGTATAAGAAAATTTAGATTTTAAGTTCTTAAAATGCAAAGTTTCGAAGCGAAATAGGGCTTGTGAGGTGTCTTTCTATGCGGAAAGTTGCCCTGATTCCAAATCTGTACTCAAAAAGCAAATCCGACTTGTATTAAAAAAGATATGGCATAATTTTGGTTTTAGTTAATTTAACAATTTTGTTTAGACCAATCAGATGCTAGGATCTTTTGTGTGTAATGTAGAGAAAAAGTTGAAAATTTGGTATCCAAGAGAAATGTATGAAAGGAATTGCTCCTGATTTCTCACTCTCTTGCTACTCTTGCTTTTGAAAATTTTTGTGACTAACAAGTCATAGTGTTAATAGTGTCGGTGTTAACATGTAAGTTACAAGTTTCGTTTACATTATCGGTTTTGAAACGCGATCAACGTAGAGTCGAGATCTCAAAAACAATTGTTTTAACCTATAACAAAATTTAAAAATTAGGTTACCGATTATAAGTGTCGATAATATTATAATTGTTTCAATTTGAATTCGTGTTCAAACATCGGATGATTTTTTTATGTTAATAAAATCATTCAATTATTTTGGATTTGATGGTTATTTTTCTTGAAAGTGACGCAGAGTATTAAATAAACTTAATTTCATAACGGCATCTAAAATAAAAGTGCAAGTAATTAAAAATTTATATGGAAATAAATATCTAAACCAACATTTAAACATACAATTTAAAATAAAGTGTATATCTAAAAATATATGAGCAATATTACGTTACATCATATTTACCACGAGGAAGAGTTGTTCAGCAATAAGTTGAATTTGGACGAATTATGGAAAATTAAGCAGCACCGTTGTGAACAGCAAAACAGTATCATCGATACATGGGAAGAAGTCTACGTTCCTCTTGGAAGTCAACTTAAGCAAAGAGAAATTTCCGCTAATATAAAGAAAGGTAAGTCAACTCCACGGCTTAGCTCTACATTACCTACGTAACCTACTGTAGATTGAGAGCTCTTTTCTTTATAAGGCCGATAGCGAGCCAGAGGTAACCGTAGCTATAATCAGATAAGCAAGTCAGGCATTTTGTAGATTAGATAATTAACATGCAACAAAAATGAGAACGTCGTACTCTACTATCACATATAATCTTGGTAAAAAAACACAACTGCTGCATTTATTTGTATATTTAATGAAGCAAAATAATATCTGCTGATTAATTTCAGCATGAAAGCAAATGAAGTAGTACTTAACTTCTCGCAAAGCTTTACGATAGTAAACTAATTCTTAATCGATAACTAAACTATACATATAATATATCCCATCTTTACGTAGAATTATTTTAAAATGAAGGTTTACTGAAACTGTATAACTGAAATCTAATAACAAAGTTTATTTTGAGATGCGTCAACAAATACAACTGAAGTAAGGTTCTCCACTCAAATATTATTTATGTTAGAAAGCATTAACTGGTCAACTGTTTTATTTTTATTTGAACGGTATTAAAGTTTTCGACACAATATTAGATTAGCTTTACCGTAATGCTCATCTAATTTGTACACTTAGTAAATCGTAATTTGCAATAAAAAGGATACACACTTACTTGCTCTACATTCACATAAAGTTAATATATTATATCGATACGAATTGCTGTCGAGAACTTAATTCCTTGACGTTACGATGAGGGACAACATCGGGTAAGGTAATTTCCGGCACTTTTTAATAATGTAAATGTAAACGTAATTTTCAAACTTTTCTTTAAGGTAACGTATTGCGTCATTCCACGTAACATATCGATGCCAATTTCAAATGGTACAAAATTTTCGTAATACAAAGAAGGGATTTTCCCTATCAGACGTAATAAATTAATACAAAGGTGTAATTAAAAGGAGCTGCATAAGTTATGCTGGGAAGTCAAGTTAAAATAAGACGATGCACATTGCAAGGCACGAGAGAAATTTTGGGAAGCGCCCTGGTAGTATGAAAGATAACATTAGTATTCGTCTAGTCAACTTTTACCAAAGAGACGAGTATATTTTGTATGATAGTTAAGATAGTATAAAAGCTCTCTTGTACCTAAGACTTATAATCACGTAGTAAGCAATTAGTACGGCTATAGTCGATCCATCATAATGTATCTGGTTAATATTTAAATAATTAAATGTAAGTTGAAAATAATTATCTATCCTTAATAAATCTTAATAAATAATTTCCTTAAGTAACCCACACTGTACTAGACGATCTTTAAACCCTTAAAGTAACCATTCATTATAGTGGTGTTGAACACACTCTGCAAGTTGCCATCAAACAAGTGAGTTCCCAGAGGCTGTATCATTGCTATGAGTAACATTATTTTCTTTGTGTTTAGAGAATAAATGTTAGAGAGACTCGCCAAAACGCAACGTACTGTAGAAGGTAGCACAGCAGGTGTTGTTAGCCTAATTAATAGTATCTCAACTTTATTAATTATTTCAGGTGAAGGTGACGGTGGAATCTGGTGTAACAGATAAGGAGGTGGGTTCTGCCAGCTCAGCGTAGGGGGTGGGTGTGGGGGTGTTTTTCATGTAAGGTGGATGAAATAACATAAGTCAAAATAGGGAGAGTCATAAATCAAAAGACACCAGTTTCTTTAAAATTAAAAATAGCGGTTTAATTAGCACACAAATAAACGCTAGTGCTACATAGCGATGTTCAAAATAATCAAGTCCTTGTTTACCTTTCGTAGCGTTAACCAGGTAAATTAGCCAAAAGGCATCTGGACCGATGCCTCCTGTAAAGCTTCAAAATATTCGCACGCAATCAAAACAAAACATCTTGCTGCAAGACCAGTTATAAAGGTCACCAGTCTTAATTGCTTCATATTCACTTTAAGATAATTCTATCAGTTAAAAAACGTTCGTCAAAATCATGAACCAATAATGTAAACATCATCGTCACTGCAAGGTCGCATAATTCGAAAAATTACTATAGAACCATTAACAAGAAAATAATCAAAGCTATTGTTGTTTACTGATCTATATGGACTATACTAATGAAATAATACGCTTGAAGTTTATTAACACTGTATATTACAATAGTAAAAAAATAATATTCAGTGAATAGAAATGTACAATAATTTTAATGTCCAAAACAAGTAAATTCGCTTCCGAAGGGAAGTGATACAAAATCTTGATTACTTAAAATTTCAATAATAAATGTAACTAATTGGATTAAACTTGTCCAAAATTTCAAAATCAATAATCTTAAACTTAAAAACCATATTGGCCAAGTAGAAAACATAAATTCTACAAATATTAAAATGTCAGTATCTCTGCACAATAAAAAAAAAATAATACTCAAGAGCGTGAAGATCACAAATGGCAGGATGAACCCACTTCAGCAATCGATCCGCTAGCCTGAAGAGCATCTATACGGCACCATGCAAAGAAAAGAAAGCGTGATAATCTGCATATTTAAATAAAGATTTTTAATGGAATCAGAAAAAATACAGAAAAGTAATAACCTTGAATTCGAATAAGTTTCCAGAGTAACTTTTTCTTTCCCAGCTTACAGCGACAGGAACCAACGCAGTACACGAAGACTCTTGGTAACGTCAGGTAGACTAATTTAATTTATATTCTTAAACGGTCAGTGAAACATCTAACCTAGGCGTCGTTTTATTAACTACTTCACTTTGTTTTATTCACACAAAACAGTAACTTATTTACACGAAGTTTTTGTTAGATGCACAAAATATATCGGCAACTTTATTCACAGCAAATTATTGTCTATGCTTAAACAGGCTAAGGGTACACTTTAGTGATTTAGTACGCACGACATATTTCAAAAAGGATACACCAAAATACCAAATATTAAAATCTGCGAATAGCGTGAACAAATCCAAATAAACGGGAAGCACTAAAATAAACACTTTCCCTTTACTAAGAATACGAGAACGTTAATAAACTCTACAAGACATCAACACGAACTTCCCCCGGGGCGATTGAATATTAGCTTTAAATCTTCAAACAGTGAAAGGTTATCTTCTTTATACCTTCAAAATACCGCCGGGTATTTACTTGGTACATGAGCTCACTGCTGCCTACATCAGTATTTCGCTATGACTTGTCAACAGCCTGTTATCGATTGACTCAAAGAATCATGAACAAGAACCCCTTTACCCCGCTAAAATCACGTCATCTTTTAACCGCCATTCTCAAAAACCTTCTATACTGAAAAACAACTTAGGCACTTCCCACGAGAAAATACCTACAAGTACCTAGACCTTGCATGAAATCCATTTCATTGCGACGAAATCTCGATACTAATATTTTAAAATAGTATACACGGAAAGATAACATTTAATTGAAGTTCTGCTTATGATATCCAAATATATTAACATTAAAAGAGAAATTCCAAGTCAAACTCACCCACATGTGACAGAATACGTGAAAAAAGTTATAAAAATTAGTGTATGGAAAATATTACATTTGAGAAGCACAAAACACATCTAATTTGGCGCCATTGAAAAATTAAAGAGGTAAAATATTGAGCGACCTTTACATTATAATTGACGCATCCAATATCGTAAATGACGTAAATAATTCCCTATTAAAATCATCTTCCGTCGGAGTAATCGTAAAAAGGCGATGAAATAATGAAAATTTAATTTTTATGATAGTTTCACAAGAAAATTTTTATTCACAAACCTTGGGAATAAAGCCAATTCGAACATAAATTTACACAATCCGTATGAAATAAGCATGCTTCTCTTTGATTAAGTTTTTTTGCGTTAAAATAACGAATACGAGTGAGCTTTTAAATTAAAAGTATTTTACGTATATATTATTTATACTGTTTAAAAGAGAGTTTTACATTTCGTTCAAAAAGCAACTCAGAATCCTAATAGTTGCAGAATGTGTACTACTTCCGTTGTAAATAAATAAAGAAGGTTCTAAGCTTTTAATATATAACAGATACACTTTCGTAGAGCTCAAAATCGTATTTTTAAATTTTCTTTTACATTTTATCTTAAAAAGGCAAAATAACATTTTTATATAAGACAGATGTTTTCACAATATTAGTCCTTTTCAATAAAAAGCCCGAAGCGTATAGTTCTTAGGAAGGCATGTCATACTGCAAACAAAATTACGTTTATTTAATGTTCATATATCAATAATATGCGATGTTGGAGATGTAAGCAAGTCTAATTAAATTAATGAACAGAATGGTTGACGTGTGCTAGCATAACAAGCGTTTGTTAACTTACCTAACCTATGTAATTATCACGTTTACACATGCAAATTACACTCAGATATTAATAAATAAATTCACATACGCCTCCAAGTACGCCTTTGAATTATATACATTCATAATAATACGAATAGTTTATTTAACATATCTGGTATTCTTTAAAAAACATTTGAAATAATTAGCTATATTTTCAATGGAAGGCGAATGTTTTATTTTCTCGGATAAGAATTTTAAACGTAGTGCTAGAAATTTGACTAGAGCAAATTAGGCAGCGGACCTGGTACGTTCAGTTTGTTGGAGTTGAAATTTATTAAACGCAACTGTTTACGTTTAAAACATTTAAGCCAATCTGACAAAACTAAACCTCTAGTGCGAAAATGGAAATTTACACTTATCTTTTCCACCATTTTTTATTCATTTTTACCTTCCAACCGACATGTACAAATGCAGGTATAGAACCTATCGACTTTTTTTCACTATCGCTAATCGACCTATTAGCTCATTTTACGTTTGGCGAAGTTTCGTCAAGATCGGCCATGATGTATGTTGTTACTGTCGAAAATGAAACTAAACCGGCAGGTAACAGATAATTAGAGTGTACCGGACTAGCTCGGTGGGACAGAGGGCGTGGGCGTGTTTTGAATGCAAAAATACTGTAGCCGTATTGTCGAAGATCGCAAATAAGGGTACGTCGTAATTAGAATAAACTCAAGTAAAAGGGCACCAGACTCTTATAAAGACGAAATCGGTAAGAATACACCTGGGCACACGTAGATAAATCACCCTTCAACAGTCAAAAGATCTCATTGACCTTACGTTGTCTACCTCCAGGTGCGCGTCGGAGATGCTTCGAAACTTTAGCTCTAGAACAAAACTTAAAAATGTCTATACACTCATATATTAAAATAGTGTGGGCGCAAATCATCTGTTGGGTTTCAATGACTTTTTTAACTTTATATTTAGATACGTTAGCCCCAACGCTTGTGAACAAAATAATTCAAAAACAACAATAAAGACATAAACTAGATAAACGTCATTTAATATTCCTCTAATCGGTTACGTTAAACAACACAAAATATTTAATAGAACTAAAAAAAAAATTTCAATCCTGAAAACTTCAATTGCAGGAAATTACCACTGGATAATTTTTACATGAATCAATGAAAATTGAAGTCAAAATTTAGCTTTCAATAAATTCTTTAACTTGCATAATAATATCACTACTCTTCGTAAATTACTTCTTTCGCTGGTCGGGAGGAGATCACAAATTAACACCCTAAAATTCAATTGATTGTTGTTTTATTATACCTAAATATATCCCAAAAAGCACACAAATACATTCATTTATTTACAGTGGTTTCGGTTTGATTTAAAATCTTAAATACTAGAAAACGGGAGCATACAATGGTCAACTATCTAAGCTTACGAAGTGGATGTGTGTGTGTGTGTGTGTGTGTGTGTGTGTGTGTGTGTGTGTGTGGGTGCGTGCGTACGTACGTGCGTGCGTGCGTGCGTGCGTGCGTGTGTGCGTGCGTGCGTGCGTGCGTGCGTGCGTGCGTGCGTGCGTGCGTGCGTGCGTGCGTGTCTGTGTCTGCGTGTGGGTGTCTGTGTCTGT